>JBCNJP010000024.1:58571546-58774634 GCA_039602395.1 Deinandra increscens subsp. villosa | reverse complement strand
AGATACTCCATGTGGTGTTAAACTTTTTTTAATTATTTTTTTTTCTTTTTAATTTCAAATTATTTTAATGACTAAAAATTGGTTTTTTTTTGCCTTCAAAAAATAGGAAAACTAAAGTAAAAAATGCAATTAAATAATTAGAATAAAAAAAACACTACAAATAGATTTCTTAAAAAACATAAAACCTACAAATATTTCAAAAAAAAAAAACAACTACAAATACTTCATTTAAATTAAAAAAACTACTCGTCACGTAACTCTGCCATGATTTTTTGTTTGTCTTTCTCAATCATTTCTCATTGCTCTGGACTCAAGTTCGTTGTATCCATGCTTATGAAGGTGGAAGAGGAAGCCCTTGATCGGAGAGAGAGAGAGAGAGAGAGAGAGAGAGAGAGAGGGGGGCAGGGACAAGTTGTGGTGGTGATATTAATACCGGCATATGAAGGGAGGGGAGAGAGAGTGGCCATAGTGGTGATATTTTCGCTAGAGATTAGAGATGAAGGGGACGGTGGCTGGTGGGAATGGTGGCTGGGAGTTTTGAATTTGGGTTTGTGTAAAATGGGGCTAAGATGAGGTGTTTAAATAAATAATTATATCAATTAATTTTTTTATAAAGTTACATCAATAGTCCTCCTGACCTTATCAATTTACATAATTAGTTCTCTGTCACAAAAATGGCCTAACTACCCGTTGAGTTAACAGAGAAAATAGATGACATCAGTCAGTTGGAGTGAAATTGCAAAAATATATATCCATATGGAAAAAAATGACATGTTTTAAGAAATTAGATAAAGTGGCAATCATGACCAAACCACATAAACAAAAATGACATTTAACTCTAACACTTAATAGTAATATTTGTTGGTAATTTTATGTGTTATCAATGCGATCGGCGATATTGGATTAACTTGTCGTTTAGGTTGATCTCGTTAGTAACTAAGCGAGTTAGGTGATGCAGGAGTGCGAGCTCGGTTATTTCTAATAGATGGTGTGTGTTTGGTTTAAGTATTGATTGATAGTGCTAACTATCTTAATTTATAAAATCATACGGAAAAAACCGTTTGAGAGGGTTGAAATCTTTGGATACAGAAACCATTCGAACAAGGCACACAAAAGTTTCCTATTCGATTCTTCTTCGGTATGATTGGTATGATTAATTCTTAAAGAGATTAAGTTCGATTCTTGTGCGTATACTACGTTTTATCCGTTCAACTATTTGATTGTACCGATCAAATTGTTTGTTCTGAAAGTGATCATACGACCCGTAGTATAATCCAAGTAACTTTTCGATTTCGTCTACGGTTTCGGTTCGAGTTCTACAACAATATTGTTCTTCGCTTTCCTAATTTCATGAAAGTCAACCGAAAATCAAAAGATCAGAAAAAAATATATTAAAAACAGATTCAAATAATAATAATAGATCAAAATTTTCATTAAACGTTATTCTAATTAACCCTAAATCTGATCTTAACATGATACTCGTTCTCCCTCAAGTTCTTAGTTTGCCCTACCGTGTCCTTTCCTTTATGGCATTCTTCTATAAATTCGGGTGGTACAAAGTTTAACAAAAAGACATGGTTTTCAAAGTTGGTTTGAGACTTAAGAAACTTATTATAAACGAGGTTATTCTAGATGTAGAATAAAAACTGGAAAGCATTGTGGAGGGACAACCGTGTGGTCAACCAAAAACACGCCCACGTGCCCCTATTATATTATTATTATTATTATTATTTTATTTTAAAATATCACATTTTGTAATCTTCTTAGGCTATGTGTAGTGGTTTGGGAGTGGAGTGGGGGGTTATGCGCCATGTGGCGGATGACGTGGAAATGGGGGTTATGAGGTAAGGGGTGTAGTGGGGGGTGATGAGGATGGGGGGTTATGTGGATTGAAGAACCAATAGGAAAAAAGGAAAAAAAAAAGAAAAAAACACATGAGAAGGAAGGGGCGCCATGTTTAAAACGCCGTCGACGATTTTCCCTAACATGGCGCCTAGGGGGGTGGTGCGGGGCGCCATGTGGGGCGCCATGTTACAAAAATTTGCCCCATAACGCCCCATTACGGATAGCCTTACAACCTCCATCTATTATTTTATTTATTTTATAATCATCCCAACAAACAACAATATATATTTCACATTAATATCTACCATTTTATATATTCTTTTAATTTAAAGGGGTGGGCAGTGGTATTTTTCAACCATGCATGCCTGGATCTCACTGGGGTCTCCCCTTTGGTGGGCTTGGAGCTTGGGGAGTTCAAAGTGGGGCAGGCGACTTCTAAGGCTGCGATGGAGAAAGTGAACAAGCATGAGAAAGCGTGCATAGAAAATCAACACGTGTTTGTTCCCTTTGCCTTTGACACTTTTGGGTTCCTCGCCTCTGAGGCCGCGGAAACTCTAAGTAGGGTTCAACGGGTCATGCGTGGTAATGTGGTAACCTCTGGTACTAGGGATGTTTTCACGAGGCTTAGTTTTGCTATTCAGAAAGGCTTGGCGGCGCAGCTTGTTGCCCGCCTCCCTTACCCGCCGGGGTGATTGTCCACATGTATAATTCTAAGTGTTGTTTTTGAGCAACCATTATACAATTCTAGACTTTGAGGTGAAAAAAAAAATAACGTAAAGTGTAATGTAAATATGATGATTTTAGTTTAGTATTTTTCAATCAAAATATTCTGATATCTAATGATTGTAAAATGTAAATGTGGTAGATTTTAACTGTTAAAGAAAGTAAAGTGTTATGAATGTGAGAAATTTTATGGATCTTTTTTTTTCTTTCTATTTCAATTATATTAATACTAGGTATCAGATTGTGTTAGATGTGGTATGTGAATGGTTATTGGGACGATTAGTAATGGTGTTTATGGAGTTATGATTCTGTTTAAACCCTTAGAGCATTCAAATCGGTTATTGGTTTGGTTTGAAGATTGTTTAAAAGATTTTAAACTGTAATGAACGATCTTGTTTAAATTTTTAAAACATTTCAAACCGACCGGTTGTAAGGTTTGGATGTATTGCTTTTAAATATTTTATTTATATATTGATTATTTATATTATATATTTGGTTTAGTAAAAGTAAAATCTAGGCTAAATAAGTGAGGTAGATTAATTGAAGTATAGATGGAGCATGCAACCTAAGTGATTTTCTACTTTTTTTTAATAGATGGAGCTAGCTAGTGTATCAATATACACTAGACAATTCTAAGATGTGATGCTATCTTTATTGTTATTTTTGTAATATTAATTCTTATTTTCCATCAATCCTTATTTTTCAAACATATCTAGTTATTTAAGACACTTGTTTTATGTAATTTGAGCATTTTGTTTTTAGGTCGCTTGTTTATGATTTTTTTAATAATATTTTTATTGTATATTTTATGCATTTATATTTATAAATACCTAATAACACCCAAAATCTAAAATCAAACTGTTAGTAACAGTTGGGTTTGATTTAAGTTTAAACTTCAATGCTTCTGATTTGATTTTCGGTAACTAAAAACCATCAACTTAACCAAGCAAGATGGCTAGTTGTATTAATTAACCTAGTAAAATATTTATATGATTGTTTAAGCAAAGACCGAGTGATATAAAATTGTAAAATTAAAAATAATACTTCCTACGTTTTGGTTGACAATTTTTAAAAATATAGAAAGTCGTTTTTCGAACTTAATTTCTGATCACAACTCAACATGAAGACTTATCTAAACTATTGTTTCTTTGACTTGACTTTTAACAGAAGACAACAATATCATTTTCCTAATAATTTACTTTATTTTTTATTTTCTTTTGGCATACATCATACACTTCCCTTCGCTTCGCTTTATTATAAAATAGTATGAGAAGACAATTGTTCATGATACGATAGAAAGAAAGAAAAAAATTATAATAATTATTTTATTAAGTTTAGACACAAACAATGCAAGTAATTGCGACTAATATATTTATATTCTTTTGAGTTTGCGTTCTATTATATTAGAGTTTTATAACAAACTAAATTGTGTTTAAAATTAATATAAGATGAATGAGAAATCGATTTACAAAGTTATGTGAAATAGTGAAACCTTGTTATATATTATTGGTGAAATAAAACTTGAAGTAGTTTATAAGGCCGAACACTTCTTAGTAATTGTTTTCCTTAAAATGATACACAAGTAGGGAACCTAACCTTAACTTATACTCGTACTCAGACATGCGTGTGGTGTATGCGATGGGCATAATGATGGGGTTTTAATGCGAACTTTGCACTTGGTCTAGTGGATCCTGATTAAGAGTTATTGGTCATCAGTGGATCCTGATAGGGGATATTGGCTATCAGTGGATCCTAGAGGTTCGGGCTTCAACCCAACACCTCCTAAACTCATTTTCATCAATTTACAAACAATCCATTTCGGTTTAACTTGTGGCTAAGACAGGCTTTACATTATGAAGCACCATTCAACTCGTTTGACCCGTTTTCCACATTCTCATTTGATATTCCTTAAAGATGGTACATTCAATATGTTCAAACTACTACATCTATCATGTTAACTGTCGTAGGAGTAGGAGTGTAGGACAAATTCAATTCATTTATCACATTAGCACCCCCTTTGTATGCTTTCTATATCTCATTAACTTTCCAAATGCAAGTTTACTTGGTCAAGTTGTAACCCATAGGCATACTTTGGTTTTAAACCATTCCCTTGACCTATTTACAACCAAGAATGGCTTCTATGACTTCATGAGCCACTTCTACCAACTCTACCAACTCAAGGTTTTCTTATGGATTAAAGACATTTGTTCATTTATAACCAAGGAATGATTCTATGAATTTCACGGGTCATTTTTACCAACTCAAGGTTTTCTTTTGGGTTTTCACGACTCTACAAGTCTTTTGTTACCCATTTGATCAATTGTGGTGGCTACTATGACCGCTTGACGGCGCAACTTGTTGCCCATCTCCCTGTTTGTCGGAGTGATTGTTCTGTAACTTTTTTAATCAATAAAATAAACTAAATGTGATGTCTACCAAATTATTCATAATTTAACATTAATTATTCCTCGCATTTTGGGTTATTTCTAGCTCACTATTAGCAAAACAGTGCAATATTGTTTCCTTTTATTTTTTTTCAGTCTAATCCAAATTAAAATCACAGAAGAAGTCATTTATGCTGAAAATTGAAGAAAATTCGAAAACTTCATGATTTTGGGCCAAGACACGGGTTGTGTCTCACTGAACACGCCACGTGCCCTTGCAGAAAGGACAAAATGTCCTCATACGCCTCTCTCTCGAGTCAATACAAGGTGGTAACTCTCAAAATCAACCACACCCCGGAGCACGATAGCTAGAAGACAACAGTGCAGCCGGAAAATGCCCAAAACTTTGCGAAAGCATATCTCGGGCTATAAAATGAGTTACGAGACCCATAATTATTGAATTTTGAGTAACTCGACACGAGAAAAATGATTTCATGATCGAAACGACCCGTTCCCAACTCGACATAACCCTTGCCCAATTCGAGATGACTCATGTCCTATCTTCGACACGACCCATGCCCTACCTTTGACACGGGTCTTATCGAAATTTTGACACGGGCCGTATCAAACTCAATCTTGTAGAAATTGACTTTGTCATGTCAGATGCTCCCCCTGACAAGCACAACCCCTACCTCTGGTTAGCACATACCATGTCAATTGACAAGCACGACGCGTGTCAGTCAAAATGAAGATTTATGTTGATCTTTTGATCAACACGACCCATGTCAAGCTCGACATGGCTCGTGTCAAACTCTCGAATTTGGCTATAAATACCAACCATTCTCCTCCCATTTGTCTTGCTCAATTCTTTCTCCCCCTTAGCTTTAGTTTCTCGTTTTTATCTTTTGATCCACTTGTTTTTTATGTTTTAAGCTTTCGACATCAAGTTTATAAGAACTTTAACCTAAGCTACTTTTAGTTGCTTTTTATAGAATTTAAACTTTTAAAGATTTACGAAATTCACTGCTTTATGTTTGACCACTAAACTAAAGTATTCCCAACACTAAATTTTATGTACATGCTCTTTGGTATATTAAAAAAGTAATCATAAACAAAGTTCACCATGGCGTAAACCAACATATAATCATATTTATAATTGTGAATAATTAGTGGTCGTCGACTTGTCCCGTGCGCTCAACTGAGTGGACCGTAGACAAACACTGTACCGAACCTTCCTTCTTCCTCACTCTCATCACCACCGCGTAAATAAATCACTACACTTTATTTCATTCCATTCCATTCCTCTTTATAAAACCAAACCACCCATCCACCCCCAAATCAACTCTCTCTCTCTCACCAACTAAAGCTTCAATCTTTCTCCAAATTCATCAATCTTTACTTCCCAAATCCATCAATTACATCTTCAATTGATTATTATGATTATGCCCTCATGAATCAATCAATTCAGATCTGAAAACTAAATCCCAAATGAAGACGTCTAATTCCAACCCGACCCATTACTGGAAACCGGCCCAGCTCGCGGATCCGAATCTCTACACCGGTGACCTTGAAACCCAGTTCTCCGTTCCCACGCCGGACCTGCCACAGGCTTCCTCTTCTTCCGTCAGCTTCTCCCCGGACGGCAGCCCGGTTTTATTCCAACCCGACTACCCAGATGTCGATGATTTGCAAATCAGGCTTAGCGAAATCGAAGCTATTCTGGGATCCGATCAAGATTTTGAAGAATCGTTTGACGTGTGTTCTTCTTGGGCGACGGATGACCCGAACCCGCACCCGCACCCGGACAATGACGAGTACGGGTTGATGAACGATATCATTGCCAGAGGAGACTTGAAGCAAGGGCTGCTTCTTTGTGCTAAAGCAGTTGCCGACAACAACACCGCAACCGCCGAGCTCCTGATCTCGATGCTCCGCCCGCTGGTTTCGGTTTCCGGTGAGCCGGTTCAGCGGTTAGGAGCCTACATGTTAGAAGGGCTCGTGGCCCGGTTATCTTCTTCCGGCAGTTTTATCTACAAAGCTTTGAAATGCAAAGAGCCGACGAGTAACCAACTGCTTTCTTACATGCTGCTGTTGTATGAAGCCTGCCCCTATTTCAAATTCGGTTACTTATCCGCCAACGGGGCGATCGCCGAAGCGATGAAGACCGAAGATCGAATCCACATAATTGATTTCCAGATCGCGCAGGGCGGGCAATGGGTGACTCTCATTCAGGCTCTCGCGGGCAGGCCGGGCGGGCCACCGAGGTTACGGATCACGGGTATAGATGATTCGAGGAACGCGTTCGCTAGGGGTGGAGGGTTGAACATAGTCGGTGGACGGCTCGGGAAACTGGCGGAGACGTGTAAGGTCCCGTTTGAGTTTCACCCGGTGCTGGTGTCGGGTTCGGGTATCGAGATTGAGCATCTGCAGGTTCGGCCCGGTGAGGCATTGGCGGTTAACTGCGCTTTCGTGTTGCATCATATGCCGGACGAGAGTGTCGACCCGCAGAACCATAGGGATCGGTTGCTGCGGCTTATTAAGAGTCTGTCGCCGAAGGTGGTGACGCTAGTCGAGCAGGAGGCGAATGTGAACACGGCCAAGTTCTTCCACCGGTTTCAAGAGACGTTCAGTTACTACTCCGCGATGTTTGACTCGATCGATGCAACTTTAGCTAGAGATAATAAGGAACGAATCAACGTCGAGCAGCATTGTCTCGCGGGTGAAATAGTTAACATTTTAGCGTGTGAGGGGGTTGAGAGGGAAGAGAGACACGAGGTTTTGGCGAAATGGAAGTCGCGGTTTGCGATGGCGGGGTTCAGTCCGTATCCTTTGAGTGGTTACGTGAATGCTACGATCAAGACGCTGCTTGAGAATTACTGTGACAAGTATAGGCTTCAAGAGAGGGATGGGGCTTTGTTTCTTGGGTGGATGAACAGGGATTTGGTGAGTTCCTGTGCATGGAGATGATCAATTAAATGGTGGTTACTAGCTAGCTAGTTGGTTAGGTTTGTAAGTTTTAGATTGCAGGCAGAAAGGCGTCATGTATGATTTCTGTTGGGTCATGTGTGTAATGTGTTGAAATGCATTTATTTGGTTGGTAATAAAGGCTCATTTCATACTATCTTTTTATCATTAAATCTTGAATCTATTGCAGTCTCTTCATTCATGGTGTTTAACTGTTGCTGTAAGTAAATCCTTAGAAACATTTGATAAAATCTAGTACAGATGATGACCAACATACAGTATCTATAAAACATTGATAAGCTAGTATAATTACACTTTTTTGTCCTTTATGTTTATATCGAATTAAGCCGAATCAGTGGCTCTCTTGGCACCTGACCCGGCTTTGAAAACAGCGGCTTTACTCTGATATCCAACCATTTGAATTACACTCAGAAGGAGGCTGTAACTGTGTAGCGAAAAAGTTATAATCAATATCTGCTCCTGTTGACCCATAAAGACTCCCGATCGGGCTTGCAGATGGAGCGTTAGAACCAGCCGGACCCGACCCAAGCGGAGAGCCTGGGCATCCACCAACATGATCTTGTGACGAATCTGATTTCTGAGAATGGATCGGGCTTGCAGATGGAGCATTAGAACCAGCCGGACCCAGCCCAAGCGGAGAGCCTGGGCGTCCACCAACATGATCCGGTGGCGAATCTGATTTCTGAGAACGAGATTCGTGAATCAAACTGATACTTTCCACAGGCGTTGTTGCTGCCGCCGCAGATTCAGCAGTCGGTTGAACTTTGTTTAGTTTTGGCTTCTTTGACTTCTTCGACCTCTTTGATACCTTTGACATTGGTAGCGGCCGCTTCTTTGCTCTTGCTGGTTGTTTTCTTAATCCCAAATCATTCACAGCAGTCTGTTTACTGTCTTCCACCTCATTATTGACTTCATTCACATGTTCAACCACACTATCGTTAGCAGACGGTGCAGTAAAACCAGCAGGACTCGACCCAAGTGGAGGATCACGGCATTCACCAGCATGATCTGGCGACAAATCTGATCTCTGTGAAAGCGTTTCTCGAATCAACTCAACACTTCGTACAGGCGTCACTGCAGCAAATTCAGCAGTTGGTTGAACTTTGTTTGGTTTTGACTTGTTCGACTTCTTCAACATCTTTGGCCTTGACCGCAGCTGCTGCTGCTTCAATACCGTCGCTCTGGGCGGTTGTCTTCTCAGCAATCCCTTCACATTTTTACTGTTATCCAACTCATTCTGCAGTTTATTCACAAGCTCAACCACACTGTCCTTTGGGTACTCCGACTCTAGGTGATTCTCATCGATGCATTTGATGATCAACTTCAACACGCTGATTTCTTCCATTGTTACACCATTCTACATGAAGATTTAAAACATGATTAAAACAACGAGGGATCGTGTTTTAAGTTTGAAATAATGGAAGATTCGAGGGATGTGAAGTTACCCAAACATCAATATACTTTGCATCCCTGCGTTTCTCGTCGAGAACCTTCATTGACCTTAGTTTCCGCTCTTCCAAGAGACCAACAGGTGGAAACACATCAGTTTTTTGAAGCTCAATGCTAAACTTCACAGCGGTAAAATGCATATCTTTGTCTATAAGTTTTTGAATCATATCTGCATATACAAATCAAATAACTATAAATAGGGTGACAATTTGGACACTAAACAAAAAAAAAAAAAAATCATGTTCTGGGTTGGAATATCTACAACATTTAAGTTGGGTTCAGATTAAGCTGTTTAGTTAAACATGCCGACTGTTCGGGTGGGATTTGCTGGGTACTTTTTTTTTGTATGTTTGTCTGTTTAGTTAAACATGTATCGATCCACTAACCCGTCAACATGTTTGATGAAACGTATCGATCCATTAACCTTTTTAACCCGCCTTTTACAACCTACTAACCCAATTAACACATTTACGATTTGATTATTACCCTCCAACCCGCCAACATGTTTGACACGTTTAGGTAAACGGGTTAAACGGGTCAGGTTACATGATTTTACCTGTGCATGGATCCGGTTGATGTTTTTTTACAAGAATACAAATATGGGTCGAGTTCAGGTTGAATTGAAGTCAACCCGCGACCCATAACCCATTTACCTGCCACTTTATTTTATTGTAATTTGATCTTCAATGTATATTTTTATCACTAATATAACCCGTTAACCCGACACAATTAACCACGCCACCCCCCACAAAACAATTCAAGAAATCTTTAAACAGTTGAAACAGATTTTAATGCCTCACAGTTTATGTGATTTGCCGGAACAATTCGTCGACACAAATCGATCGTTTGCTGATCCGTGGCGACCATGAGAAAGCAATCGATGATGTCATCGATGCTGCCGAACCGATCCACCAGCCCAAAAGCTCCAACAAGAAGCACAAACCCTAACGCCGTCTGTTCACCGGAACAGACATCCCTATTTCTCTTCCACTCCATCGCTATTTCCATCGCCCTATCCTTCAAATCAATCCTAATACCCGCCTTCACATGAAGCAAACCCTTCAACATAATCAAACAACCATTCCTAAACGAACCCAATTCGGCTCTCGTACAACTAGGGTTGTAAAACACCGACAATGCATCCAAAACCATACCCGGAGCATCCGGTGCGACCCGATAAGCGTCCTGGAGTTCGGACAAAATCGATTCTTGATCGGGGGCGCGAGCGATGAACCGATTGAGCCCTAGCCCGTCGGAATTGTGGAAGAAGGATATCAATTCGGGTCGGGCGGGTACGGTAGTGGAGTCGGGTGGTGGGGAAAGGGTTTGGAGGAGGTTGAATTTGGATTGGAGGGAAGAGTGGAGGGATGTGAAGTAGGAATCGAGATCGGCCCAGTTGAGGGGGAGATTGAAGGAAGATGGCGATTGGGATTGAAGGTGGAGGAAGGATTTGTGGAGGCTTTGTTTCTTGACGTCGATTAGGTCGATAGCAGCGGAGATTTCCGCCATTGTTACCATTGGAGTTGGCGATGTGTTTTGGTGAGGGTAAAGCCCAAAGTCGGATCTTTTGTTATCAAAATAAAACTCATATATTTTTTTTTTGAACGGCAAAAACAGTTTATCTTTATACTAGGTTAGCTTAGGACGAATATTTTACACATACTGGTTTAATTGTTAGTAAATAATTTTAATGATTCAATTTAGTAGTGTAGAATGATAATTAAGAGGACAAAAATAAAAGATATTTAAATAATAACTTATAGATATATTTATAATAAAAATTATATTAGTGTAACATCCGAAATATTTTTATAAAATTTATTACAAAATTTATTATAATTATAGATAAATTTTATAACGGTTGATATTTAATAAGTGTGGTGATATGATCATAGTGTATGATAAGTTTTTGTCTTTTATCATAAGCTAAACGATAAATGTTACAAAAGAAATAAATAATATATCATTAAACATAATATATAGCTGAGTATCTTAAGTATTCAAAACAAATTAAAAGGTTTACTCGGCTTATTGCATTAAAGTGTAGAAATTTAGAATGTCATAAATGAAATAATGCAATTTTGTTACTCTCCTTCGTAATTTCATAGAAACCTTTGACCAACGACGATAGTATCAAGCCGTAACTGTTAATTAATCATTCTACTATAATGTATGAACCATGAATGTGAATCAATCTACACATTTGAAACCGATTTGTTCTGATAAGAATCACTGCACAATCGAAACTGTAATCACAACATTGAAGAACGTGATGAAAGAATGAAGAAACAGATGAATCATATTGCGGCTCTGGCATGTTAAGGTTGAAGCAGATTAAGAATGAAGCAAATTGGCTTATAGAGGTCGAGTCAAGAAACAGATCATTTGAGGGTCCATGTGTATTTTATTACAAAATGGGTATGAGTGATTTTGGGGGAAATTTTGGTGTGAGAATGAACCTATTGTTCACGTGTCAACAATTGTAATTGTTTATTAGAGAAGGAAGAATATAGAGGTCGGATCTATTAGAAATATCATATTTATTGTCATTTTATATTTATCTTTTTTTAACGAAAACAATGGATTTCATTAAAATAATCTAGCAAGAAACTAGAGACAGAATACAAACAGAATTACATAATTTCAGTTGATATAAAGTGGCAGATTGTTCCATTTTTGCCAGTCTAAATCCCGGAATTTAGCACGATTCTTCATCCAAATATACGTTGATTCTTTGACTTCCTTCACGATTTTTTCCGGGTACGAGTTCATCTTTTTAAAAATTTTGTTAGTTCTTGTCTTCCATGTCCATTATGCCACCTCTGCAATGATCATGAGTACCATTTTCTTTTCTAATTTTGTGTGGTTGCAAAATATACGATCTTCAACCATCTGATATGATGATGCTCTTTTGGGAGGAATAGTCCAACTACATTGCATTGTCTACATTGCATTATCCATATTGTATATTTGAAAGATGTTAGACCTCCAAAGAGCACCATTTGTATGCCTTATCAGACTTTTTTCGCGGAACTACAGTCCAAGAGGCAAGAAGGCATGTTGAATTGATTCATATATAATTACTTAGACACACCATGGACAATCCAAAGTATCCAATTTGAACTACCCACCACCACCAATGTAATATGGATCTCGTGGGTAGTCTCCCTAGAATGGCTCGTTAAAAATTTAGCCCGACTTTATTTGGAATCAATTGCCTTTCTTTCTTAAGGATGACATTGTGAACTTTTCCACCCCGTCAAAGTTCCTAAACCATTCATCTCGACCACCGTTATAATTGCATGTCCTGATTATTACTTCACATTAAAGGTAAGCTCTGCCCGTTCTTCTGAGTTTTGGGCCACTCTTCTCTAATCCCAACATGTGTTAAACTTAACCGAATAGGTTAGGTTGGGGAATCTTTGTTTCAAAGTTGCATCCCCCACTCATTTATCCCACCAAAATAGGATTTACTCTCCGTTAGTTACCAGGGATAACGTTCATCAACTCCCATAAATCTAAATTCATCACCTGCAAACTTCTGTAACCAAATCAATATTTTTTCAAACTCCTCATAATTATAATTTCTATCACATCTCCCTTTTAACTACAATTATCATATGTATATATCTCTCTAATATATAAATATCATGTGTTTCTCCTCTTGATAAATAAAATAAAGTTAATAGTCGGTCGGTATTGTACCTCCTTTTGATAAATAAAATAGAGTGGATAGTCATTTTTATATCTCCTCTTCAATACACTTACCCCATTAACCACCATATCTTATGTTTTTTAAGATTTACTCTTGCCTAGAATAGAACGTATAGCATACTATTATTATCTAACTGACTATCCAAATTGGCTTTTATTGAAACTTTAAATAGCCGAATAAGGTGACAGTGTGACATCATGTTTTTAAGTACATCCGAATTATGTACACATATACTCTATATAGAAATATATGTAGAAATATAAATATATTAAGAAAACAAATCTCTAGATAAGAGTTTTACGTAATCGAGTAATATTTGATGATATAATAAGTACCTGAAAAAGGAAAAAGTGTCACCAAGAGCACTTTTACCGCCGAATCAGGAAGGTTAAACAAAAGTGAAAGAGATCTGAGCTTAGAGAGAAAAATGGTGATTATTGATCGAGAATGTTACAAATGATTAAAGTGAAATGATACAAGTATCCCTAATCTAAGTCTGATCTCGAGTATTTATAGGCTTCTAATTCCACTTCTCCGGCTCTTATCTCGGATCTTGACTCAGATCCTCGCCTTGCATCCACCTGTAAAACCACTTACAATATTTTGAGGACTTAGATGTCCGATGGTCGGATATGTAGACATATCCGACAAACTCATCTACTCATCAAGTCCCCAAGTCTATTAAGTATAATGCTTAGGATTAATAGACTTATCGTTTAGAAAAGTGATTCAAAGAATTCTACCTATCCATTTGATTTTAACGATTCATCTTTCGCATCTAACCAAAAAAGGCTTTATCTATTTGTACGGTACAATCGCCCATACTTTATGTCACATCCATCAACTGTCCTTGTTCATTTAAACTTGCTCCTATAAATACGCAACCCAAGCCCCTATAACTCTTTTACCTTCACCCTTTCTTTCTTATACTTTCCTCCGGCTAAAAAGTTTACTACTTCATCTTCTTCATTCTTCAACAATCTGCAGGTCAGTTCTTTCCATCTATACCCTCTTCTCCTTCTTTCAAAAAATTTTACTTTTATCTCCTTTGTAATGACTACTTCCCCTGAATCGCTTAAACCTAATCCAGTCCCCGAGACTGATAATCTCGACGCAGCACCCGAAATTGAAACTTCAAAAATGGCGGCCACTTCTGAAAACCTAAAACCTGAGAAGGTTCCAACAAAACACAATCTTGACATTTCTTATTGTCTAATTTCTCAAGAAGTCCTTGATACCTTCGTTGAGGACTTTCACATTCCTTCAAATTTCCATCCCACTCTGCCTGGTTCCAAAAAACCTATTTACCCATTTCCTGAAGGTAAAATAGGGTTGTACTTTGACTTCTTTAAACAAGCAAATTACAGGATTCCTTTCACCCCGTTCCTTTTTGAAGCCCTAGAATATTTCGGGATTCATATTGCTCAATGCAACCCACCAGGCCTGTCTATCTTAAACCACTTTGAATTATCATGCCGAGCCCTTGGAATTATCCCCAACGTTACTCTGTTTCGTGCCTTTTATCGCTTAACCATGGGCGGAAACTGGTATACATTTGAAAAACGCCGCGAACTCAACCCAATTTGTAGCAGCAAACCTGCCACTAATCGACTTTGGAAAAACCAATTTTTCTACCTTGACAACACATGCGTTCCATCAACCATGATCTGGCGCGATCCAAAGTTCGCTATTCGCGATGATCCCCCCAAAAAAGAAACCATCAACCAAAAGCATTTTACCCTTATAGGCAGCTTCTCATTCCCCGTTCGCAAACTTCCTGAAGAAATTCTAGTTGCTGCACAGATCAGCACGCATTGGTCTAACCCTCACTTGCGACCTTCCTTCTTTAACGAAGGCGCTAGTGAGTTTCATATTTCATTTTCTTCTTTCTTTATTGCTTTATAACATATTAACTTATGTTGTTATCTTTTTTGCTAGAGATGGATCTATCTGGTGTACTGAAACTGCGAGACTTCTCGTCTTTAACTTTTGAATCGCCTACCGACCATTCAGATGCTACTCCCGCTTTGGAACCAACTGGCGCAACTTCCAGCACCACTGTTGCTACTGACAAAACACCATCGGAAACCCAAGAAACTGATTCTGCTCAAAACCCACCTACTGTTACAACCAAGAGAAGGAAACATATTGCCAAAGGCCATCATGAATCCCCAAAGAAGGATGAACCACTTGCGAATAAAAGGAGCAAGAAAGAAGTACCGAGAAAAACCGAAAAAGCAGTTGATGCCAATGCACCCCCTGTAGTTGTCCAAAGTGAGAAAACCGATGTTCCCCGGCGCTCTCCTCGACACAATACTCAGAACCTCACACCCTCCGGAAATGACGACACTCCCTCTAGCGAAACACAAATGGATCGTCTGGCTGATGCTGTTTCCCCTTCTGATGATGTAAGTTTCAAATTTGAAAAATCCAAATCTTCACCTGTCAGCCCGCCCAGTTTGTCATATATGATTTCTAGTGACGACATCACTATGAATGAATACTTTGCCACATCACCCCCAGCTACCTTAGAGATTACTGAAGAGAATCCCTCTACCACTCTCACATCCAGCCATACCATCTTACCACCCATTCATCCTAGCACTGGAACAATCTTCCCAGCATCTCAAAGCGGCCTGTCCTCCTCCAGTATCTCAACCTTCCTTTCCTCTACCCAAAATGAAATCGAGTGGTTGAAAAGCAAATACGCACAAGTTAAAACAAGAAGAACCGCAGGATACAACCTAGGTGAACCGTTCCTTCCCAATTGGAACATAAACAACAACGATAGTTTCACAGATCCTGCAATTGCAAAAAACATGTTTTTGCACAGTTCCACCCCTAATGATGTGAAGTTCCTTCAAGGTCTTCCCCCTTCTGTTTTAGCCTCCCGCATTGCTGCTATTCAAGCTGAGAATCAGTCAATCATACCTGAGCTCTACAACCGATGGATCAGAGCTGAAAATGCCAATTTGTCTAACGAAATTGCACAAATGCAAACCCCAGCAATACAAAGCAAAATTCAGCGTCTGGAAAAGGACAAGACGGCTCTGATGAAGGCGAAAAATGATATGGCTCAGAAGAAAGTCCTGGCGGAACTTGCGTTGAATGAGACTCGCTCAATGGTTGACATGCTAAAGAAACAACAACTTTCTCTCGAGAAAAAGAACTTAGATGCCTTGAAGGAAACCGAGTCTTTAACGCAAGAAAAGAAGTTGCTCAACGATCAATTGCAAACATCTTCTGCCGGTTAATTTTCTTTACTCTACATATTTTTACATTGTTCTTTTATTTACGTCTTACAATTTTCCCACTAAATCCTCTTCCTTATCCTACTTTCATTACCAGAGGTTACTGGCTTGAAAGATGCGTTGACCCAACAACGCCATAAATTTGAAGAGGAAAGGAAAGCCTTGGGAAAAAAGCTTGAAGAACTGGAAGAAGAGAAGCGTACCTTACAATATGACAAATCATGGTTACTCCAGGAAGGCATTGATGCTATCGTGAAGAAGCTCTTCAAAGACCCTGACTTGGTGTCCACTGTTGGGAACATCAACAATGCGATGAACGCATGTGGAGTTAATGAAGGTTTAATCCTCGGGTTTCACTATGCAAAAACGCCAGGAACTTCCATTGGAGCATTGAAAGAATTTGATAAGGATGCGAACAAGAAACTTCATGAAGCCACGGAGGCCTTCAAACACCTGAGCATTCCATTTCTGAAGCAGTTCCCGGACCTTCATGATGCCCCATTGGAAACTATCCAAGAAATCATTCTTGGCGACAAACTAACTCACCGTTCCGACCAACCTGAACCTGCTACCAAGTCACGCAATACACCTTCCGGTTCCACATGATCACCTATGGTACTCCGCTGCTTCCTTTTGTGTTTGAAAAACTTCAGTCTTTTTTAAACAATTCCCGCTTGCATGCGGATGAACTTACTAAGCCCGTATGTGTAGGGCAATTAACTTTGATATTTTGCACATTTTGACTTGTGGTAATCGCATGTGTTTCTTACTATAATATCTCATGTTTCTTTATTTAACTTTGCTTTAAAAAATTTATGAATGCTGCATACTTATGTGTTGATCAGACACATGAGTACGAACTATTTAAAGAAGAAGAACTTCAGTAGTAAAGTTAAATTCAAACCTTACTCATACACAAGTAACATTTAATTAATTTAGAACACATCCATTTTTGGAACATATCCATGTGTTGGAACATATCCAATTTTGGAACATATCCACGTTTTGGAACATATCCACTTTCGGAGCGAAACATATTCACTGCAAGTCTAATTTAGACCAAACCAATTTGGTGTAAAACATTTCCAACTTAATTCTGTGGATCATATCCTCCTATCAAACGAAACATATTCGAATGGTTTTAATTAGAATACATCTAACTTTGCATGAACCATATTCAAACAATTTAATCAGAACATATCCAACTATATAGAATTTTCACATTCACAAAGTTTTACTCATTGAGACATACTCAATCTTATTTCAAAAATGACTATCATTAAACGAACTGAAAATAAAAAACAACAGCTTCGATAACCACCTCCACATCATCCTCTACTTGATTGCTCACACATGATACTTACGCAAGTGAATTCCATTCCACGACCTTGGCAGGACCTTTCCACTCTCATCTTCAAGTACATAAGATCCTTTTCCTAAAACCTCCACAATTTTATATGGACCTTCCCATTGTGGTGTTAGTTTCCCTTGCTTCAGCACTCTACTTACATCATTATTTCGTAAAACCAAATCACCCTCCTTAAAATAATAAACCCTCGCATGTGCGTTATAATATTTCTCCATCGCAGTTTTGTACTTCCCTTCTCTAATAGCTGCAACTTCCCGTCTTTCCTCTAACATGTCAAGGTTTTCCCTTATCATTTCATCATTATTATCTTTCCCAGCCATCCTTTGCGTCGGAACTCCCACCTCTGCTGGAATTACTGCCTCAGAACCATACGTCAAACTGAAAGGCGTCTCCCCGTTAGCAGTTTTTGGCATTGTCCTATAGGCCCACAACACATGCGTTAGCTCGTCAACCCATCCACCTCCTGTTTTATCCAAGCGTACTTTTATGCCTTCAACTAAACTCCTATTAACTCGCTCGACCTGCCCATTAGCCTGCGGATGCGCAACAGATGCAAAAATTTGTGTTATAGCAAGTTCTTCACACCATTCCTTAAAGGGGTTATCAGCGAACTGTTTTCCATTATCGGAAATTATATATAAGGGTAGCCCGAATCTTGAGATGATATGCTCCCACACGAACTTCTTCACTTGTACCCCAGTTATGCTTGCAACTGCTTTGGCTTCGACCCACTTAGTAAAATAATCAACAGCCACAATTAAAAACTTAACTTTTCCCGCAGCTTCTGGAAATGGCCCAACAATGTCAATACCCCATTTCTGAAATGGCCAAGCTGATACGATTGGCACCATTTCATGCTTCACCTTCAAACTGACCGGAGCAAATCTCTGACACTCATCACACCTTTTAATTATGTCACTAGCAAACTTATGCATATTGGGCCAATAATAACCCAACAAAATCAATTTGTTAACTATCATCCGAGGTCCCATGTGATTCCCACAGATCCCCTTGTGAACCTCATGAATCACATAAACTGCTTCATCTTCAGTCAAACATTTCAACAAAGGACCCACATACGTCTTTCTATATAATATTCCTCCTTGGATTTGGTATTGCAAAGATTTAACTTTTATCTTTCTCGCTTCTTCTTTCCCTTCCGGTAACTTCCCTGTTACCAAGTACTCGTATATTGGCGTGTACCATATTGAACCAGATACTGTCACATCTGAAACTTGCTTCTTTAATATTGAAGGCCCTTCCAGAACTTCCACTCTTATTTCCTTTCCCAAGTGCTTGAAAGATGTTGATGCCAACTTACTCAACACATCAGCTTTCTTATTTTGACTCCGAGTTATATGTATAACCTCACATTTACCAAATTCCTTCATCAAGACCTTAACCTGATCCAAATATAATGCCATTGCTGCGCTTTTAGTTTCGTAGTCACCACTTATGTGCTTGACAATCAGCAACGAATCAGTACACACTTGCACCTCGCGCGCCCCTAGCATCTTCGTCATTCTTAAACCTGTTAATCCAAAAATTTGTGAATAAAACATATCAAAACAAACTAATTAAAACAGTTTCTCTTGTCACATCTAAGCAACCTGCCAATACAGCCTCATACTCAGCCTCGTTATTTGAAACTCCAAAATTAAACCGTATAGCATAAGTCATTTCATCGCCTTCTGGGCTCACTATTAGTATTCCTGTAACTCATGATATCAAAATGATTCAATTTTTTATGAATTTTTGCCATCATATAAAAACAATAAAAGGAATAGATGACTTCTTTTTTATGGATAAAAAAGGTAGATAAGATCATACCTGCACCCGCTCCTTCACTTCCTGTTGACCCATCTGTAAATAGTTTCCAGAGCAACATCTTTCCTACATCCATCACATCCAATGGCTCCTGCTGACTCATAGGCATTTCAGCCAAAAAATCAGCAATCACTTGCCCTTTTACTGCAACCCTTGGTTTAAACTGTATGTCAAACTGCCCTAATTCCACGGCCCATTTGACCATTCTCCCCGACATCTCCGCTCTGCGCAAAATTTGATTGATTGGACAAGCCGTTAATACTTCCACACAATGCGCTTGAAAATACCTTCTCAATCGTCTTGCAGCCACAACCAACGCCAACACTAGCCTCTCCATAGGTACGTATCTCCTCTCATAATCTTTTAATACCTTACTCACATAGTAAATCGGCATCTGACCATGCGCCCTCTCAGCCACAAGAACCGCACTCACAGATCCTTCTGTCGCTGCTATATACATTTGCAATGTTTCTCCCACAATTGGAGCTGTTAGAGTTGGTAACATAGTTAATACTACCTTTAACTCTGCAAATGCATCCTCCGCTTCTTGAGTCCACTGAAAATTTTCCTTTCCCAAACACTCTTTCAAAACTTTCATGAAAGGTAAAGACCTTTCTGCGGCTTTGGCAACAAACCTATGCAACGCAACCAACCTTCCATTCAAAACCTGAACATCCTTTACTGAAGTTGGTGATTCCATCTGCAATATTGCTTCCACTTTTTTCGGACACGCCCGAATCCCCTCATTAGACACCATCATTCCCAAAAACTTTCCGCTTTGCATGCCAAAAGAACATTTCTTTGGATTCAGTTTCATATTTATACTTCGTAACTTTGCAAATGTTTCCTCAATGTCCCTAAACATTCTATCCTCCTCTCTACTCTTAATCACTATATCATCCACATACGCCTCTAAATTCCGTCCAACCTGATCTTGAAACGTCTTATCCATCAACCTCTGATAAGTTGCCCCAGCGTTTTTCAGACCGAAAGGCATTTTAGTATAACAAAACAGACCTTCCCTTGTAATAAACGTGGTCTTATCCTCATCCTCCACTGCCATTTGTATCTGATGATACCCTTTATATGCGTCCAAAAAACATTTCCACTTAAACCCAGTGACCGAATCAACCTTCCAATCGATCTCCGGTAGTGGGTAACAATCTTTAGGGCACACATTATTTACATTTTTGAAATCGATGCACATCCTCCACGACCCGTCACTCTTTTTAACTAACACGGGATTTGACACCCAATCTGAAAATTGAATTTCCCTAAGGATATTCGCTTCCAGCAACTTATCCACTTCGACCTTCACAACTTGTGCCCTTTCATCATCCATCCCTCTCTTCCTTTGCTGATATGGCACACTTCCTGGGTACAAAGCTAATTTATGTTCCGACAGGTGCCTCGGAACGCCAGTCATATCTGAAGGCTCCCATGCAAAAACATCCACACTCTTAATCAGCAAATCATATAACTTTGCCCTCGCCACCTCTGACAATTGATCACCAATTTGCAACTGTTGATCAGGGTATTTTGAATTGATCGCCCACTTATCCTTTTTCATCATCTCCCTTCTGTCTTCCTTCTTTACTTCTGGCACCTGCACAGTGTATACCTTTAAACATGTATCAGAGGTTAAAGATGTGACCCCTGTTGGTGTTGGAAACCTTATCATCCCATGAGTTACTGATATGACAGCTCTCAACTGGCTCAACACAGGTCTCCCTAAGATTACGTTATGAGAAGATGCCGCACTGACTACCAGAAATGTAACATCCAAAGTTCGAATCTGTTCTCCTGTTCCTATAACCATTGGCAAAGTAATTTCTCCCATGGGTTTGACCATTTCTCCCGAAAAGCCCATCAGAGGAACTTGTGACGGAACCATCTTTTGTCTTACTTCGACACCCATTTTCTGAAAACAGTGCTCATACATTATATCCACAGCACTTCCACAATCAATATACACTCTTTTAACTTCATAATCTGCTATTGTCGCAACTACCACCACAGGTTCCTCCCTTACCATCTGCCTTAAGAGTGGAGGAAACGTAATTTCCTGATATTGCCAATCAGCTTGTTTACTTGCTTTTCTCTGTTGTAAGCTTCCCTGCTGCAACCGCTTCCTACCTACCATATGAATTACTTTTGCCGGTTCAGCACCCACACCCTTCAAAACTTTTACCAAATGTCCCAACTTCCCAGACCGTACCGCTTTATCGATCTCCTTCTTCAATGCCCAACAAGCATCAGTTGTATGACCCCTATCTTGATGAAAATCACAGTACTTGTCAAGATTTTTCATAGGAGCAGACTTTATTTTGGGAGGAGCCTGGAATTGCACTCGCTCGGTTGACAAGATTTCACTTGGCGTCTTGATAAGTTCCACAAATTTATCATGTCTTGTAGGAATATAATCACCCCTTGGCTGATTTCCAACATACCTTGCTCTAGAACCAATAGGCCTAACCCACTTGTTCTGGAAGTAACCTCCACCTCCTCTTATTGGACCAGCATATTTTCTATTGGTCTGATCCGACTTTACATATCCTCCCCGTGGAAGTGTATTGCGATTCTCCTGCTGAATAAAACTTCCACATGCATTTTTACCACGAACATAAGCCCTAGCTTTATCCATCAACACTTCCATAGACTTTGGAAGATCCTCATGTAGCTTCTCAACCAACTGAGCGCATCTAACTCCATGACAAAAACCTGAAATACGCAACTGATCACCTGCCCCAGAAATTTTCATACTTTCTCTATTGAACCGGCCTATAAAATCTTCAATCGATTCTTGATCCTTACGCCGGATGTTATGCACCTCCGTTGGGTCTCTCGTACATTTTTTCTGCTGACTAAATTGCCGCAAAATTTTTCCTTTTAAATCTTCAAAACTTACAATTCCACCAACTGGAAGTGCATCGAACCAAACTCTGGCTATGCCTGTAAATGTCTGAACAAACATATGGCACCAAGTTTCTTCGGCCCAATTTTCCAACCTTGCCGCTGAATAGAACTCAAACACATGATCATCCGGATCTGTCAACCCTCCATACTTTCCGACTGTAGAAGGCATCTTCAACTTACGAGGGAACGTGGCTTCTGCTATCCAGGAAGTAAACTTTGACTGTAACGTCATAGATTCTGGCATGTATGGAACAACCATCCCTGCATCTCATCAACACTCAAAATAATCAACCATTTACGACAATGCATGACTTATATTCACATACATCATATTACTAACTAAAAAATTGTCGTCATATACAATTTTAAACTTATGTCGAAAAATAATCAACAATTCGCTAACAAAACCTTAAAAAACTTAAGACTTAAAAAACAATTTTACGCCCGAAACTTAGCTTATTTTCCAATAAACAACTAAAAATTCTCATAAAACATTCTTAACGCTCAAAGAAATTCTAAATTGTTGGTAATAAAATGCCAACGTATCAACATCATACCGTTCACCGGAGGTTTTGTCGCATTTGCCACGCGTACCACGTCCTTCGTCGGAGACTGATACTTACTTTTATACTTCGCCAATTGAAGCTGGATATCATTTTCTTCTTCCTCTTCGAGACGCTGTTGCTTCAAAAATAACAACAGATCCTTGTTCCTTCGCAAAAATTCTACATCAGACTCCAATAGATCAACATCATCCAACTCCTTTACCGGCGAATCTTCAACTTTTTTCGCAGTCTTTTCCCCAAAAACCACCATATCTTGCTTATCGGCATCATTTTTTCCCCCGGATTTTAGCGTTTCATCGACATTCTTCGGATTTGAAGCTTTGGAATCCAAAAACGAAGCCGCAAATATCGACGTAGTCTTCACCGGTGAATCATCACCGGAAAAACCTGAATTCTGTTTAAAAGAAGAAATCGACTTCATCTTTTCACTCGAAGCTGATACTGAAAAGGATTTCTCTAAATCATTCATGATTCTAACTCAAAACTCTATCACAAAGGATCCAGTCAACTAATGGATGGCGCCACTGAAAAAGGAAAAAGTGTCACCAAGAGCACTTTTACCGCCGAATCAGGAAGGTTAAACAAAAGTGAAAGAGATCTGAGCTTAGAGAGAAAAATGGTGATTATTGATCGAGAATGTTACAAATGATTAAAGTGAAATGATACAAGTATCCCTAATCTAAGTCTGATCTCGAGTATTTATAGGCTTCTAATTCCACTTCTCCGGCTCTTATCTCGGATCTTGACTCAGATCCTCGCCTTGCATCCACCTGTAAAACCACTTACAATATTTTGAGGACTTAGATGTCCGATGGTCGGATATGTAGACATATCCGACAAACTCATCTACTCATCAGTACCCATATATATACTCTATGTATTTTAGTTCGTACCCATATATATACTCTATGTATTTAAGTTCCTTAGAAATATAATTATATATAGAGAGAAAAGTGAATACAAGACTCTCACACACTTAACTTACTTAGATGAGAAACTTTTTCTAAACTTGTCAGATTTGAACAATCAACCACCAGAAATCAAGAACACAACGAAAACTTTACAACCAGAATTCAGATCATCAACACGATGATCTGATCTAATCCAACCAAGAACAATACGACTACAAAACCTACCAACGAGCAGCAGCTTTGTTCAAGACGAACAACTGAAACCCTAGCAGATCTAGAATACAAGACGTAAAAGCAAGTTCAAACGGAAGGAACTAACGAAACTGATTTTCTCTCTCTGTAACCCTAACTCCAAAGAAGCGAGCTTAATATATGCACAAGAAGCCAGCCACCGGCGCCCTAATCCAAACAGCTCCAGCCCAGCCCACAGCTACAAGCCCACATTCTCAACGCAGCTAAGCCCAGCAACAAAAGAACAGAACAGAACAGCCCAATACCTTTAATAAAAACAACAAACAATTAATCTAAAAAATTATCAATTGAATTGAAAAATAAAAGATATACAATTCAACACCCCCCCACAATTCAATTGAACGGATTTACCAAACCTATGGTGTTACATAGTTTATCATGTTGAGATGCCAATAACCCTTTTGTAAACAAGTCCGCAATTTGATTTGCAGTACCAACTCGTACCACACTAATACAACCTTTAGAAATCTGTTCTCGAAGAAAAAACAAATACAATTCAAAATGTTTTGTTCTATCATGGAAAACAGGATTCAATGCAATAGAAATTGCAGCAGTATTGTCACAAAAAAGATCCACAGGCAATTGAACCTGCACACCCAACTCATGTAATAGATTTATTAACCACATAATATCAGTTGTTGCAGTGCACATAGAACGATATTCAGCCTCTGCAGTAGATCTAGCTACTGTAGACTGTTTTTTACTTTTCCAGGTCACAAGAGAAGAGCCTAAAAACACGCAATAACCTGTTACAGATTTTCTGGTTTCAAGGCACTTTGCCCAATCAGAATCAGCATACGCTCTTAAATTCAAAGAACCAGTTTTCCCAAAAAACAATCCCTGACCTGGACACTTCATTAGGTATCTCAACAGCTTAAACACAACAACCATATGAGACTGTTTGGGAGCATGCATGAATTTACTCAAATAATGTACAACATAAGCAATGTCAGGCCTCGTATGAGAAAGGTAAATCAATTTTCCTACCACCTTTTGATAGGCAGAAACATTAGAAACACCTTCATTTTTTACTTTACTAAGAGATGATAACACATAATTCTGTTCAATTGGCACATTTACAGGCTTACTTCCTGTCATTCCAAATTCAGCCAATAATTCAATGCAGTATTTCCTTTGGGATAAACAAATACCATTATTCATTTTAACCACCTCAATTCCCAGAAAATACTTAAGTTCCCCTAGATCTTTAATCAAGAACTTGGTTCTTAACAATTCTTTAATTTTGTCAAACTCACTTACATTATTACCCGTTATAATGATATCATCAACATAAACAAGCAATATTATGAACACAGAATCATTTTGTTTAACAAACATGGAATAATCACATTTACTCTGGCTAAATCCTAACTCAAGCAAGACTCCAACCAGTTTTTCATTCCACATTCTAGGAGCTTGCTTAAGCCCATACAAAGATTTTTTCAACTTGCATACCCTTTTTTCATTTTTTGAATAATACCCCTCAGGCAAAGCCATAAAAACTTCTTCATGCAAATCACCATATAGAAAAGCATTATTAATATCAAGCTGATACAAATGCCAACTATTTTCAACAGCTAAGGTCAACACAGTCCTGATAGTGATCATTTTCACTACAGGAGAGAAAGTCTCACTAAAATCTATTCCCTCTTTCTGACTATAACCTTTTGCTACAAGCCTAGCTTTATATCTATCAATTTCACCACTAGATTTATACTTTATTTTATAAATCCACTTACACCCAACAGGTTTCCTTCCAGGAGGTAAATCTACCAATTCCCAGGTATTATTCCTATGTAACGCCTCTATCTCATCATTCATAGCTGATACCCAATTGGGACTTTTAGCAGCTTGGTAATAATATAGAGGTTCACTTTCCTTGTTTAATTGAGTCACAAAACACAGATTATCATGAGAAAGATTAGCATAGTTAACTACTTTTTCTAAGCCATATTTAACTTTGCCTTCAATCACATAGTCATTAAATTTTAAAGGAACAACAGACTGTCTAGTGGACCTTCTAGTAGGTACTGAGACATTTGGTTGAACACCATTACCCTCAGAATTTGTATTTTGATCAGGACTACCACTCTCATGCTCAACCCTACCTTGTTCAGGGTCAAAGCCACTAGACTGCTCTGTCACATTCTGACCTGCTCCCCCATCAGGAGAATGTAACACAGCCCCGTCTTGAGCAGCCTCGTCACTTAAAACCGGTTGCTGAGACCCATGAGAGTTAGTATTTTCACTATTATTTGTATTCTCATCATCGGGCTCAGCCACCCTAGAAGTCTCTAGATCAGTACTGTCAAACAACTCAAAAAAGTTCAAACTGTTTACACCTTGGTTATTTTCTTCTTCAATGTTATTTTCAATTTTAAATGGAAAAACATTTTCATAAAATTTCACATCTCTGGAATAGTAAACCACTTTATTATCCAGAGACCACAGTTTATAACCTTTCTTATCATTTGAATAACCAAGTAAAACAGCCTTTTCAGCATTACTACAAAATTTGTTCTCTTTATTCAAGACCGTACTGAAACAGAGACAACCTACCATCCTAAGGTGACTTAAAACAGGATTAAACCCAAACACACATTGATAAGGAGACTTTCCATCAAGCACAGAAGAAGGAGTCCTATTAATCAAATAAGCAGCAGTAAGAACACATTCAGACCAGAATTTTAAAGGAAAATTCCCTTGAAACAGTAAAGCTCTAGCAACATTCAGTAAGTGTCTATGCTTTCTTTCGGCCACCCCATTTTGTTGGGGTGTATATGCACATGTGGTTTGATGAACAATACCATTTGTTTTGCAAAAATTATTCATTTGAGTGTTTACAAACTCAGTTCCATTATCACTTCTAAACACCTTAGCAGATTTATCAAACTGAGTTTTAATTAATGCCACAAAAGTTTGAATATGACCGAATACTTCACTTTTAGACTTCATAAAAAAAATCCACACAGCTCTAGAATAATCATCTACAATGGTCAAAAAATACTTGAATCCCTCCCTGCTTGCCACTTTAAATGGACCCCATACATCTAAATGTATTAATTCACCTAAGCTCTTAGAGTGATGATCACTCAAGGGAAACGGATCCCTATGCTGTTTTGCCCTATGACATGTTTCACAAGGAGAGGTATCACTAATCTGATTCAATTTTAAATCATTTTTTAAAACTTTTAAAACCACATGTGAGGGATGCCCAAACCTAGCATGCCACAAATCTGAAACACTGCAGACACTATTACACACCTTTGACTGCATATAAGACTCATTACTCAAGTACAAACCATCCACTTGCCTACCAATCACCAGGTTTTTCCTTGTTAACAAATCCTGAAGATAACATTTATTCTCATCAAAGATTACAAAAACCTTACTGTCCCTAGACAACCTATGAACAGATAGCAAGTTCACACTATACTCAGGAATAACAAACACATCAACCAAGGTAATCTGATCACTTAACTTTATATCACCAATTTTAGTAACCAAAGCATTAGTTCCATTAGGATGCTTAACTCTTATATTCAAATCAGAAATATTAACTTGATTTATTAAACCTTGATCAGTCATTACCATATGATGATTTGCTCCTGAGTCAACAATCCAAGTCATAGATTTGACTTGACTTGCACTAGTGAAGCAATATTTATTACTTCCTAAAATAGAGGAGCAAAATAACCTACCAGCAATACTACTGGAAACATTACTACTTGACCCACCATCATTAGTTTTATCACCTAACAAACTCATCAATTTAGCAACTTGATCAGAAGACAGAAAATTCAAAGGAGAGCTACCATCAGAACTACTGGTAGTTTCACACATAGCAGTAAATGACCCAGATTTTTTACCCTGCCCATTCCTAGGCTTCATCCAACTAGGGTAACCAATAATCTCAAAACATTTATCTATAGTGTGACCAGTTTTGTTACAGTGAGTACACTTCAAACTACTGTTAATAGACTTATTTTTCCTTTTTTCAGAAAACAGACTTCCTTTTGATACAAAACCAACAGTTTGAGTTTGACCCTTTATCCCACCACTACTAGAATTCTTTCGAGATTCTTCTCTGGATACAATAGAGAAAGCCTCTTTAATAGTGGGCAGATTGTCCTTTATTAACAGATTTGAGATAACAGGTTGATATTCACCGTCTAGCCCCATTAAAAATTGCATTAGTTTAATAAGATGTGAAAAATCATTAAATTGTTTAGCAGCTTCACAAGTACAAGCAGGCAATTGCAGAATCTGATTAAGATCCTTCCACATAACAGTAAGCTTATGATAGTACTCAGACACAGACATATTACTTTGGCTAAACGAATTTATTTTTTGGTATAGATCAAACACAACAGACCCATCCACTTTATCATATGTTTCTTTTAAATCTTTCCACACATCAGAGGCAAGACTAGAATAAACCTGCCCTAGGTACAATTCTTCACTAATTGAATTTAACAACCATGTAAGCACAACTGAATTACACCTTTCCCATTGATTTATTAATACATCATCATCCTCATCTATAACACAAGTTCCATCAATAAAGCCATACTTGTTCTTTACTTTTAAAGCCAGTTTCATAGCATTAGCCCACACCCTGTAATTCTCTGTCCCCTTCAGTTTTACATTTATGATAGTTAGGTTACTAGCATCACTTGGGTGAAGATACAAAGGATCTCCAGCATCAATTTTGCTAACCAATGTAGCAAAAGGATTATCTCCCATGACAAATCAATTAACCAAAAAAACACACGCAAATACACACAAGAAAATCACTGAACCAGTGTGCAAGTTTCCACACTAGTCACGCTAGCAGATCAGGCTCTTTGTTCAGTGAAAAAGAAATCACACAAACAATGCAATCACACAACAAATATGCACAGCAAATAACCACGAAAGACTGGGATTGTCTGCCCCAGTACTGCATACAACAGGTTCAAACACACAGTCCTGCACTGCGACTAAACTACTACAGAAAAAGAAACAGGAGACAAAGAGAGATATCACCGTGATTTAGACCCAAGTTAGGGTTTCCAAACTGATGCCTGTAACCTTCTCTTAGGGTTACAAAACACCAGTCAGCGCAGCAACAAGCGTTCCTCAAGATCCACACCCTAGGGCTTCAATCCAGCATGCATCATCCTCCACGAAATAACCAGGAACTCAGCAAGATATTCGGCACAACTCTCGTAGTGGATCAAGGTCACAGTGACGGCGATTCGACTTCAGCCACAGGCACTAGTGATCGACTCGATTTATGTACCTTATGGAGTCACAACCTCCGTTACCAGACAGATCGACGCTACAGAGCGCAAAAGACGAGAAGTTGCAACCGACGAGACGGTCCAACGTCGGAGATGCACAGATCTAACCCTAGAGAGGTTGATTGACAAAGAATAGAACGGATCACGAGCACAGCGGCTCTGATACCATGTCAGATTTGAACAATCAACCACCAGAAATCAAGAACACAACGAAAACTTTACAACCAGAATTCAGATCATCAACACGATGATCTGATCTAATCCAACCAAGAACAATACGACTACAAAACCTACCAACGAGCAGCAGCTTTGTTCAAGACGAACAACTGAAACCCTAGCAGATCTAGAATACAAGACGTAAAAGCAAGTTCAAACGGAAGGAACTAACGAAACTGATTCTCTCTCTGTAACCCTAGCTCCAAAGAAGCGAGCTTAATATATGCACAAGAAGCCAGCCACCGGCGCCCTAATCCAAACAGCTCCAGCCCAGCCCACAGCTACAAGCCCACATTCTCAACGCAGCTAAGCCCAGCAACAAAAGAACAGAACAGAACAGCCCAATACCTTTAATAAAAACAACAAACAATTAATCTAAAAAATTATCAATTGAATTGAAAAATAAAAGATATACAATTCAACAAAACTACATTCTTTTGATTAAAAAAACCTAAGAAAACAAAACTAGAGCTATTACTTATCTCCATAAAATAATTGTCTAGTGGCGACCTCATCTATGTAAAATATTGTTATTCATTTGTAATTGATCTTCAACAACGATTTATATAGTCTCATTCAAAACTGTTATTGATTCTCATTAATTAGACTTGCTTATTTTCATAGGAGTAACTGATAACTAGAATTCATAATGAAAGTAAATGATTGTTTTTGTTTTTTTCTTAAAGTTTTTTTAATCAAAACGACATACATTTAAAGAAGTTTTGAATCTAACTTAGGTATGTGTCAGCGCTATATTTACTTTTCCCATATATAAATATAATATGTTAAAAAAAATAAGAGTTTTACATGGTTGTTCCGTTTTTTTAATGACGCATAATCTATTATTACTAAACCACCAACCTGCTTATATCTGGGTTTAAATGTTCAATCTTCAAAGAAATGAACATGAAGATACTATTGGGCTAAAGACTTTTAATTAGTACATGTTTTTTTAAGGCTCCTGCTATATTCACCCGAGGATTTTACTAAAAACACCAAAACCAAACGGTCGTTTCAAGTGAAACGACCTTGAAACGACAGTTTCAACCAAAACGACCTTGAAACGGTCAATATAAAGGGGGCCCCCTGAATTTTAAGGTTTCGTCGTCACGACACGTGGCGGCCGTTTCAACTGAAACGACCTTGAAACGATAGTTTCAACCAAAACGACCGTAGGAAATGGGTGAATTTAGTAAAACCTTGGGTGTCTATATAACAACTCTTTTTTAATGACATTTTCTTTGTTGTCCATCATAAAGACTGAATCGTCACCACTTAAAAAGATAAATTTTATCCAACAGCAAAGATATCACTAGACAAACAAACACTGTTTGATCGTTATACATGATTTGATGATTGTTGTTGGTTTTTCTTTTTTAATGGTTGCTGGGTTTTGCTATAGTTGACCATTTTGGGGGCAAAAGGCCAAAAACCATACCCCTCAGGCCCTCAATAACATGAGACGGATGGGTGTCCCTTATTTTTAGGAAACCTACGTCGTCGTCATTTACCACAATTAGTTTTTTAATACGATTTTTAAGATAATATGTGTTTTTATAACACTTAAATCACTAAACCTTTTGATTATAGGGTATAGATGAAAGATAAAATATATGGCGATTTCCGTGCAAAGCGTATAGAAAACTGAGTAAGCTCCATATGCCTTATTTACATGGATCAGTGTTTATGTCATTATACAGTAACAATTAGTGTGCTTAAGGACTTCGTACGGCTGAGTTGGTCAGCTGGCGGTGGTCTTTTACCATTGGGTCACCCTGTACGGAGCGTACAGAAAACTGAGTAAAGTTGTTGATATTTAATAGTGTTATAAAATATGTTTTCGCATTGTATGTGATATGAAGAAGATGGTACGAGATAAATTGCATTAAACAAATTTTTTTATTAAAAGACTACAAAAACATAAATTACTCATAGGATGTTAAAAAAGACATTTTCAAATTAATAGATACATCAAGTGTTTGAGTATCTTTACAATTTCCGTTCGAGATCAGTTTTGTTCTTATTTACCATGAACAAAAGGATTCGTTCACGAACATCACTCTCGGGCAACGACAATAGCTTCTTTGTGACCTCATCTCTTTCTTATGTGATTTCTTTTAGAGACTCTCAAATTTTAACTTCGGAGTCTCACTCACACAACTTTGGGAGATACTAGTGGGCTATGAAGGATTGAAACATGTGTTTGATCCCGATTCACAAAGGAGAGTTTGCGGGCTTGCCCGATTCCTACCCGATTGTGCAGTGTGGGGGCTCCTGGGTTCACTCATTATGAGGTTCGAACACGGAACAATGGTAGATTCAGAATAACCAGTCTCGATATACCGCTGAGATAGTTTGCCGTTAAAAGAAACTTATAGGTGCTATTACTATACGAATAAAATTGCAACCTATAAAAATAGTGATTATATAGTTTTTAGTTGATTCTTTCTTTTTCCTTGGTTTTTTTTTTTCTTATAGTTATTTTAGTTTTGGTTTACTTTTGGTTTAGAGTTTATGATTTAAGATTTAATTTTGTTTAAAAGTGAGTCATGTTTTGATCCATTTATTTACACATTCACGGTACTTCCATTGTCATATTTAAACGGATAAACTACTAGTATATAAGGAAGATACATGTAACAAAAATATAAGCAAGAATATATGTGAATTAGGTTAGAAACCCGAGTAAATTCAACTTGTGGTAAACAACAATATATATGAAGATTTTTCATGTTAAATATCATCAGTCGTGTGTGAAATAAATAATAAAAAATATTTGATGATTATAGATAAAAAGTAATGAAAATTATAGATAAAAAAGTAATGAAAATTAAAGAAGATTTTAAGATGAGATATAATTTAAAATTTTCTTATGATTTATTAAGTTTTAGTAAATTATTAAAATAGGAAGATTTATAATTTTGATATGTAGTTATTAAAGGTATTTGTTTTTAATGGCAACTATTAAAATTAAAACTAGAAGTATTTTATAAGGAAGAAAGTTGACATTTAATAAGAGAGATATGCGAAAAAATTATGATAAAAATAAATGTAGTAATAAAAATAAAATGTGATGTAAAATGTAATCTTTTATTTAAGCAGAAGAAAGATTAAATAGTATTTAAATTCTAACCGAAAAGACGTTCTTTCCTTAACCCTTGTGATGTTCTTTCACATATTTGAGAAAACGTACCAGGAAATAAAAATCATTTAATTACTATGTAACTATAGTCAAACCAGTCTATGGTTATTGGTTACATTTGATATCCCTAAAATGGTTTGGACACATGTGTGAGGTTGGTGTAAAATCAACCACCATCAACTCGGGTCTTGGACCATGTAGGCGCAACCTCTTTCGCAACTTAAAATGTTAGACACAAGCGATATTCATATTTCTAACGACTATTCGGTTAATCCGACAGAGTCGAGAATGATCGTACCCCCATTGTCTACAGGAGGCTTATTTTTTTTTTCCTTTCCTAATTTTCAAAGTTAAATATACTATTATATAAGTAAAAAATGAAATCTAGGAAAATTATATATTGCAAGATAAGTCAATTTACTATCTTACTTATTCTATTTTTCCGATGCCCGTTTTCACTTTTGAAACAAGTATTTAAAATCTTGGAACCGAACCTGGAGCAACAATGAGGACGATGGCAAGCCGCAAGTGATAGAGAGGGTGGAGAACGACAACAATGTTGAGTTCTATTGATGTTGATGAAAACATGAATACGGAAAATGCTTGTAAGATTGGGAAAATGGCTCAGGTTGAATACTCATTTTAATAATCATTGTTTTTATTTCTCTTATCTTTATTTTGCTATTTTGCTATTATGCTACTACTATAATCATTATTTATTATATATTTGTTGTTATTATATAGCAATAATACTTAATTTTCTTTAAATTCGGACGATAAACCGTCAAAAACGAAAATTACTTGCTACTTTTTACGAGTCAATAAAATAAAAATTCATACGATGGCTTCCTCTCGTGGTATGACGGGGAAGGAAATTTCTTGTTTGTTAGAAAAGAAAAATTATTATTATTATATTATAATAAAACGCAAAAGCAAAAGGGCACCAACCCATTGACACTTGGATCATGATGAAAGCTGCTAATTATTAACTATATAAACCCTCCCCCCACCATTCAAACCATTTCACCCTTTCCCCTTTCTCCTTTCTCCTTTCCCATTATGATGTCTACACTCTGTTTCTGTTTCTGAATCCAAACTCCGGTGCCCGGTCGCCGCCACGTTTCCCACGCGTTCTCTCATGGTCATGGTAATAACTAATAATCCTTCATCATCATCATCATTCCATTTCATCTCAATCTCAATTTCAATCTCATTTATTATTCTGAATCGATTTTGTTAAGATGCCGGGCATGGAATCGGATCTGGTGAATCGCGATAAGGAAGCGTTTGTGGAGGTCGATCCGAGCGGCAGGTACGGACGCTACAGCGAGCTACTCGGTTCAGGCGCAGTGAAGAAAGTGTACCGCGCTTTTGATCAGGAGGAAGGGATTGAGGTCGCCTGGAATCAAGTGAAATTGAGGAATTTCTCCGACGATCAGTCCATGATCGAACGCCTCTACTCGGAGGTTAAGTTATTGACGACGTTGAAGAACAAAAACATAATCACTCTGTTTTGGGAATGGAGAGACGCCGAACGGAACACGTTGAACTTCATCACCGAAGTTTGCACCTCCGGCAACCTTAGAGACTACCGGAATAAGCACCGGCAGGTGTCGATGCAGGCTTTGAAGAAGTGGTGTCGACAGATATTGAGAGGCTTGGATTATCTGCACACACATGAACCGTGTATTATCCACAGAGATCTCAATTGCAGCAACATCTTAATCAATGGCAATATCGGCCAGGTAGGTACACCTTCCATATCTCCATTTGAGTATGAATAGTACTGTTTGATGCTTATTTTAATTCACATCATATCGATTTCAGAGGTGGAATCCTTGTTGAGTAATTGAGTGGTTGAGTTTGAACATAAGCAGATCAAATTAGGGTTTATCTGTTGTCTGCGTTCATATCACTTTTTGTTGGAGATCAAATTAGGGTTCATCTGTCTGCATTCATATAAGTTTTTATTGGACATCAAATTAGGGTACATGTTACTTCTCCCTCAAAGAGATTTTGATGTAGAAGATGGAACAAACATAAATCCAGATTGTTCTATTTGGCCATATTGACTTATGATTTTTTTTTATTTAAAAGTTCACAAGCCTCATGAAGGATTTGGATTTGGATTTGGATTAGGATTAGGGTTAAGGTCAGAGTCAGAGTCTAATAGATGTATGTAAACGATTATAATTAAAACAAATCATAAACATCTTGTAATTTCTAATCGAAGATTCTTGATGAATTAGGTAAAAATTGGCGATTTGGGTCTGGCTGCAATAGTAGGCAAGAGTCATTGTGCACATTCAATACTCGGGACCCCTGAATTCATGGCTCCCGAGTTATACGACGAAGACTACACGGAGCTAGTCGATATATATTCTTTTGGCATGTGTGTGCTAGAGTTGGTGACTCTCGAAATGCCATATAGTGAATGTAACAACGTCGCTAGAATTTATAAAAAAGTGACATCTGGAATAAGACCAAATGCTATGAATAAGGTAAGAGACCCCGAGGTTAAGGCTTTTATTGAGAAGTGCCTAGCCCAGCCGAGGGCTAGGCCTTCTGCTGCAGACCTCCTCGGGGATGCTTTCTTTGACGGAATTAGTGATGATGATGGCGAAATTTGACACGTCAACTTTCTACTACAATTTCGTGTCAAATGTGTATAATATATATTTTTGTGTGTTATTGGGTGATGGTAGGCAGGTTTGAATTGATTTTTTTTAATGTTTGAAAGGTTAGATATGGTCATGTAACATGATTTGGTCTTATTGGGGTAGTTGTTTGGTGGTGGAGTCAGTATTTGTGGATGAACGTTGGATTGTATTTGTATTCTTTTTTTTAATGACTAATGTATAAGATATATATTTGAATTTATGAGAGTCAAACTATTTATAAATTGTATACGAGTAATTGATATATTTTCTTTGGATTAATATTAATAATCATTATCGGCCGTTCAAAAAAAAATTAAAATACATGTTCGGAATATTTAAGATTAATTATTAGGTGTGAAAATAAATGTCATTGGAACAACGAAGAGCCATCACATTAGGAGGTACAACTCAGAGTTCTTGTAGAGACAACTTTGGGGAGGTAAAAATGATAATTTTATGATAATATTTTAGTTTTTAGAAAACACATGAAATTATTTAGAAAATGGCATGAAGAATTAATCAAAGTCAACTATTGAAATAATTTAGCGGATCCTTAGCTATCATAAATTATATGTTTGGTACAATACGTTTGATAATGGATAATAATAAGTCACGCTTTATAGTAGTGTCATTGTACGGAAAAAGTAAATAAATGGACATAAAGACGACTTGGTCTAGGGTTTAACATTTTTGAGTTATGTTACAAGTCACGGTAAGTAAATAAAACATGTAAGTAATAATCTGCAACAGTGAAAGCAATACCATACCAAAATAAAGAAATGAAATAACTTCATAATATAATTAATATCGAAACATAAAAATGTTAAAAAAACTTGAAAGTATTTGAACTGTCTTATTATCCCGTTTTTTCGCTCAGAAGTATAATATTTGCATGTATTTCGTTCGAAAATTTTATATGTATTGAGTTGGTCCCGTCTAATTCTTTCATTTTTCCACCAACTCGCTTATATTCTTTATATACACAACCTTCTTTCTCATCCTAGTATTCAAAAAATGAACTTTCAATGATGGAAATCGGAGCATAAACAATTTTAAGATATTGTTCTAGATGTGAAAGCGGAAGAAGAAACATAAGTAATCGTTAATCAAATTTTCGAATAGGATTGTGAAAAAGTAGAAGTGGCGTGATCTTCACAACAAAAGAAGAAACGCAAAGAGATAGATAGATGTCGGTATTGATGGAGACTTACACTTGTGGAATGATTACTTTGCTCCCGAGCCGGTGTTTGATGAAAGTTTCTTTCAATGTCGGTTCCAGATGTCCATCCGACTGTTTAATCACATTATTGAAGCTATTTCAGAACCAGGTAAATCTGAACCCATCATAAGCAATTTACGGAGATATGATGTTATAAGTAGAAAAGGTCTATCACCAAGACAAAAAACGCACAAGTACCATTCGTCAATTGGCATATGACACTTCAGCTGACCAATGCGAAGATTACATACACATTGGTGAGAGTACTGCCCTTGAATGTCTACACAAGTTCTTTAGGTTGGTTGTAGAAGCATTTCGACCTGAATATTTAAGAAGGCCAACCTAAAATGACATTGAACGTTTATTTGAAATGCATTTAGGGGTGCACGGGTTTCCCATAACGCTTAGAAGCATTGAGTGTATGCATTGGAGTTGGAGCAATTGTCAAAGTGCATGGAAAATTGAAAATGTGAATATATACACGATGATCATAGACATCCAACCATTATGCTAGAGAGAGTTACATCACAAGACCTATCAAATTAAAGAGAAAAAAAATGAGATTTTATGATGTAATTTTTATAAAAATATAATAATAATACGTATAAAAAGGTTATGATTAAAAAGAAAAAGAGAAATTCTTAAAAAAGTCAACAAAAGTGGTTTTACCAAAAATATCATTCCACCTCTTATTTTCCGGTCGTTGAATCTCATCCTTTGATTTATAAAATCAATGAATCAAAACTATTCTAATTGTTTTTAGACAAAATAAGCTCTTTAATAGATCTAGCCTCTATATAACTAATTCTATACGGGTAATTATGAGTCAAGAATTAAACCGGAATCGAAATCGAATAAAATAAAAAATGAGGACCAAGGACCAGACTAATTTTGTGTGTCATGGGATGGGTTGCTCTCAGGTCGGACCTAGTCAAGCTAGTGGTTTTCTCATGTTGGACTTAGAGATGTCTTGAGTGATCGTGAGTCACAGAGCAACTCGACCCACGTCATCGAATGCTCGGGTTTACGTCATATAAAGAAAATATTTATCTTGTGTTTACAAAACAAGAAAACTTTGGAAGAAAATTGTTATTTAACTCGTTTTTTTGGGTTAATTTACATCTTAACCGTTCAAACCATCCAACTTGCTTCTCTTTTAGTGAACACCATTGACCAAAAATAGCCAACACTAACAAACTCCATGGATTCTTGGTTAGTATCACGGTTTAGTTTCAAACATAAGTTGAACATACGTTGTTTTTTCGAGATCAATGAACGTACGAAAGAAAAGAAGGGAAGGAGATTAGGAAGAGAAAAGATAGGAGAATGAACGCATATAATTTAATAACGTATTATGAGTTCTAAGGAAAGAAAATAAACTTAAAGATTATATATGTTACGAGTAAAAATGAAGGGAAAAACATTTAGATTTTTATAACTATACCTTTATATTTAGATATATGATTTTATATAATAGTTCAAGTGAAAAAATAAATAGTAGATGTTAAAACATTCTATTTGTTTCCCTTCATAGAGTGGATATTATTAAAAATCTTCCTTTCCTTTCTCCCACTTAACACAATTTTTTTTCATACCTACTTAAAATTTAAAGAACTCACTGAGGTTAGCACTGTAGCTCAAAACCTAATAATCTTCAACCTCCAGTCTTAGTTTTCATCGAACACTATTTATTTTAGTGAGCAATTGTCAAATCTTAAGACATCCATTAGCAATTTTCCTTGTTTCTGCCGTATGTTCTGTATGCATACGCTAGCCTTGTGCACGATTCCAATCTTAGAAAACAATGCACAAAACAGTCAAAACTCCAATCCCGATTATGCCCCTGCGAAAGCAACTATAACTAGAACGTAACATGACTTCAAAAGGGTTAATCTAGTCACAGAATGAGCATAGTTAGTCTCAAAGATTTCTAGACTCTTGTTGTCTTTGGAAACTATGAAGGTCTGTCTTTATTTAACACACCCGTAACGAAATAGTAGAGACAACCGAAGACATTAGCAAGTCGAACCGAAGCCTTTAGAAAGTCTTTCAAGATATCGATGATGCATGGAGGTGACGTTTTGGATCCGATTCCAACAGGATTGTGGTTCTGCCTCGCAATTATAACTCTACCTGTCATTGTCACTGGGAGGAAGGATCTTTCAGAGGTAGCCCAGAACGACACTGCATCTGCCCCGTCAGCAGATGGCACGTATCATGCAAAACGAAGAACACATAGTAGTGTGTTCTTATTGGAGCTTGTTCTTGCAATAACATTACTTGGCATGCTTGCCTGTCTGGTGATTGTGATGTTTATGAAATCGGTAAAGAGAAAAAAGAACCTGAAGAACAAGAACAAGAACAATGTCCAATCTTCCCCTAAAAGATCCACAAGCACGAGGTTGACCGAAGTCAAACAGGAAGAAAAGCATCAAGATCTTGTTTTCTTTGTGGAAGAAGAGCATCAGTTTAAATTAGAAAACCTTCTTGATGCTGGAGCTGATATGCGAAACCAGAGCTTCTGTAGCAGCCTTTACAGAGTTCAGCTTAACACTGGTGCTTATGCGGTCAAAAGAGTAAAGAAATTACGAGCGTCAAACACAGAATTTGATCACACGATGGCGGAAGTCGGGAAAATTAAACATCCAAACATTCTACCTCTTGTAGCTTATAGTTGTCAAGGTGAAGAAAAGCTGTTGATTTACAAGTATCAGAATAAAGGCAGCCTTCTCTCCCTCATGGAAAGTAAGCATCATACTACAAACTTTTTGTGTATAAAACTTGGTGTAAATAAGCGAAAGATCTATGTGGCATTTAGGTCCCAAAAGCTGTACATGAGGCACTAGTCTGTGTACAACCAAATAAGCTTTATTTACAACCAGAAGACATGTCTCTCTCTCATATGTTTTACATATCAACCTTTTAATCAAGCATTTCATAATTTCTTTATACTTTGGTTGTTTTTACATACCAGCCTCTTAAAAAACCTAATTCTGACAAACTTTAGCATGAGAGTACATGAGGCGCTTTCCTGATCGCCGCGTATGCCTCACACCTCAGATGCTTCTCTTGAAACAAAGATATAATAGATGGAATTTTTAATTATCTAAATGAATATTTTGTCATGTGCAGGGTACGTTGAGGGGAAACGGGATTTCCCATGGAAGCTTCGGTTGTCTATTGCAGTTGGTATAGCACAGGGTTTGGGTCATATATACAAAAGCTTTAAAGACACGGAGGTTATTCCCCATGGAAATATAAAGCTTTCTAACATTCTTCTAAGTGAAAATGAAGAACCGTTGATAAGTGAATACGGGTATTCAAACTTGCTTGATCCAAAGGGTGTTTGTTTGTTCAAAACCAATGGGTATACAGCCCCTGAGAAATCTTTATCAGAACAAGGAGATGTGTACAGTTTCGGGGTGATTCTTTTGGAATTGTTAACAGGAAAGATAGTGGACAGCAGTGGACTAGATCTACCAAAGTGGGTGAAGGCAATGGTCAGAGAAGAATGGACAGGGGAGGTTTTTGATAAAGAGATTGCAAAGGTTGGAATGATCGGTTTTCCTATGTTAAATATTGCACTTAAATGTGTGGCCCATTTTGCTGAGAATCGACCTACAATGGCTGAGGTTTTGGAGACAATTGTAGGGGTTGTTAATGAAGATCTTTCGAGTTCATCTGTAGAGTCCAGCCCACGAGATGGTCATGTGCTTTATACAGTGGCAGAGGAAGAGGGTTGAGAATATCGTTTTTTTTGTTGTTGTTGATTTTGTTTAGTTATGTATAGAGAAGGCGATAATGGGTTCCTAGTTAAGTCATTCAGTTTCTCATTCTAGTTTGATCTTGTGCATTTAGATATATGAACTTAACTAATTCTAGTTCACGTGGATTCTGCTAGAGCTCAAAAGGAATCTAAAGTTTCAAAAAGAAAAAAGAATTTGGGTGGGTGGTAAAGTTCGGGATATAATAAAATGGAAATAACAGCGTAGCCTTTTATTGTACATAATTGTGTTCCTATCCCAAACAGTTTCTCCAAGAACATAGTTTGTATCTAACCTTAATTTAGGATTTTTCGTCATCTGAATTGGAGCATGGAGGTCCAGGAACAGAGTCAGCAAAGAACTCTTCAACTGAGGGGAAAAATAAAAGATAAAGACTTGTTAATGCCACCATTTTCGTAAATTACAAGCATATATCGAGAGTTTAAATATGCAGGGATATAGAGTTCGTACCGATGTCCTCTTGCTCAGGAGAATCGAGTAATATATCTGAATCAGATGGCAGAAAAGGGGAACCCGGATAGTTTCCAAGAGCTCCTAGATCTGAAAACAATCAATTTAAACTTATATACGTTAAATCATCAAAAACAAATTAAAATTTTACAACAACTAAATTAGTGATTTAATGTACCTCCCAAGTTTGACAAATCAGCTGTTAGATCTGAAAGACTAAAATTCCAAGTCATATTACCAAACGGTCTAGAAGTTCCATTATCAGGCGGCAAATGCAACCCTACAGAACTTGCCACATCAGATGGAAAAGCTGTGTCAAGAGCTGAGGTGTCAACTCCCATTCCTGATATTTCAGATGCAGTAAAAGGAAAATGGCCACTAGATGCCACTGATGTAGGACTCATAGGCATCTCTGACATGGGTGAAATGGCCCCATTCCGTGGGATGGTATGCGCCACGTCAGCTGCACTATTATCCATCCCCATACTTCTTCAAGGATGACAAAATTCAAAATGTTATAAACTTAAAGTTAATAAAAAACGTAAAACTACATAAAAAGAAACTAATATGCACTCACTCGGTTCCAGAGTTCACCCTCATAGGATGGAAGTTACTTGGAGCAGGGACTCCATTAACCACATGACAATTGGACATACCCATGGGATTCATATGAGGTTGACCTGTAGCTGCCATTGAAGGTTGAGGTAGAACAGGGTATCCCATTGGTAAGTTGTTAACTGCACTGCAAGGAATGGAATTAAATAATAATGATAATTTAATATACTAATTATGTTTAACTGTCCAATTAAGCAAGATTTTACCTGGCATTGGATGGATGCCATTCTGTATGGGAGCAAGAGGAAGCTTTGGATGCATTGGATACTTTGTAAGATGATATTGGTGCTCAAGCAAATGGTTAAACAAGATGATTTGCTTCTTTAGCTTCAGCCTTATGTAATAGGCTCTAAAAAATTCAGCATTTTCTTCTTCCAATTTCTGCCAAACTATCTTCCAAATGTCAATATTGTGTGGTAATTAAACTTATAACGAAAACCTTGCTAATGTTTAAGAAAATGAAATAAATACAATCCAAAAGTGCATGGATTTACTTGTATGGAGTTAGGTCGTTGTGTACCTAAAGTTGTAAAACCAGGATCTATCCTTGCACGATTTAGCAAAGTTTTCACCACCTCATCTCTGTTCATATAGAGTTGCAAACAGCGCTCTATCAAGTTCTGGACCTACAACAATAATTGATAAAATCAGGACCTGCATAATCCAAACTGGTTTTATAATCATACAGAAAGTACTTACTACACATATAAGACATAACAATATTGCTTACAAGTTCAATATCTTCCCTAGAAACTTTTCTGTTGTCATTGCTTGAAATTGAGGCTGAACCAGTGTCAGGAACAGGAGTATCTGTAGCATTGTTATGTTGGTCACTCTGGGACTCGTGTGAGGCTTGGGTTAAGGACTGTATTTCTGGTGTGTTCTTGGATTCCTGCATGAGTTTCTTATATACAGTTACTATATCATTTAAGATGAATAATAGCTCCTATCATAGGTTACAGGAAATCATATAGAACAATCTGGTCGACTAACTAGTTACACAGTTCACTCTTACAATCCCAAAAACTAAGTTAGGGCGATTAACTTTTTTGCTACATACTCGTACCAAACGACTAATTAGAGCGACCAATTAATAATTAAGCACAACTATAACAAAAATTAGGTAACAACAAAAGGCAATGGTGTATCGTCCTAAGTTCAGTTTCTAATTACTCATTTCATCTGTTTTATGGTTAGGATGAGTGGATGACGAATTAAGAGTAGAAGAGAATTTTACTATCACTAAAATAAGGAAACCTGATTGTTCTTCATTTCAGTTGAATGTTAGCTGATACATCTCCTCAAACTCTCCGTGTTTCCCCAATCCACCGTTCAGATATGTCAATCTTTTGTTCTCAGAAGTAATAAAAGTATATGATTGATTCGACAAAAATTCAACCTAAGAGATAATAAAAAGACAATTCATTAGTCTTCCTAATAATAATACACTAAACACTATCTAGTATAGTAAGATGAGCAACTCATTGACTTTTAGCAAAATCCGGAAAATCCAAACTGCTAAGTTTGTGGCCAATTTAACAACATTAGTCAATTTCTATTGCCTTGTATTTCTCAAGCATTTCTAGACCAGAATTAAGCGTACTCCAATTCTCATCTGGTTTGAAAGTATGTATCATGTTCAAATCGAAACGCAACAGGAATGAGATCCAAATCAAACTGAAATCCTTAATTCGGAAATAGTAGAACTACAGAAAATAGCCAAACAACTGAACCTGTAACAAAATCCGGTCGAATATATCGTTATAAAAATCCGATTCTGAACGCGAAATCCAGCAAGATGCTGGATCTAAGCACACAAATAGACTAAAATCGTCGTGGAGACATGTTAGGTACAGATCGATAGAACAAAAGGCAAGCGGAAACAGAGATAATGAACGGAGAATTATTTAGGAAGATGAAATTAGATGAGTGAAGATGAAAGTTGTAAACCTGTAGGTTTCGCCGGAGAACAGATCGCCGGTGAGTGTTGGAGGCGCTTTGAGATGTTAAAATATCAGTATGAGTTAACCGTGAGTATTTATTGGGGGAGGATGTGGTAACAATTGTATAGTTGGAGGGCCATTTGGTATTTTTGGCATTCTATCGTGGACCAAATCCACGGAGACCATATGACTTGGATAAAATATCAACATCGGGATTAACTTTTAGTAGATTTTTTTTAAAAAATTAGAGCATATCTAACTAAGGGCATGTGGTATGGTTGGTGTTGAACATGGTGTTGAAACTGCTACGTAGGCGATGACTGGACAACACCATCTTTCAACACCATGTGTGGTATACATGGTGTGGTGTTGAAAGATTAATTTAATATTTTTTTTTTTTTTAAAAAAAAATACCCAACGGCCTTTTTTTTGACCGTTGGTAACGGTCATTTCGCTCAAAACCCTCAAAAAAACGCCGTTGAGAAGACAACGGCCAGCAAGCACGCCAAGCCAAAACGCGCGTGGGGGGCGGTGTTCCACGGCGTTTTGGCGTTGAACGCCCCTTCCACGCGCCCATACCGCATGCGCTAAGACTTTGTGTAACACCCTCAATCCCACGCTTTCTTTTTCCTTCTTCATGTCGGGATTTTTCTAGAAATTGTTAGGGTGGGCGGTATGGGGATAAATTTTTTAGGATGAGTAAAATGAGATAAGTTTTTTAGCCAATAAGAGAGTGACACAGGAGAGAGAAAAAAGTATATGTCTTTTGTGTTTTTTGAATGATATGGGTGGGATAAGTTGGGTGAGATAATTTGGGTGGGATAAGTTTTGATTTTCATGCCCAACAATCCTCGGCATGAGTCGGCATCTACATGCCGTTTTTTTGATTTTTTTTGCCGAAAAAATGGTTGCCGAAGGATTTGGTATGGTTGCCAAACATTGCCGAAAAATCATGGTTGCCAAAATGGGACTTGTAGAATTTTTTGATCCCCCATACCGCCCATGCTTAGGATGCGTTTGGTTGTGGAAAACGTTTCCCAGTTTTCCATTTTCAGATTTTTAGAAAATAAAATGGGTTTTTCCATCTCTAAAAAACACGTGGAAATTTTTAAAAACGCTTTTAAAACCAAAAGATGGGTTTTCCATTTAAAAATAGAAAACTAGAAAACGAAAACGGAAAATGGAAAACAAAAAAAAAAGTATTCTCCAATTTTAGTTTAAAAGTTAGAAAACACCATTTTCTGTTTTCCTGGAAAAATTTTTCTGGAAAATTATAATTTGAACGCGTTTTCTTTTTTTCGTGTTTTCTTAGAAAACAAAAATAGAAAACATGATTTATTTTCAACAACCAAACGCACCCTTAGCTTCTTCATCTTGTGGGTGGGCCACTCAGATCCCACGCTTCACCAACGTCTTATTGACGCGGTGGAGCCCAATGTAAGCGGGATTTATTCTGAGCAACGTCCCACCATTTCATAGTCTATTACACAAACCCTAATATATTTATATAAATGGGTATTTTGACACGTTAGTATTTGATAAATTTTTCCTTAACTAACCTCGAAGAGTTTGAAAATGATCCTTGCCAACACTCATAATAGGTGAAGTTATTTCATATAATTATTGGATGGTAATTTTGAAAGGAAAAACGATCGTTGGTATTTGACAAACGATTATTTAAAATATGTAAATAGTGTATCTAAACATTATTAGTTTTTACCAAATAATTACATACTCCTCTGACTATTCTCATATATTTTTTTATTATGTAATTCTCAAAAATAATAATAATATTAATGACTTATTTACAAGTATTCTTTTAATGTTAATGGTGTTAAGAATAATTAATATTAATTGTTTGTAAATAATATTTGAGAGAATAAAAAGCTAACCTAACTTGTTTAGTATATAGGTATTTATTTTTTTCAATTAAAGAAAAGGGTATATTAGTTATTTAACAATCACTTAACAGAAAAAGTTAACGACCATCAAACAAAAGGACGAAATCCGTAACGTTTTGGCAAAAGGTTGGACTAAGTCCGTAATTTTTGAAAAGTAGGGACGATAGGTGAAATTTCGACAAACCACAGGGACGAAATCCGTAATTTACTCTACTTGTAAACTACCACTTAACTCATAGATCACATTATTTCACTTATGCTCGTATGAAACCTATATTTATTCACCAACTACTTTGTAGTTGACTCTTTACTTTGTACATGTTGTAGGAAATGGTGCGTGATAAAATGGACTTATTATTGACACATAGACTACTTTTGGACTTAGAATGTGACCTTAATAATTGGAAAAATGTTTATTTTTTTCGTTGGATTATTTTTATTTTGATTTATTTATGAAATGAGTTGATTAAGTATCATCACAACTATTAATACTGTTGTGTGCATCTAGACAATTCTCACGCCCGACATTTCCGCTGTCGGTTGAGGTGTGACATATATTGTGTTCATACTTTTGTTATTTTACATATATAACAAGTTGAACTATTAGCGCGTTGCTGCTAGAAGCCCGTTTGTTCGTGCGGTGATATCCAACAGCTCTTAAACACCTGATGCAACTCGTAACGGAACGACCCTCTGACTTCTCCTCCTTTGCAACACATTGAATACTTCGGCCTGCGATTCTGAGATGAACTACTTAAACGTTCTGCAAACCAAAACAGAGCACCACAAATAATAACAAATATTAGTACAGATGCCCGAATTATATACAAAGCAAAAACATAGTTGTTTAGGATGCATCAAACCAAGTATTAAAATAAGAAACTACAAACCTAAAAAGATTAAACTTAACAAATCCATTCAGAACTCAACTCATACAAACAATTTAATAACCAAACTTTTAGCATATAAAAAAACTCACAGTTCTGAATCCACCACCTCAACAATATGTTATATCCAGCAAAGTCGTAGTAATATGTTGGGATTTCTGCTTCAAGTATTGGTAAATAGTACCTTGAATTAATGAAATATGAGTGAAAAAGTAACAGGGAGTAAAAATTAGTCAAACCTACTACTTACGTGAAAGTAAGTGGGATTAGTAGGCTACTATACTCTATGGTAGAAAATATACGTTATTAGAACATGTAAAACTAACCCGCAATAGTAAACGAACGTAACTTAAGAACTGTGCCAATGGTTTGATTTGTTTTCCTGTTTTTTGTGAGAGCTAATCAAAAGATGTTTATTTGGGCTTTTTCGGCCCTTCAAGTGGTATTCCATTTACAAAAGAAGAGCCTAGGTGAAGCATATTATACATTCTCTTGAAGTTTAGGCTTCTATTGCATCTACAAAATATCTGCTTAGACAACCATCTATGCTGTTGCAACACTTAAGCTTGGTTCCAAAAGTTACAGCCATGTTGCCTTTTTCATCCTGCTACTGAGGCTCTTTGCCTTTCATTTTGTTAGTTGTCTACATGATCATCTGGTTGTAGTGCAATGTTAGAGCATGAATATGTTTTCAATATAGTATCAGTTATCGATAATGGTTCATGTCTAACAAACATTAACATCAAAAGGTAGTGTAATAATTGCATTTAAATGGCAATATAAGACCTAAGAGCATCCATATGTAGGTTAAATAAAGAAAGCCCTAAAAATATAATGAGTTGGACAGTAAATATATAAGAACTTACATAGAGAAACTTAAAAACAACTACTTGGAGTGGCCAGAAAAAAAAAACTCATAGGTCATGACAAAAAGCATCCATAATGAAACTATACCGTATTAAAATAGATGATTCACTAATAAATATATAGGCTCAATAAATTGCCAAAGATTTCATATCACACCCTTCAGAACATTAGACCGAAAAAATCAGATAAGAAGACAGGAGTACACAGGACTTACATTGATGGCATAGGGTTCATAGAAGCCACTCTCTTTCGTAACCATAATCAACCATCTGTTCAAACCTCAGATTCACCAAATGTTTGTATCAAATTGGTAAATACTTATATTTGTAACTAAGCATTGCAAAGTGATGGACCCTTTACAAATATAAACACATGTCTAACAAAAACATGCTAACACAGGACAGGGTCTAACTATATGTATAGTATTGACATCTATATGCTGAAGCTGAACAACCTAATCATATATATACACTGGTAGAAGTCAGACATCAAAAAGATATGGAAAATACCACACAAAGGTACCTGTAACAGAATGTAGTGAAAAAAAAGCAATAAGAAAAAATTAATAGGTTAAAGGCCTTCATATAAAACACATACCATATAGATGTCGCATCATGTTCCTCCCATCACTATGGTACCTCAATTCAAGCCATTTTATATTACCTTTGCAAAATTATTTGCTCCCCCAGGTTCTCTTAAACAATAAGATACTGGCATTACTGCAGCTTTGCAGCTTTCGCAGATGCATCATCTCCCTGTAACTTTTTTGAACTTATTTGCTACCTTTTTAAAACTTATTTCCTGTATTTATAAGATTTTCCTACAATGATCAAAGGCAAAGTCCATAAAACTCTTTTACATTCTCTTTTCATTACATATGAAGCGCCAAAGCAATAAAGTAGTAGAATTCTTCACCCAAAACCCAGATAAAGTCTTCTAAATTAAATACACAATAGAAAATCAAGATGATATAAGAGAAGCTATTAGTTAATTTGTTCAATAAACATACTTCACGACAGTAACCCTATACAAAATCGACAAAAGAGGAATCTCAAATCGGTATGTGAAATCGAGTTGTAAAATTGAAAGAAGAAGAGAAGATAAAGCATGCCTGGATTCTTGATGGGGTCTCTCCTGGGTGTGATTGTGCTTTCATCGACCATTATTTTGACTGCAGATTCTTGAAAGCTTTGCTCACGAACAATGACCCTGAATCGATCGTAGAAGGAACAAAATGGATCAAAAAGGTAGATATAATGCATGCGTCAAATCGATGAAACGATAAACTCATAAACACGCCACTTGAATTGGGGCTAAAACCTGTGAACAGGAACGAATCGAAAAGCGATAACCAAAAAAGAAACAGAGAGGAGGAAGTAGATCACCGTAGAAGCCACTGGATGAAGAAACCGATTGGAGGCAGCAACGGAGGTTAAGTAAAGCTAAAGAAACAGGAAGATTGGTTTCAAGTATCAGGTCCTCCAATGGCTGAGGCTTGCGTAAATAACGAATCGACCTCATACGGGTACAGTTCAAATCACCACTGTGGATCGTCCTTCAACCACTGTCCTCGTCCTTCAAACACTGTTATAGGTAATGTGTGCAGGTCCTTCAAGCATGGGTTGGGTGGGGTATGTGAAAGTTACCCGTCCAAAAAGAATCAACCTCATGAAGCAAAACACTTGTACGCGGCGCTGAATGAGTGATACTTGACAATGCATTAATAGCTTGTAAATGGTGCATCATAGGTTGTACAATAAGTTGTGCTGAAAGAATTTGTAAACCAAGCATAAAAAATGGTAACCTTCATATGCATAAGAGGTTGTAATGTGAGCATCATGAGTGGTACTTTATGTTGTGTATTGTATTATAGTTAAATACCTATATTTTGTGATTTACATAACTCGTCCTTTAATTATAAAAGGACCGATACATGAATCAAAATAATAATTTACACTAAAAACAAACTAGTAAGAAAGTAGATTACATAGTAAGGTTAAAGGTGATATACCAAGAATTCCGATCAAGAATACCATTTAACGAGGTTAACATCAGGGACTAAAATAATACCAAGTTTGAAAGAAAGAGGAAAGTGAGTATGAGAAAGAGGAAAGAAAGAGCTAGAGATAACTATATCAAGAAAGTGAATATGAGATTATTATGCATTTAAATATGCGAAACTCTCTAAAACGACATCCTTTAGTTTAGATAATCGTCTTCAAACTATCTCCCCAAATTCATGTGTTCTTCATCAACACTTTAGGCTTGACATTTTTCACTTTCATTTATATTTATACTATATTATAATACATATAAGGAGGATAAAATTGTCAATTACTTTAAAAGTTAAGAGTTTTAAAGGGAAAATATTCTTTTAAACAAGAAATTAAAATTATATTTTTTATAGAAACTAAAAAATTAAACAATTTATTTAATGACCATTGACAGTTAATTTAACAACGTTATATAAGTAATGTAAATAATAAGTCGAATTCGATAAATTGTCATTCATATGCAAAAACGGTATCGCGTTACAATTTGTCATACCCGTGGCTTTCAGACTATCATATTATAATACATTTGAGGACGACAAACTTGTCCTTTAGTTAAAAGTTAAAGAGTTTAAGGGGGTAAACTCGTATTTATCAATTATGTTATTAAATAAAAAGAAATAAGTGAATAAGCAACTAATAGGAAAATCAATTTAGAGATGTAGTTATGGAATAGTGGTAAATTACATTTTTTAAATTGTTTTTATTTTATATAATATAAGCTTCCATTAGATCTTTAAATCTATATAAACTTCAAAAAATTTTGTTGAAACGCTTTACCAGTGTATGTTTGAATGTTGTGTTTTCAGCCGCATCACACGATCACCACACTAGTCAATAAATATATGTATGCTTTAGTCCACCTCGATATGTTATTTAATATAAAATTGTTAGAACAATTAATTAATGTGTCTCTAGATATGTTCACTTAGTCTTGAAGCTCCAATACAGCTAGTTTATTGACCACCTGGATTTTGTCTGTCTCAAACACATCATCATCTGCAAATTAACAGCATATAAAATCACATAAACATTTTCTAATAATTTTTTAACAAAAAAATAAAAGAATAAAAAGCTAGAAGCTAAGTTGGCTTGCTACCTGTGTAGGTAAAAGCACCAAGTAAACGTAGAATTTTGCTTCTGTTTGTAACAAGTATGCTCACTATTTCTGGAGGTTTGTTTTCATTTGCTACAAAAAGCTGCATGTCGAATATAGTAACATAGTGATGGTAAATTAGCAACCTAGTTGATTTGGTAGCAAAACGTCATATTCGGTTGCAAATTAGTTGTAAAATTGCAACCGTCTCAATCTATTCAGTCGCAAAACAATGTTAGAAAAGCGGCCGTAAACCAGTCCCAAAAATCATGGTGATAGAAGAAAAAGAGATTTACTTCTGTTTAAATATTGTCATTGTCAAATGGTTAATTAGGGTTTTAAAATACCTTGAACACATGAAAAGCATCAATCTGAATACTCTTACTTTGATCCTGCATCAACAACTCGTATTAACTTTTAGGCCAATAATGTCTATATAAGGAAAATGGCAAAGAGAGATCTAGCTAGCTAGCATCATACCCTTAGAAGATTCATTAGAATGATTAGGTTCTCTTTTGAGCTTACGTATCGCGTCATCACACTCATATTCGAACGATCAAGCAATATGCATCCTAGCAGCTGAAACATTTTCAATAAAAAAACCATTTGAATAGGGATAGATATATATTTCTATCCAAAATCTAATAGCTACTTGTCGTCTGAAAATAGTCAATCGGTTATTTAACTTTTTCAAATAACCTATTGACCATTTGACTTTTTAGGTGGTGTGGGAAGAGAAGAAGGACCTTGACTCCTTGAATATTTACATTTTGATGTTACTTACAACTAATATTGCTCATTTCAAGTTATCACTACCTTCACAGCTTGTCTTCTGGTGATATAATTTGCAGATTTCAGCAGCTTTTCGTTCATTTCGGAAAAAAACTAGCAAAACGTGAACAGTACGAGGAACATCATATGCAAGAACCAACAGTAAAAATAGAAAGAAAAAAAAAGGAACATAAAGGATGTCTACCCAACAATAGTTTTTGGACAAAGATTCGAACACAGTTGACTTATGCCTGGTCAAAAGATCCTGTCATGAATTATAGAAGAATGTCAGAACATAAACATGTTGTTCTTCATGATCATTAGATCGATTTCTTTTGGATTCTAGAAAGGGTCACGCTGTCCGTTTGACTTTTTTAAACTTTTCCGAAGTCCGTTTGACTTTTAGAAAGTTTGAAAAAGTTAAATGATCTTTTAAAAAAGTTAAACCATTATATGTAAAGTTGAAGTAGTGGTGTAAGAATAGTAGCATGAATCCTTTTAAAAAAATGTTAATGGTTTCTAGAGAGTCCGCTACCTCTAGTAGCAGATCCAAAATGGGTTCACTAACATGACAAGCGGATTGCATAAGTTCGTTGATCGATGTGGCAAGCGGCTTGGTTGAGTTCGCTTATTCAAGTAGCGGACTCTACCTACACAAAGAAATTAAGGGAAGTGATTTGACCTATCCATCATTGTGAGAATCCGCTTGTCACGTCGTCAACGAACTCATTTTAAATCCGTTACTCTAAGAATGATTTTTAATCCATCATATCTCTAACCTCATAAATCCATAAAAAAGATCATAAATATGCTACAATTTTGTAACTTTGACCCAATAGTTTGTCAAGAAATAACCATCTAACCTTGAATGTATCTGCAGCATCTGCAGCAATATCAAAACTTGGATGTTGTATGTACCCAAAAAGTTTCTCCAGTTGACTTGGTTGCAGTAAGTAACTGCAAAGCGCGCAATCCAAGAAATTAAACATGATCCATCACTTGTTAACTAACTAACTAACCAGGAAATCAAATCATGTTATTGTTTTATAACTACCTTGCAACAATCTGATGACGTAAGCACTCCTTTAACATCCTACCATAATGAAGAGCCAGTTGAGGATCATCATACCTGTTTAAACTCAACATGATAAGAAGTTACATAAAGTTCATCACACAGTAATAGATGGAGTTATCATAATTAACATCATATGTACCCGGATACGAGAATTTCTAAAAGATCAAGATTAGCTTCTAAATATCTTGAAGCCTCAAAGCGCGATGGCAATGGTTGCCTTTGCAAACTCGCAACGACCTGCGTGGCATCTTTACGGGCCTGTAACCACAGATTGAACTGAAATCACAAAATCGATCTAGCTAGCTAGGGAAAAACATTGTAATATTTGAAGATATGAGGAGAGTTTTATGTAATTGTGAGAATATGTACAAGTGTATAACAAAATAAATTACTTATTTTTTCACTTTTAGAAGTTTTTAAAATATAAGAAAATGGTAAAAATCCAATATTTATTCTTCTCTTCTAAATTTAAAAAGAAATGTGTTAGGACTAATCTTATAATTATTAATAGTTAGGGGTTAATTAGTAGATTTTATTAGGTAGGTTTAGTTTGAATTATTATTTCGTTTCTTGGTTTAAGTAGATTAATTTGCTATTCAAGTTATTTAATTTGTATAAAGAGAGATTTAGGGTCATTGTAATCTGACCCGGTTTTATTAGATATAGAGTTGTTTACCCGTTCCTGGTTCAGTTGTGATATCCAATAAAGTGTATGAACGAATTCTGATGTGCAAGTCATTTGTAAACTTTGTTACTTTTTTACAAAGTTACCTACATAATATTATATTATTTGTACATATGAAGTACAAAAGTTAAATCATTAGTACAAAAAAAAAGTAAAAAATAAAAAACCTCCGTAACGACGTTGAAATTATATGTCAAATGTTCAAAATATCGAGCTTATGGTCTAAAAGTTATCTTACACGACTGTATCCAGTACATCACCAACTCCTATACTAAATGTATTGTGTTTAAATAAAAAGACAGAACCAAAAGACGACATTTGACATCAACCAAATGACACTATGTGGACTAATTGGAGAATAACATTATTCATATGAACTTATAAATGTTATATAGTAAATCTCTGATACATATATACCTCTAAGTTCAACGTGGGAAGAAAGATAATGAGTAGACGTAAGGTGTCCTCTCTAAAGAACTCTGCAGTTAACTGTGCACAAGCTTCAGCAGAAGGTTCTGAGTCATCATCTCCATAAAGAATCAACTTTAGTTCCTTGATCAGTGAGTTTAGTTCCGTCATCTGAACATAAAACAACACTTCATGTCTTAAAAAGCGTTTTGGGACGCTTTTACAAAGAAATAAAAAAAAAAAAACTTTAAACTTTGGTCAGCGATGTGTGGCAAATTCCAACACATTTCCGGGAGAATAAAAGAAAAAATCTAGTTTTTATTTTATTTTTCCCAGAAGTGTGTCGTAAATTCCAATGCAATTTTTTTTGCGAGAAAAAATCGTTGGAAAAGTTTCAGTTTTCTAGTAGCTAGTGATTTAAAGAACTCCAAAAAAACAGAAGAAGGAAAGAAACCTGTGAGGCGACATCGAGAGAGTTTTTCGAGTAGAGGAGAAGGGATCTAGTCTTTTGAACCACTTCTAAGGGTGTGCGAAGCTTCTTCGTATTCTTCACAGTTTTTCCGACCGATGAAAGACATAACATGTTGTTTCTTGTGAGATTCTGTACGTGTGGTGTTTGTGACGAATGATACAGTACGTACGTAGCTAGTTTGAATGTTTGATTATTAACATTGTTGTTGTTGGAATAAATGATGATGAAAAAGAGACAGGATGCACATTGTAATGAACGGCATTTTAATTAGATGTTGATAATTTCTTGTTCCTAGCTACTGGTTTTGATGAATGACGTTCTCTTTCTTACCTTATATATACATGATATTTTAATTCAGCTTAACAAATCATTTTATAAGCTGATAGCCTTTTGGTTTAGTGAGATCTGATGTGCTTAATTTGAAGTCGTGATATTGTACGTATTCAAGGCAGACAACTACACACCGATTTGTGTTTCATGAAAATATTATTTAAAATCTAGGGTCTCTTTGGTATAAGCTAATGAAATGAAAGATGAAATGGAATGAGCAAAAGAATAAAATGGTCGAGGGAATAAAATGGATCATTACCATTCTATCGTCATGTTTGGTTACCATATGAGAATGAAATAAATCATTGATTCGTATTGTTTGATGGTAATACAAACGAAGTAATCGAATACAATTTTCCTAATATTTCCATTTAAAATTAATATATTTGTTTTATATTTATATTTTTTAACGTTTTATTTTTTTATTAATTTAATTAAATTATTTAATTTATATTTTTATTTTTATTTTATTTGTTGTTATTTTTTATTTTCTAATTTACGTTTATTTTAATTATTATTATTATTTTTTTTTTCATTTATTAATTTAATTTAATTTTATATTTATTTATTTTTTCATTATCGATTTATATAATTTATTTATTTATTTTTTAGTTTTTATTCTTTATTTTCTTTTCATAAAAATTTAAGAAGAAAATCTAATCGGAATTTTCTTTTTCATTCCATTTCTTGAGGGAATAGAAAAAAAACACCCCTCCCCCATTTAATGAAATTCTTAAAAAATAGAAGGAATCTCATTCCTTATGTAATGGTCTATTTCATTCCAATGTGCTACCAAACATGTCATTTTTCATTCCGAAATGAATCATTTCATTCCATATCCATTACTGCATACCAAATGCTACCCTAGTATTTTATGTTTAGTTATTACACTTTTTTGTGTATACCTTCAAATCAATGTCACTTAAACTCTCATCACTATTTAACAGACTTTCACATCTTACTAATATTAGGATAGAAACACTTAGAGTCATCAATAATATATATACATTACAATTTGCAAATATTGATTTTCGGTGTAGGTTACTATTCATATAGTGACTCTTTAGGCTATGTGTAGTCATAACCTCTGAAGGGTGTTATCTGACACGTATCGTTCACATTATCAATAGGCTTTATCATTGAAATTGTGTAGTCATAACCCCCTCTAATTATTACCCAATTATATTATATATATTATTTTAAAAAACCATTCAATAAAATCTATCCAATTGATAAAAAAAAAATAGCCAATGAAGAGGGAGAGGGGAAGCGTGAAATGCCTCACGCCCTTGGCCAAAATATAACTCAAACTATTAGAATTGCAGTTAAGCATTAATTTCTCAAATTCAGAAACTCAATCATGCGCAAAATAAAGTGAAAAAAAAAAACTTTATAAACAAAACAACATAAAGCCAGAATCAAAATTCATAAGTCTACACAATGTTTACAATCTCTTACAGTAAGGCAATAACTATGTTCAATGATGTCAATCAGTGGTAGCCGTATATATAACCATAACCGCAACAGCAGTTTCAGCAGCACGCTTTGACCCGACCCCGACCAACCATATACAGTCAACTGTTGCATCTTACAAGCGATATACTATCCCGCAACCCCCAATGAATCTGAATCATATCAGAAAAAGAAAATTCGGTAACCTCGTATCAAATTCTATGCCCGATGACCAACAGATATGTAACATTTTACAAAGTTGAACTTCATGAAACTATCAGCATCCTAAGCTCTTCAAAATGTCCCTTAGCTTTTCAGCAACTACCGACGGATTAGCGTGGGACCCGCTTAAATATATTGGGTGGTAATTTAGTCCTTTCCATTTTGAAATTAATTCAAAATGAGGCCTTCTATACTCACTAGAAACAATTTCTAGTATTTCTGTTTCTTGTGTTGCTGACACTATGTGAGTCAGTCCTGCTCCATGAGCACCCACAATAACAGATGCATCTTGAATAGCTCTCACCTGTTCTTTCATAGGCATATGCCCAAAAAGCCCATTAATTAAACTAATTTTGCATTCCGTATGATTCGATGACCAGCTTTTTAACGCATCGAATACTTCTTGTTCGTTGCTAAGTCTTGACTGAACCTTGCCAGCATGGCGGGGATGTGCTAAATAATCTTCACGCCTGACGAATAGGACGTTGTGATTTCGTGACCCTGATTTTGAGCTGTGGTGTTGTTGGTGTAAAGGAAGTGAAAAGGCAGATCTTATCATCTCCCCGAATTCTGAGATTCGGGCTGTTTTTTTGTTATCGGGCTTCTGCCATAAATCATGGGCCGAAGCTCCATCACAATCTATGGTTTCGGAAAGACCACGGAACATGGCGGTTTCATAACCCAAAGGCGAGAGGATAGCATGACGAAAACAAACCGGCCCACTGAAATTTTTAGCATATCTCAAACCCGAGAATACAGCTTTCCATGTTTCTTCCAACTGTGTCTGAAATATATAATTCAACAAGTGAGTGAACCTAAGAATGTGTAACTAGGGTTGTTAACGAACCGAACGAACACGAACAAGACATGTTTGTGTTTGTTTGTTAACTTGTTACCGGACAACCGAACGAACACGAACAAATAGCCGAACAATATTTTTTGTTTGTGTCCGTTTGTTAACCAGAGAGCTTTGTTTGTGTTTGTTTGTTATTTTATTATATTTCTAGACAAATGAACCAAACAAACCAAACAAAACAAACGAAACAAACAAACCAAACGAACATAAATTTACCAAACAAACAAATACGCATTCTTACATATTTTGGCAAAATAAAACAAGAAGAGTCATCAAACTTAAGAAACAAAAGACTAGAAACAACAAGATTGTTTATTATATTAGTATTTACTATTTAGGAATTAGGAAGATTAATAATTAATGATAATTATTATTAAAAAATATTATTGAAGGTAGCAATTTTACAAACAAACAAACACAAACGGATGATATAACAAACACAAACGAATGTATACAAACGAACGTTCACGAACACACTTACCGAACGTTCACGAACACATTTAAACGAACGTGGACTTTTTTCGTTTTCGTTTGTTAAGCTAGACGAACAAGATTTATTGTTTGTGTTTGTCCATTTAGTAAACGAACGAACACAAACGAACTCCCGCCCAAACAATTTCACGAACATTTCATGAAATTTCGGTTCGTTTACAGCCCTATGTGTAACAAACAGAACAATAATTATATAAGTGAGGGAACCTGAGAATCATACCATGCAGTGACCATCTATAAAAACTAATTGAGGTCTGTTTGGCAAGCCAGTAACTCTTGAAGACACATAGGCACTATACCAGTCTGTTATCGTGTGAAAAAGGTTCGCATACTCGAAACGAGTGATCAAAAGTGTTGGCTCCTCAACCCACTAAAATCACAAAGTTTCAAGTCAATGATCAATAATATTATGTTATATGTTATAATGTAAATATTAGGAGGTTATTGCAGCAAAAAATTTACAGAAGTTCCGATTTAATCCTAATGTAGGTTGATCCAAACACAGAACTAAATTATATGAATATAAAAAGATATCAAACGAGTTCACATTAAACAGCAACAATAATATAAAAAAGGAAACAAAATTGACACTTCCGATTAGAAATTTGTAAATGTGTAAACAAGTGTTGTGTAATCATGTTACATAAGTCTAACTTCTATAAGTTTGACTATAGTATTCAAAAGCGCACAATGTGCGTGCCTAGGCACTTGGGCAGGGCAAGGCGGTTGCTCATCTGGTAGATCCAAGGTGAGGAACTTTCTCTAGGCGTGGCAGAGGTGCACCTCTGGCCACACATAAACAAGGATTACCATCATATAATTACTAAGATCTTTCTCTAAGCATGCTTAGGAAACACAAGAGCCATTTGACCCTTGAGTGAGCCTTTCGACTTTGACTACTAGGATTCAAATTATTAAATCAAAAGTAAATGCAATAATCTTGAGCATTCATGATATGAAAGCCAAGTAAACATAAACTCATAGCAAACTAGAGGGACGCAATACAAAACTAGTGTTAAGTATAGACCTTCGAGAGCAACATAAACACTTGTACCTATTGCTATAATCATCATTCATAAGATGGTTATGTCACCACATAACCGCACCACTTTCTCTCTTCTAGTTTATCTGACAAGCACCATGTACAACTCTTATTCAGTTCTCGCATTTCTCTACTTAAAACCAGTTTTGTATTGAAGAAGCCCCTATCAAGCTAATCTTGCAAATTAGGAGTATAAGAGGTAAGTTTTATGTTGGAGAAACTATTCGAACAAATATTTATCATAATTGGAAAATAACTAAAGAACTACCATATATATATGATTTATATTTCACAGTATAAGATCTTTATAATCATATTATGATATGTAGTTCACTAGTTCCAAACGAAAAGGATTGCCCTCTAAGATCACATGTAAATTTGATTGATCACTTTAGATACATACAAAATCACAATCAATTTCACATTACAGATATAGAAATGTTTTAATGAATCTATAAGATAAACAATAATCCTCTGAATTTAAGATCTGATTTGGTGACAGTTTCATGCATCTCTTTAACTAACAATCTATGCAATTTGGCTTCTTGTTTGCTGCAAGATCAAGAGTTCAATAATAACAAAACGTAAATGAATTCCCTTACCTCAGAGCACTCAAATTCATTGGCGCCAATTAACTGAACCGAATCAACCAAATCCCTCATCGTATGCCTTGAAATCGCCTCTTTCTGCAAATACTCATTCAAAAACCTCTCATCAGCAAGCTTCTTACCACCACTCTTGGAATTCCTCCCAACCTCCAGATCGAAAGCACCGAATTCAAACTCCGGCAACTCTTCCTCCTCCGATCTGCCAATCACACTCTCCAACACCTCTCCGCCGATCGACATCTTAATCTTCTCCGGATGCATCCGCAAACTCCCGCCCTCACAAATCGAGCTCCGCAACGTCTCGCTATAAAAACACCTAAACCACCCCTTTCCGCCGCCAAGCGACTTCCGGTGAGCTTCCGGCGAGGGCGTGAGCAGATCGACACGGCGGGTGAATCCATTACCGAAGTACGCTTCACAGGATCTAAACGGGATGCTACTAGGGTTTAGAGACCAGGGGAGGTAGGAAGGTAGGATCGGCCAGGGTTTGTTGGAACTAGGGAGAGATAGGAGCTGAGTTTGGGCGGAGGAGAAGGTGGGTTGGGGTAAGGAATGTTGGGTGGTGGTGGTGGTGCGGCGGCGGCGGAAGAGATCTGGATGAGAGGAGAAGTAGATGCAGAGGGTGATGGAGTTGATGAGGAAGAGGAAGATGAAGAGTTTTAGGTATTTGCTGTTCATCTTCTTCATCCGTTAGTCAGTCAGTCATCCATTAGTCGTCGGAGTTTCATTCATTCAAGTCGTAGCTGGTTCGTTGGTTGGCTTCCCACTTTCAAACAAATTACAGTCCATCAAATCGGATAATTTGATGAACTATATTTTGCTAATATATTCGGCTGGCTTTAGGAATATTGAATTATATAATTGTTATAAGCTAATTAGTAGAATTTTAATTTGTTTTTTTAATTAACGACCGGAATTTTATAAAACTAGCAAGGACATATAACAAAAAGAAATTACATTCGAGGGATACAAGAAAAGCTACACAAACTCGCACAATTTAAAATTTTCATTTTACATCTATGCTTAAACCATAAAAAAGTAAGTGACTTGATATCCTTTACAACTTTTTCAGCCACTTTAATCTCGTTTTTGAAAACCTTCTCATTACGTGCTTTGCAAATACACCATAACGATAAAATAAAAACCCATTCCTTATATATTTGCTTAGTAATCGGATCAACATCCTACTCCCTACAGCAACCCAAAGCCTCACTCACATAATCAAAATACACCATTGGAGCCTTGACCCATAAAAATATTATAGACAACATAATTTTGGCCAAGCTACAGTTAACAAGAAGATGATTTGTTGATTCTTTGAACAAATCGTAGCCCCAACAAGTTTGCCATGGCATTAAAGATGGGGCACGCGTATTGATGACGTATGTTCGGATTAGGCTGAATATATGGACTTAGGCCCACATATAAGTTGGCCCACACAAGGCTTTGGTCAAACAGGCCCAATCCAGGCCACTACACTTCCGCTATAAAAAGAGGCTCACCCCCTCCATCAGAAGGGATCCTGAACCTGTGAGTCGACCCTCCCTTGACTCGGTCGGTCAGCTTGCCTCATTCGGGTAGGCCTTGCCTCACTCGGGTCGGTCTCCTTTGTCTTGGGTCGGCTTTCGCTACCTCAGTCGGGTCGGCCTCTGGGTCTACCCTACATGCCGAGCCTGTCAGTCTTCCTCAGCTACTCCATAACAGCTATAAAAGGAGACTCCACCACCTTACACTCTATCTATCTCCACATCTGTCTCTCTAGACATACTCCCTCTCTCTTTACATATATACATACACTCATATACTTATATATATATGCATACTCACTATCTATACAGTCTTACTGACTTGACCGTCGGAGGGTGGTCCAGAGACCCCGGTCTCTGTCCCCCTTCTAACGGGTTCCCTTCATGATTACAAGTTTAGGAGAAGACTTGAGAGAGCTAGACCCGGCCTGCCCGGTTCAACGGCTCAACTCGACTTTTTCTCATGTAGATCGGCTCTATACCCGATGGCCCGTCCTTGGTCTTACCACTCCGGTCACCCCGAGGTACACCATTTCTACATTGGCGCCATCCGTCTCTACTCTCCACACATTAGCTAGATATGATGTTTCTGTATGCTTCACATGGTGAAAATGGTCTCTTCGTAACTAATGTTACATGTTCTAGATCTCACTTTCTCTCTACTATAACCTGTTCAAAGCACACCTCTTTTGTTTTGTCAAATACTAGATATGTGCACCTTACTGTCCAGTATATGATTTACATTGACATAAAAGTTCATACCCTGGCACCCAACCAGACATTATAGTTTCATTTCATGCATAATTTGTTAACGTACACATGCATGTAATCACATTAAATCTTTTTATTTACAAAACAAAGGGTTACAAATTTTGGTGCATAAAGTATAAATGCATCATGCATGTTGCCATGTGGGTATTAGGGTTACGTATAAAGGTAAAGCTACAGCATATTTTTTATCAAGTAAAAAATACTAGTCAAACTTTAAAAACACAAGTATGTGTTGTCGGCCTTAAGGCTATACACATCGGAAGTACGTTACCGACGTACGTACGGCCACGTACGTACGTAGCCGATGTGGCGTACGTACGTTGACGCGTATGTACGTAGCCACATACACCAATGTACCGGTTTGAGGAGGGACCCACTTTCGTTTTCTTTTTTCTTTTTTTTCTTTAACGGCTAGATCTTTAAATTTTCAAATTTTTTTTGTTTTATTTTAACATTTAATAATTCAAATAAAATATAAATAAATTTCAAAAAAATCTGAAAAAATTTCTAAAATTCATAATTAAATAAAACATTAAATTTAATAAATTTTTTAAAAAAAACGGCTAGTTTTTTTTTGTCTTATTATAACGGCTAGTTTTTTCAAAAAGTCTATAAATACCACTTCATTTATTCATTTCATTCACACATCAAACTTCTCATTTCTCTCTCAAATTTCTGCAAACTCAAACTTCCAAATGGATCACAACAACTCAAACTCAAACTCAACCCCAAACAGAAACTCAAACCGACCATCATTCACGTCTATGTTTCCAGACTATGATGGTACAAGCATGACCCAGCTTCTTAACCAATCTTCACCACCTTCACAAATGTATCCACCACCTCCACTCATGAACCCACAGCATCAACCACAACAACCACAACAAATGGATCCACAAACATACTTTCACATGCAACAAATGTGGATGTTCCAACAACAACAAATGGCGGGGATGCAACATCAACAGCAACAACAACAAACCCAAACTCAACAACCCCCACAAGCAACTCAATCACAACCACCACAGTCCGAGGATGGCCCCTCACAGGGAAGGGTTAGGGGGAGAGGCAAAGGTAAAACTACTACCACTAAGGCTTCTCGTACTAAATGGCCACATTCAGATGAAGTCCTGATGGCAGAGGCCATATATGAGTGTTCGGAGAACAGTGTTATTGCCACCAACCAAAATACTCATGATTTTTGGTTCAGAGTGCACGAACACTATTCTAGTTCAAACCCCAAAGTGCCTAGAGATCAACACAACCTGAAAGCTCATTGGCACATGGTCAAATCAAAGGTGGCCAGATTCAATGAATTATACTTGAGTGTCAAGAGTTCTAACTCAAGTGGGTGGTCTGATAACATGTGGTTGCTTGAAGCAAGGAAGCTCTTTAATGCTGATCAAGAGACAAATTTCAAATATGAACATATTTGGAATAAAGTGAAAGACAAGTTGAAGTACAACAGTGCTGAAGCTTGTACGGCCAACCAAGGCCCCAAAAGAAACAAGACCAACACAGGCGGATACACTAGTTCTCAATCGTCTACAAACTTTGGTGAGAATGAGTTCAATTTCCATCTTGATGATGATAATGCTGGGGGTATTCAAGAGGGGCAGGAGCCTCCTCGGAATGAGGAGGAGCCTGCTCAAAAAACTGTTCCTACACGCCCACCCGGTAGAAAAGCGTCCAAAGCAGCTGAAAAGGAAAAGAAAAATAAAGGTACTGCTGGTTCCTCAAGTACTGAGGAAAGTCGGAACCGTTTTTATTCAAACCTTAGTTCAGCAGTCGAAAGCAGGCAGGAATACCTGAATCAGTTGTTAGCTATCGAGAAAAGCAAGATGAAGCTCAAGTACTACAAGCTGGTTAACATGGATACCTCTCACTTGAATAAAAAAAACTGGCAGCTCATAACCAAGCTTGTGCCCGGCTAAAGGTGGAACCGAACATCGAAGATGAGTCTGAGGAGGAAGAAGAAGATGATGAGGCTTAGGGTTTCTACTTTCGTGTTTTCAATAAGTTAAACCTTAGGATTTGTTGTGTTGTTTAAATTTGGTTTGTTTTAATAAAAGTAATGTAGGATTTCCATGTTTAAATTTTTTTTATTAAATATAAAAAATTTTAAATTTTAAATAAAATAGCCGTTAACATTTAATAATAATTTAAAATTAAATTATTTTTTTTTTAATAAAAATATAGCCGTTATAAATAAATAAAGATTAAATAAAATGGTGATGTGGAAAGTAAAAGGTGGTAGGTGGGAAGTACTTGATGTGGAAAAAAAGTGGGTTTTGGGATGTGAAGTACATATGTGGCATGCTGACTGGACCAAAAAGGTGATATATGGGATGTTGTTGACGTGGGTGGTCTAATTATTTATTTCCAGTGCTATTCATATGCTTTACTGTACAAACTCGTAAAGGTATTCAAAAGCATGCAAGGCAGGAAACTAAATGTACAAGCGAATCAGCTATACGCCAACATAAACTTTTCAACTGCGGACTTATTTTGCCGCATGAATTTACCCACAACATGCAAAGTACTAGTTATTAAGCATGGAACACCAATCTATTCTGCACATTATATTTTTTTATGAAAAGTGAAAACATTGTCACGTGGGTTGGAAACTGTAAAATGATATAGTATAATTTAAGGGAAAAAGACGAAAATAGCCGGCTTGACCACGGTTGGACGAAAATAGCCACCATCCACGGTCGTCCTGGCCGCACAACCACGGTCGTACGACCGTCTGATCCCACTAACTTATCGCGTGCCACGTTACTGAATGTTCACGGACGGCACGACCGTGCGTCTAGTATCGACGACCGTTTGTCATTCTCTCTGCAACGGTCGGGACGACCGTCTGACACAACGGTCACGGTCGCCACGACAGTGTATTTGCACGGTCGCGCTCGAGAAACCCACGGTCGCCCGACCGTGTAAGCAATTAAAATTATTTTTATATTTAAAACAATTAAAACTATTTATTTTTAAACATTTACCACATCACTCAAACTCACACAACTCACAACTCTCTACATTATTTTATTTGGATTTGATAGTTGTGTATGCATGAAGTGATAGGGTGAACTACCTCCTATTTACAGAGTTAATTAAAGTGAGTAAAAAAAGTAAAAAATAAATAAATAAATATAAAGAATATTTGATTTTTTATTTAAAAAATAAAAATAATAAATAAATATAAGCCCACGGTCGGACGACTTTAGACACGGTCGCTGACGACCTTCGCCTACACGGCCGTATAATTAAACGAATTTAGAATTAAAAAAAAATCCACGGTCGTGGCGACTCCGACATGGCTGTCAGACGGTCGGCCCGACCGTTGCAGAAAGAATTGATGCACGGTCGTTGAGGGCTATCGTACGGTCGGACGACCTTGGACACATGAATATCCGACCGTGGATTGATGATGTGTCATCTTCTGATTCGTTCAGTTGCACGGTCGGACGACCGTATACGGGGGGTGCTAGGCGACCGTGGGTATGGCTATTCTCGTCCAACTGTGGTCAAGACGGCTATTTTCGTCTTTTTCCCATAATTTAATGTTGCGTAGGCTACAACCTGCAAAAATATGCATTGTCTCTATCAAAGAGACATTCTGACATAAACATAAGAACTGACACAGTTGACTTTTTATTTTTTTGGAACGACATCGATATGGCGACCTTGGTCTCACGTGTAAACCTATCTTTGCGGGGCTATGTCCAAGGTCGATTGCTCGGACCTCCGCGAGAACCAAGACACCCCCTCCTGAAGCTTTCTCCTGGCAGGAATCCCCTCCTAGGACCACATGGGGTAAAACTGCCTCCCCTTGGATTAGAACCTGGGTCACATAGTGGCCAAAGCTTTAAGAGCCAAGGGGGTAACCACTAGGACAATTCCTAGTAGTTTTCTAATATAAAGGAAAAATACATTGCTAGCCGACCCGAACCATTTCAGGTCGGACACCATACTTTCTGAGCGAAATACTTCAGCTTATTATCGTCCATCTCCGACATTTTCGTCTTACCTCCGGTTCCGACTTGCATCTCCGACATTTTTGACCATTTTAGCCGGGCCCGGATTGTAGCCTTGCAAAAGAAAGTTCTGGATGAAATCATTAGCCCCAGACGACTCGCTTTCCCTGTCGGGTGGTCGAATCCATATTATCGATCCACCACCTCTGTAGAACGCCTACTAGTCCGGCCAAATGGGTTTCCCTGTGAACGGGTTTACCACACCGTGGCAACTTTTTTATCAGACAATATCGGTCGGGCGACCAGTGGGGCCGACCTGTTATTCCATGACTGGATGATCTTTATCTCGGGGATCTGTTGTCGCCGGACGGGACAAGTGTTCTTTTTTGCGGATACATTCACCATGTAGGGCTCTTCACCTCGATCGGACATTTCCCCTCCGGACAACACTAACTCCCGATGACACGACCCCGGGTAACACGTCCTGACGGCTCTCCCCCGGAATACACACGATATCAGGGTTACATTCTTCCTACCAACGTCATATTCTTTGGACAATACACTTCCGGAAGTACAGACAACTTGCTCTCTCTCATCGGACAGTCGGGTGCCGTCCTTTTTGGTTTGGAGAAAACTTGACTTAACCGGACGGATCCTCCAGTACCAAGAGTACCAAACGAGCATTACTTCTGGACAAACTCAATACATGCGAACAAGTTTATCATCGAGTCATGATCCTCATCAGCTCGTAGTATTACAGGTCCACTTCAGCTCCAGACCGTTTCGATTTCATTCTCCATATCCGAACGGGCTACACCTTCGGTTCCCGACCAGGCGATATACATATATATATATATATATAGGGTTAGGTTCAAATGAGAACTTTTTATTTTGAGAACTTTTGAGAACTAAATCTCTCCGGACGGCAACCTTGTCTGGTCGCTTCCCTTTTGAACGACCTAAACCGGACCACACCTGCTCAGGACGCCGCCCGTTCTGACCCAACACTCGTACAATTCGAAGTGTACCTCTAATTATCAATTACGATTTAAGGATGCTTGCTCCGGGCATAGGAGGTTTTCACTCGGTGGGTTCTAAGAAGGAAATTAACCACATTATCCGTCTTCTCACGTTATTTTAATGGGTAAGTTAATCAAAATGGTCGTTGTATTGTGGTTCCGGGGCCGACATAGCGTCTTGCTTGCCGGTTTTCCCGTTTTCTTAATGAAAGTGCCGTTCAAAAAAAAATAAAAAATTAATCACAATGCAAAAAAAAAAAACACTATTTGAAATGGTCACTTTTAACCCATAAACAAATATACATTATACCTTTTAAGTTAGTTATTGTATTTTGATACATACAGTAAGATACAATCTCCGAAATAACGGAGACACATTCTATTTAGTCGCCATCAACGGACATCGGCGACTATAAACTTCTGAAAGATATTTGTTCGGACATTCTGAAATAATGGAGATACATTATACTTATCTATTTAGTGTCGGTTTTATTATTACCATCAAGGTCGATCCTACTAACGGACATTATTATACAAAGACCCTACATACATATATTATCATGGATGAAGATTACATGGCATTCTTTAACGGGGCGTTTTAAAGCATCGATCAAATATCAACAGGTTATGTCATTCTTAACACTAACTATCTGTTCACCTACATTTAATAACTAGTCTTTAATTATGTCACACCCATACACTATGACTTTTATATTAATCGGTACTGTCAAATCACGAACAACACTTCGGTAAACTTGACATACTCATACTTTGAGATTACTTAGCAATTTATTTTGTAGATTCAATACTATTAACAACTATTCACAACATTGAATAGGCGGTAGAGATGGTTCACCATGCCGCCCATATACATCAAACGTTTTACATAGACAACCGACCTTTGGTTGTATGGCCACTTATGCTAGCGCGACACTTAGCTTGTATGAGGTATTACGCCATCACACCCGGTCTTCTCTTTACACATGCTATTTACATTCATTGGGTCTTACAGCTAGACTAATCTATTATTTTGAGTTCGATGCTTTTAATACGATCTAGCACCACCGAACTGGGGGCTAGTGTAGTGTACCACCATTATCACAGGGTGTCCTTGCCATTACATTTTTGGGGAGCACCAGAAGGAAGCAATATACCTATGCTCCTATGCTTTACCACATCATGAAGTGGCATCTCATTTACTATATAAGATCTCTTCATACAACACCTCAAAGGAAGTCTCCCTAAAATACAAATTAATAATTTAGCACAAGCTAACAAATCAAAGAAAAGGACAACCATACGAGCAACACACTCGGTCTTCATGACTAGCTATGAAAACCTGTCAATGAGGATACTAAACCCATATAACAGTCATACATGGTCACTCAGATTAGTCTAAACCACCCAGTATCGCATGATCACACAGCCTCACACGACTATACACACAAGTAGATTATCAAGACTACTCAAGACCACTCAACTTCATCGAACATTACAAGTGGTCACTTGGATTACGTCGAACCATTTAGCTCCTTTGAAGCTTTAAGAATGCCTATATCGATCACTCTGGACCATTCAAGAGATTTTACGGGTAGACTACTTACTAGGCAATGCGTAAGCCCCATTACGTATCTCTGACCCTAACGAGACTATATAGTTATACAGGTCGCCTGACTAATGTCGACCTAACTATAACATAGTTCACTTAAAAACATGACTCTCAGCTTCAGGTTGGCTACCAGGCCACCGGGTCACCAAAACATAATAAACTAAAACGCACCAAGTGCAAACCATTGCAGCTTCGGGAAGAAGGAAACAACCGGTCAGCCATGACCGGCAACAAAGACCTAGCCTTCAAAAACCCCACTCTGCAATTTCGTAAGATAGGTTATCCGAACCGGCCTACATAGAAAGACATCTCATGGTTCATTTCTCACAACTCTATTAGTGGGTGACCAGCATGGTTCCTTCCTTGCCCATTAGGACAGTTAACATCCGACACATGGGAAGGTCGGCGTAGTCTGGACCACATAGATCGGAGATTCTGATCGAACCTAGGTATAAACGCGCATATTTACTGTTAAGGAATTTACATATGGACTGTACATCCATACATTGTGGTGCTCGGTCTCCGACCGAACCACTCGGCCTTTACGGCCTACATTGTGGTGCTTGGTCGTCGACCGAGCCACCCGGCCTTTACGGCCTACATTGTGGTGTTCGGTCGTCGACCGAGCCACTCGGCCTTTACGGCCTACATTGTGGTGCTCGGTCGTCGACCGAGCCACTCAGCCTATCATGGCTTACACACATTGGCTCTAGACCACCGACCAAGCCACTTCGGCCTCTCTCGGCTTATATACAGTGGTTACCGGCTACTCACCGAACAACCCACCCTCCGAAAACTCACATGTGGTTCTTAGTCACCAACGTAACCACACAACTTACACAAGGTGCATCGGCCATCAACCGCACCTTACAAAATACGAAGACTTAGAGAGTGCTTCCGGACCTTTAACCGGACTACTCCGCCTTGGGCGATTTATTATAACAACGTATCGAATATAAATGGTATGCAACTAACAACCATTATACGTGATACACACATCACGCCAGAACCATCGTAACAAAACACATGACTTCCATAACAGATCTGGATTACGTAATGACACATACACGAAAAAAGGACCATCCTGACCAAACAGCCAGCCAAGATGAGGTAATGTACTAACGTTTTATGCAGAGCTTGGCAAAATAAACAACACGAAAGGAGGTCGGAAGAACAAGATGAGTCTAGTATGGTGTACTTAGGACTACACCATGCTAGACTGGGGAACTGATGACGTATGTCCAAATCAGGCTGAATATATGGACTTAGACCCATATATAAGTTGGCCTACACAAGGATCTGGCCAAACAGGCCCAATCTAGGCCCACTACACTTCCCCTATAAAAGGAGGCTCACCCCCTCCATCAGAAGGGATCCTGAACCTGTGAGTCGTCCCTCCCTTGTCTCGGTCGGTCAACTTGCCTCAATCGGGTAGGCTTTGCCTCACTCGGGTCGATCTCCCCTACCTCAGTCAGGTCGGCCTCTGGGTCTACCCTACATGCCGAGCCTGTCAGTCTTCCTCAGCTACTCCATAACAGTTATAAAAAGAGACTCCACCACCTTACACTCTATCTATCTCCACATTTGTCTCTCTAGACATACTCCTTCTCTCTCTACATATATACATACACTCATATACTTATATATGCATACTCACTATCTATACAGTGTTGGTCTGGGATCAAAAACCGTTCACGATATCTTAATCTCGAACAAGTGCGGAAACCTTGTACGAGATCGATTCAAGAGAAAGTAGATGAAAATAGACTTGATATGAGTGAAACACAACACAAAAAGATCAAATCTTGAATGATGAACAAACTACTTCCTTGAGATGATGATTACGATCAGAATTACAAGAGTGAAAAAGTGGAAATCGTAAACAAGCAACTAGCTAGAAACATAAACTAAAGGGGTTTATATAGTACCCATTACAAAAGCCCTAAGCCCAACATAAACCCATAAAGAAATCGGTCCAAGAAAGCCCAAGTCGTAAACATCTTGTAAGCCCAATCCAAGTTAGCCCACTCTAATGTTCATGCCTCATAAACTATAGCCCAACAATCTTCCCCTAGGCATGAACCATTAGAGTGTCTACGGCAGCAGCAAATCAAATCTGAAAGTGTTAGGCTTCTTGTTGGACCACCATTCACGCTCCACGATCCGGTTTGCTGTACCATGAAATATTGAATCCTTCAACAGTGTCTTGTTAAGATGAACATGACCAACAAGCCCAGCATCATCTGTTACAGCATTTGCTGTCCCTTGCTGTCTTCTATATTCTATTAAGAATTCCACAGCCACGTCCTTAAGGCTGACTTTTCGCAGATGATTTTTAACCTTATATGCTGCTTTCTCACGACAATGTTCCTTCCCACAATCACAAAATTTTTCAAAAAAAGCACAACCCGTCGATCATTGTGAACATTCTTAAAATTCACTCGACATTGCAGAAACTCCATCATCATATTCAATGAGTTGTTGCTACTTGGAGAGGAATTAAGAACCTCCATATAAGCAGTGATCCTTGTTTTATCTGCACTTGCTCTTGCAGTTTCCCAGAATTCTCTGACAAGTTGTTCATCGATCAGCACGCTTGTTCTGAGAGCATGATTGATTTTGCACACGTTCAATCCTGCTACCAGAGAATAAAATAGCTGCATATGTTTTTCTGGAGGATCATCAAGATAGGCCGGGATGCAATGATCTCTCTCAAAATGAATCTCGTCATCAAGCATATCTTCTGCCAACTGAGAACAACGAGACAAATGCATCAAGCTTAAACTCATTGAAGTGAAATTATGTTTGTCAACAATATCTTGAAGTTCAATCGATTATCACATTTTACTTGTTAAGTTCAGAAAACCCAATTGAAACTTTCTTGAAATGAATTTGATTTCGAATCACAGATTAACAACACACAATCAATTTTATCTCAAAAAATGATTAAGTTTAATGAGATTTCTAAAAGCATTAAGTGTTTATGATGAAACTTATGAGTTTACGATCCATTAATTAGGTTCACGATCAGAAAATTGGGTTCACGATCGGGTCAATAAAAGTCCAGTCGGAAATGTCTCGCCCAATCGTAAACTACTAATTATCGTAAACACTGGAATCGTGAACACTGAATGATCGTAAACACGAGGATCGTAATCATCGATCGTAAACTTGGATCGTAAACACCAATCGTCGTCTTCAACCTCTCGACGATCGTAAATGTCGAGTCCGCCATGGATGAACCTGCAACAACCTCGGAAACACATTAATACCCATCAAACATGTAAAATGAACATCTATCACTACCTTTTTCGATTAACAATCACACCAGCGGCTCTTAAACACGAGAAATCGACTCGAAATGCGAAGAAAAACGGAAAAAGATCACCGAGTGAAGAAAAACACAAAATCCAAAAATAACCCGGCGAGATGACGTGATCAGTCGATTGAGGTGTGGTTTATGGTCAGAAATCGATTACGAAGGTTTTGGTGAGCTCGGGTTTCACACTAGGTGGTCGGTGGTTGCTCAGATCGCTTTTCCGGTAAGAGGACGCGGTGGTTAGGGTTTCAGTGAAGGAATCGTAAACGCAGAGTGAGAGAAAGAAGGAATCGTAAAGTGAGGTCGGAAATGAGGGTGAGGGGTTTTGTTAAAAAAAAATTCATTAAGACCCCTCCAACTTTGTAAACATTTCAAGTACACCCCAAACCTTAAAAATTGATAGTTCTCATGAAAACATGATAATTTTAAACCTTTGAGAATTTACAAAACTTCCCCTCAGACTTATACCCCGATTATCTGATCTTGATCAATTAAGAATTTAAATTATAACTATTCAAAAGCTTAAATAAATAATAAAATAAAAATGCACAAAATTTAGATAATCTAGAAACAAGATAAAAACATACTTACTTTGAAGTTGATGTTTTTCCTGGATCAAACCAGACAAATCTTTAGCATAAGTTTTCTGCTAGCCTTGATATCTGGATTACCTTCATAAGCTACCACTAGAGCATCCCATAGCTTCTTTACAGTTTTGTACTTCTTAAATCCCTGAGCAATCTCTGGTGTCAAAGCCATAGTCATAATTGCATAAGCCTTCTCATCCTTGTTGCATCTCTCCTAATCGTCATCTGAGTATTCTGCTTCAGTCTTTACAACTCCAACCTTTGCTGCTTCAGTGTGTGTTGGTATGAACGGTCCATTCACAACAGATCTCCACAGTCTCAAATCAACACTCTTCAAATGGTTCTGAAATCTATATTTCCACTCAAGAAAATTATTCGCTGATGTGAGTCTAGGAGGACGAGTGGTTGATCCAATCTCAAAATCCAATTTCTGATACATGCTTGGTTCGAAGTCCATCACGAAAGCTTAGGAAAACTTAAAATAAAAGTCCAAAAGTCCAAAATGTGAGTTTCCGATCGTAAACCCCTGTTTACGATATTTGACAGTCTGGATCGTAAACACTTGATTCCGAAAAAATTTAGTCGTAAACTTGTTTCCGACACAAGCTGATCGTAAACACGTTTCCGGTACGAATAAATCGTAAACTCGATTCCGATAAGTACCAGTCGTAAACTCGTTTCCGATAACTACCAATCGTAAACTTGATTCCGATTGGAAAAGTCGTAAACTCCCAAAAATTGCGTCTTGAAGTCGTAAACTCAATTTTTTTATCGTAAACCTTCAAAAATCCATTCTTGAACTCGTAAACACTGAAATCGCGAAGAACACCAATCGTAAACTCCCAAAACAACCCAGAAACTGATCGTAAACACCCTAGAACAGCAGCAGATTGATCGTAAACCCACTGACCAGCTTCAAACCTTCAACAACTCGAACCTTTTCCAGAAAAAGCTTGAATCCAATACCGTGAGAACCTCGAATCAGTGATTCTTAGCTCTGATACCAATTGTTGATCCGGGATCAACAACCGTTCACGATATCTTAATCACGAACAAGTGCGGAAACCTTGTACGAGATCGATTCAAGAGAAAGTAGATGAAAATAGACTTTATATGAGTGAAACACAACACAAAAAGATCAAATCTTGAATGATGAACAAACTACTTCCTTAAGATGATGATTACGATCAGAATTACAAGAGTGAAAAAGTGGAAATCGTAAACAAGCAACTAGCTAGAAACATAAACTAAAGGGGTTTATATAGTACCCATTACAAAATCCCTAAGCCCAAATAATATGTCGATGTCTCTAGTAAACTAAAGACATTATTTAATAGCTATTTTGCTTCAATTTATTCGCTACAAATCAAAACAAAAATTGAAGATCGATTGACGTAATTTTTCTACCGCGTGTACATTCCCATAATGATGGTGTTTTTCCAAAATAAAACTTTGTTGTTCAGCGTCTTGAACTAGCCATCTTTTAGAAGGTATTGTTAAAAGATCATCAATTCCTAATGAAATGGATGCGGCGGTAGCTTGTCGGAAACCCAGAGTCTTTACTTGATCCAGGATATGTGATGTATATCCTATTCCATAGTGAAACCCATAAAGAAATCGGTCCAAGAAAGCCCAAGTCGTAAACATCTTGTAAGCCCAATCCAAGTTAGCCCACTCTAATGTTCATGCCTCATAAACTATAGCCCAACAATAACCTTCCAAATCGCATCCATTTCACATGTTCAATTTAAAAAAACATCCATATTGAGGATCTAACATACAAAATTTATAAATATTACAAAAAGAATTGATAAAAGAACAGACCGAGCCTTTAAAATATCAAGATCACATAGAAACCACAAACAAAACCCAAATCTGAGAAGGAGAGGTTTAAGTGGCGGCTGCGATAAACACGCATCGCCGCCACCACACTATCAACGCCTAAAACAGACATGTAGCTCAGAATCAAGCCAACATCAGAAAGCTAGAAGTTAAGGTTCATACGTGGCCTGATTCCATATAAACAGAGAAACCCTAAAACCAATACCTAACTCCGAAACAGCGTCGCCAAAGGGTTCTTTCAGGCGTACACGTGAGGCTGTAAACGGTAACCAATATCAACAAATCAACATGAAACTAGAGGGTTCTTCCTCTCAATAGAAGAAAAAGACAGAAGTTTAGAGAGAGTGAGAGGAACAGAGCATCAATGAAGAGATAGATAGAGAGAGAGAGAGAGAGAGAGAGAGAGAGAGAGAGAGAGAGAAAGACTGAGCAGATTTCTTAAAGGCGGGGAAGGTAATCATTTGGTGTATAAAGGTGGGAAATATAAGAAAGTGAGACAGTTGTTAAACATGTATAAATGCAACTGGAAGACACACGTATGGACATTACTTAAACGTGTGCAAGAAGGGAAGAAAGTTGGACATTGATAGCATATATCATGGTCTACTTTAAACAACCTATATACGCTATAGTATAGGCAAGTAGGGTATCGTATCCAGTGGAATTCGTGGTCAATGCTAATTCTAACGACTATGTTCTTTTAAACCGAAATTATATAATATAACAATTTGAAATGGGATGTTGTGAGTGTAATCATTGTACAACCTTTTAACCAATTAAAATTTGATTTGTGTATTTTTAGTCAATGAGATTATTTCTATATTGGGCTGTGTTTTGTGTTTCTTACTTGGGCCTGCAGTTTACGTGTGTATAGTGTCTAAATTTTACACTTGGGCCAACTTTACCACCAGACGTGTCTTTTTTTCATTTCACGCATATACAATTGCTGCATTTCTATTTCTTATATTACACCTCTCTCTTTCTCTCTCTTCTTCATCTTCTCCATATCCCTTTGTAAGTTTTGTAGCCAGAGCAACATTGTCTCATTACATTTGGTTGTCGTTTAAGTTGCGCCTGAAAGAAACCTTTTGGCGGTGGCGGTGGCGGTGGGTTTTCGAAACCCTTTCATGGCGGCGACGACGCTGGGTTTTAGGGTTTCTTTTTTATGGGGAATCCGGCCACCGCCGTACGATGCGATGCTTTTTGTTCCCGTTTAAGCCCCCTTTCAAGTATCTGATTGCTTCTTCTATTTAGGGTTTCTAAGAAACCCCAAATGCAGCCGCTTGCCGAGTTGCCGACTCCATATGTGGCAATGATACTCATTACTTTTTGTGATGTATCTGGCGACGACATGGCGCCTTGGCGTAGCCGCTAGCCTTATTTTGGTCCACTTCGACATCCGAGCCTTAGGGCGATGATGATGGAAGGTTAGATGAGCTCTTGAGGCGATGATTGTTTTGTGTTACGTCTGCTTTCTGGATCTAGGGTTTCTTGCAGACTCTGCAACCTTTGATAGCAACTCGGCGATGATATGAAACCCCTTAGGGTTTGAGCCGATAGATAAGTATCTGGCGGCGGCGTGGCGCCTTGGCGCAGCTGCTGGCCGTATTTTGGGCCATCTCCACATCCGAGCCTTATGGCAGTGACGATGGAAGTTTTGATGAGCCCTTGAGGCGATGATTATTTTGTGTTCTTATGACATCTGAGTTATGTTTATGGCAGTTTGATGAGCTTTTTGGCAATGAATCTTTCTGATTTGTGGCTTGAAATTGAGTTGCTGTAAGGGCAATCATTGTACAACCTTTAAACCAATTAAATTGTGATTTCTGTATTTGGAATTGATCCGTTCCTCTCGAGTTACACTGTATTTTCAATTCATTTGGAAGGCTATGATGATTTTAGTCTATACGGGTTTAGACTCATGTGGTTTTGGCTGCGGCATAGTGTTGTAACTTTTAACTGTTGCCGTTACCCCATGAGAGTCCCGTATACAATCTGGGCGGTTATTGTTACCGCTATGATGAATGACTATAATCAGAGCCTTATATTATTTTCTTGAGCTTACATTTTTTATATTGTCTGTTTTTGTATTTGTACTATTAAAATCTGATTTTTTTTATATTGTTATTTATGTTAATGTTTGATTATTTTCTCACAGGCCAGCCAAGCTGTAATTTTTAGGATGTTTGGGATAAATTATTTGTAGACTTTTATGAGCTTATTGCCTTATTTGATTATCACTATTAGGTTTTGGAAAAAGAAAAATTGTTATGCTAATCCATATGTATGGTGGAACTATGAGTTTTCAATAACTTGTTTATCTAAGTGTTATCAACTTTATAACAATTAAAATATAATTAAACATGTGAAGATAATTAAAGAAAACTTCATTCTGAAGACAAATTTAAATAAAACATAAAATAATGGAAAAATACCTTTTTAAAAAGAAGTTACCCGTCGTAACGCGCGTGTAGTATGCATCTTGTTGCAACTAAATTGAATTAAACTACAATTACTTTTGATTTGTGAGTTGAATTACCAAAACCTAACCGTAAGCAAAGTAACATCAAACAAAGCAACTAAAATCGAGTTGTGCAATAGGTTGATCGACTACTTTCTCTGCCAAACTAATTAACCTAATTTAACAGTTTAAAAATACAGGGCCCTTGAAGATGAGGGCCTAAAGCCATTGCTTTAGTGGCCTTACCCTTAAGCCGACGCCGACTAAGAATTACTATGTCCTTGGATTGATACGTAGTATCTTATGAGAACTATATATTACTATGTGATAGGTACACTTGGCTTATGTGTGCGTGACGTGATTAGTTTTAGTTGTTGTCATTTTGACAAATTTAAAACTTAAGCATGTGTAAATATTCATCATCTTTATATATACTAAAAGACATGTGAGTTTACTTATATCATATCACTCAAGAGCTTGTTAATCCATAAACAAAGGATAGTGCTTCTTCGTTCATTGTTGAATTGTGTTTTGATACCAAACCTTTTTTTCCATTATTTATATAGTAGTTTTAGTAGTTATCGTTTTACAAATTTAAAACTTAACCATGTGTAAATGTTCATCATCAATTTTATATATACTAAAACAATGTGAGTTTACTTTCATCGTATCACTCAAGACTTTGTTAATCCGAAAACAAAGGATATTGTTTCTTCGTTCATTGTTGAATTGTGTTTTGATACCAATATTTTTTTTTTCAATTCTATAATTTACATAAAACTGGCCGGATAACGATGAATAATCTGATATATATGCGTTTTATTACTGTTTATTAATATCAAGTTGCTAAATATTTAGAAAAGGAAGCATGACAAAGATGAACTAAGATAGAACAGTACTATTATAGACAGCGATTAATAGATATTATAATACTTCAAAAAGTCTCAATTCTCGGAAGCCACTAAATCATCTTACCTTTTGACAGGGTCATACTATTCATGCCTATAAATATGAACTTATTCTTATATCATCGATCTACATTCATCTAGGCTCCAAAAACCACGTACTGCACACAAAGGCATGGATAACATATTTCATAAGGTTGCTAATTTGGTGTTGGGAGGTAATTACAAGCGGAACAAGACGACCAAGGTTAAAGGAAAAGTGGTGTTGATGAAAAAGAACGTGCTTGAATTCAACGACTTGGGTTCATCGGTTCTGGATCGAGCTCATGAGTTGTTTGGAAAACATATCTCTATTCAATTCATAAGTGCAACTCATGCTGATCAAGGATCTTCAGGTTTGTTTCTTTGACTTTGGTTTCTCGTCAAAGGCGTGTCTCTGAGAAAGTGTAAAAAACTCATACACACAACGTTAATAACACGATGAGATTTATAATAACAATAAATAAAACCAACGTATTGTATCAAAATGTTTGAATTTAAATAGTTAAACTAATTGTGCTAAACTTTATTCTTGAGCTAACCATCTCCGATTTTACAAGTATTATTATGAATATAGAATGATTAAAAGTGTAATTATGAATGGTTGAAGTGTAACATAGAAAATAAGAAAGGAGAAAACGAAAATAAGAACAAAAGAACTTACAAAAGAAACAAAATTAAAACATAGAAATTACAAGAATATTTATAAATGGAGAGAGGTTAATGTGAGAAGTTTAATCTAAATAAGAAGGCTAAGAAGCCATCTTAGCCGTTAAATCTTCAATTTAATTGAAAAGGAAAGAGTGACCCTTGTAGGAAATCGAAATTTTTTTATCAACTTCCCCCATTTTTTAAAACCTTCATAAATTTTACATACATCATTATTTTTTAAAAAAATTACACCATAAAAACGAGTGTTTTTTTTAAACACGTACAATATAGCTATATATAAAATTAAAAAATTACTCTTTTGATTTGACACAATGATCTTAACATTTGACACTATGATCTGAACATTTGACACAACGATCTGAACATTAGACACAAATGATCGATCTAAATATTTGACACAATTAATGATCTAAACATTTGACACAATAAGCTGAACATTTGACATAATTAATGATCTGAACATTAGACACAATGATCTGAATATTTGACATAATGATCTGAATATTTGATACAATGACGCACTAGAAAACCGAAAGAGTATTATATATATATATATATATATATATAACAACATTGTACGCGTTTTAAAGATTAAAGAACGCTCGTTTTTATGGTGTAATTTTAAAAAAAATAATAATATCATATTTAAGAGTTATGAATGTTTAAAAAATTAGGGGAACCTGATAAAAAGTCAAAAATATCTTTTCATCTTTTTTTTTCTCTAGTTTTACATAGAAAACCTTTGTACCATAAATCTTCATTTAATTGAAGATCTAATGGTTGAGATGAATTCTTATCTTAATGATACTTTTTACAATAATTTATCTCTTTACAAATGTGCTATTTGCAAGATTCAAACTTAAAACCTATATTTTGACTACGTACACGCATTTTCTCACAATACCACCTAAACCATATGAAAATTTATATTCCTTCACACGTATATACATATTTAAAAAAGAATATAACATATACAATTTTTTTTAAAGTAAGAAAAATAATTATGAATGATTAGAAGTGTAATTCAAATACTCTTTTCAAACTAGTATCATATATAGTTAGCCTAACAAATATAAGATACGTGCATGCATGTGTGACATAACAACTAGCTAATTCTTAATGCTAATAAATGATTTTATTCAAACCTACTTCACTAATGGTTTTGTTAGATGTAATTATTTATAGATTAATGTCTGGATGGTGGATGTTTATATAATAGATGTAACACTTAAACAAACCTGCTACTAATAAATAATTGCACATAAACCTACTCCGATGTTTTTTTAACTCTTAAGCTGACAATTTCATATTCAATCACCGTACATGTGTCATATATAGATGTCATTAGATTTCCTAAGTGTCACGAGATGTATGCCTCATCACTAATTAATATAATCCCACACCACCTTCTCACGTTGTCCGCAAGCACTTTGGATAGCGGTTTGCTTTAGGGTACATGTATTGAAAAATCTCCCCAATATTTTACAAAGTCTTTTGGTAATTTGTTGTACGGCCCCTCTACATTTGAGCGGTTATTTGATACTTTATTGGACGGTCATTCACTTGCCATTTGACATAGAAGTGGTGTGGAATCATATAAGGGCGAACCAACAATATAGAGTGCGGAATCAACTAGCCATGTATTTTTTTTAATATTTATATGTAATGTATATTAAGGTTCATCGATCTACCCCTAATACCCCGTGAACTTTAAACTTACTTAGAAAAGACAATTTATACATGTATTTGAAAAACAATATGAAAAGACAAAAGCGAGTATCGAATTCGAATAAGTACTTATGTTATTCATTTTAAAAAGTTACTAACATGGGTATAAATTTTTCATGGTCGTGATTACATAAGAAATAGAGGGGTTTACGGATCTACACTTTTTAAGTGATCTACAATGAACCCCTCTCTTTATATATACATATACATATTCTAAGTTGTTTGGTTATGGTCTGCATGTGCATGAATGAAGATACCTAGCCACCACCAAGTGGACTTAGTTATACGTTCTTAATAAATAACAGAATGATTCTACTAATGATTCATTTGTTTGTTAATATAGTTAGCTTTTCAATATACTTGATTATAAATGTTTTACTTGAACTATTAAAGCACTTAATCCATTTAACTAGTTTGTAATTAGCCAATTTTATTAGACAATATCATATGACATGGCAACACTACAACATGACTCAACTATTGATAAATGCTACTACTGTTTGGATGAAGTTATCCCTACGTACATTCTGATATGAAAACTAATTTTACTAACGTTTGGTTTTGTATCATAGAAAAAAGGTTGAGAGGAAAGCTTGGAAAACCAGCAATCCTGGAGGATTGGATTAGCACGATTACGACTCTCACCGCGGGGGAATCAGCATATGAAGTCACATTTGATTGGGATGAAGAGATTGGTCTACCAGGAGGCTTTCTTGTCAAAAATCTTCACCACAGTGAATTTTATCTTATGACACTCACTCTTGAAAATGTTCCTGGTCATGGCCAAGTGCATTTTGTTTGCAACTCATGGGTTTACCCTGCGGAAAAGTACACGAAAGATCGCATATTCTTTGCTAATAAGGTACCCTAGCTAACATGCTATTCTGCTGGTTCCAAAGATTGATGTTAGTTATTAAATTTATAGTTTGATAGATAAACATGGAATCATGTGATGATGATGTAGGCATATCTTCCTGATGAGACACCTCATCTGCTACAACCATACAGAGAGGAAGAGATGGCGGTACTGAGAGGGAATGGGACGGGTGTGCTTCAGGAATGGGACAGGGTTTACGACTATGCGTTTTATAATGATTTGGGAGAGCCAGATGATAAGGATAAAGTGCGCCCAGTTATTGGAGGTTCCTCTGAGTATCCCTACCCTCGTAGGGGTAGAACAGGAAGACCATCAACCGATTCAGGTTAGTTGATCAATATGCTTTTAGCCTAGAGGTATCAAAAGAAATATGTTCATGTGAGATTTATGTTAATTTATGGATCTTCAAATTAAAGATATGCTAATATATCATGTTTTTCGTTTGAAACAGATCCAGAAACTGAGACCAGGCTTCCTCTTATAGAATTTTTGAGTATATATGTTCCAAGAGATGAGCGATTCGGACACTTGAGGATGTCTGATTTTTTGGCTCAAGGACTAGAAGCCATCCTTAAGTTCCTTCTTCCGGAGTTTGAGGCTTTATTTGATGACACCATAAATGAATATGACACATTTGAAGATTTCTTGAAGCTTTACAATGGAGGAATCAAGCTTCCACAAGGCCCTTTACTAGAAAACATTCCTTTACAATTTTTTAAAGAGCTTGTTCGATCAGATGGCGAGGGACTTTTCAAATACTCGACACCACAGGTCATCCGAGGTAGGACTTCTAAGACTCCATATTATTAATTAAGTACACAAAATTAAGTAATAATTTGAGAATGAACATATTTATGTTCAATGCAGCTGACTTATCATCTTGGAGCACTGATGAAGAATTTGCAAGAGAAATGCTTGCAGGGGTCAATCCGGTTTCCATTCAACTGCTGAAAGTAAGCTATTGTAACTTGATTTATTTTTTAGGCTATCTTTCTGTTTAGGATAACAAATGGAATAACATTTCAAATTCAAAATTTCAGGCGTTCCCTCCGATAAGCAAGCTAGATGCCAAACTCTATGGTAACCAAAACAGTTCAATAAGATCACATCACATTCAGGAACATCTCGAAGGTTTAGAACTGAATGAGGTAACTAACTTCCTATGCTAGTTTACCTAATCTAATAAACTTAATTGTACTGAATTTTAGTTAAGACATCTGTTATATTTGTCATACTGCAGGCCCTTAGAGCCAAAAGGCTGTTTATATTGGATCATCATGACTCATTGATGCCATATGTGAATCGGATAAACGCAACATCCAGCAAGGTTTATGCCACAAGAACACTGTTGTTTTTGCAAAATGCAGGAGCTTTAAAACCAATAGCAATTGAGTTAAGCTTGCCTCATCCTGATGGTGATCAATTTGGTGCGGTTAGCAAAGTGTACACCCCTGCTAAAGATGGAGTGGAAGCTACAATTTGGCAGTTGGCCAAAGCATATGTAGCCGTGAACGATTCTGGAGTTCATCAACTCATAAGTCATTGGTAAATTATGATCACTTTATAAATAACCCTTTATTGTATGTGCTCTTAATTCTGTATATATTTTTTGTGTAATGCATCATCATTGTCATATTCATTATTTGTAGGTTGAATACACATGCTGTTATTGAGCCATTTGTGATAGCAACAAATAGGCAACTAAGTGTGCTCCATCCGATCAACAAGCTCCTCCACCCTCATTTCCGCGATACAATGAACATCAATGCCACGGCTAGAAATATCTTGATAAATAGTGAAGGTATTCTTGAAAGAAGCTTCTTTACAGGGAAATATTCAATTGAAATTTCCTCCAAGATATACAAGGACTGGGTGTTCCCCAATCATGCTCTTCCAGTTGATCTTGTTTTGAGGTATACTGTTAATTCTTCTACTAGCTTTCGACGTTTACATAGTAATAAAGTAATATTCATACTAATATGATGATTCCTTTATAGGGGAATGGCAGTTGAGGACTCAAGTTCTCCTAATGGCCTTCGTTTAACGATTGAAGACTACCCGTATGCTGTTGATGGGCTTGAAATATGGTCAGCCATTAAAACATGGGTTGAGGATTATTGTAAATTTTATTACAAAAGTGATGATATGGTGAAAAATGATGCGGAACTCCAGTCATGGTGGAAGGAGCTGCGAGAAGAGGGACATGGAGACCTCAAAGACGAGCCATGGTGGCCTAAAATGAACTTAGTTCAAGATGTGATTGAAAACTGCACCATAATCATATGGGTGTCTTCTGCTCTTCATGCAGCTGTAAACTATGGCCAATACGCTTACGCAGGTTATCCTCCTAATCGTCCAACTCTATGTCGTAGACTTATGCCCGAACCAAACACTCCTGAGTATGATGAAATGAAAGAAGATCCCAAAAGAACTTTTTTGAAAACCATCACTCCTCAACTGCAATCACTTTTGAGTGTTTCTTTGATAGAAATACTGTCAAGACATACGTCGGATGAGCTCTATCTCGGGCAAAGAGAGTGTCCTGAGTGGACACTCGATGTAGAACCTTTGATGGCGTTCGAAAAGTTTGGCAAAGAGTTGAAACAAATTGAGGAAAAAATTATGCAAAGGAACAATGATGAGAGGTTGAAGAATAGACATGGACTTGTAAAGGTACCATACACTCTACTATACCCTAGCAGTGAAGAGGGAATCACTGGAAGGGGTATACCTAATAGTGTGGCTATATGAAAACATCTTTATTTATGCTTTGATGTTCTTAATTAAGTAAAGTTCCCCGGACCCTGTCCTTTAGGTGAGATTTTATTGGGATATGTTGTTGTTAATTAAGTAAAGTGTCCTTAGTTGTTTAGACATCTTCATTGTGACTTGTGTCAACAGTGTGTAACAAATTAATCTTTATGTGTATATGCTTTGTGTGCTGATTTCTTGCTTCTAGATGTAAGTACTCATATGGAGTTATAAGTGCATCTTCGATTGATTGTGAAGCTAATGAAACTTTGGTATAAAACATCCCTTCAAATTTAAATTAGTCGTATTGAATAATGAAATTATTTATTGCTATATTGAATTATCACTACTAAAAAATAGGTTTAATATATTCTAATACTAGTTTTTTATCTCCGTGTGTTACACGGGTTAATTCAAAATTTTATGGTGATGTCAAGTTTTTTTATTAATTAAACTATGACCAAACTTTTTATTTATTATATAGTATAGATAGATTTAGATAGATGTAAGTTAATAAATTATATTATATATTAAATTAGGTAATTAAATAATTGGTTATTAAATAATTTAGAAGACAATAAATAAATTAATAAATAGTGGATATATATATCCAAAATTAGAAGATCCGCTTGTGAATGTCCATTGACGGGAAAAATTATTGAGGATGAATGTGGTGGTGCCACATGACAAATTGTGGTGCCAAAAACTTTTCTTTTATTATATACTAGTTTTTTATCCCCGTGTGTTACACGGGTGACTTTTTGAAAAAAAACTATAAATATAATCATAATTTAAGACAATTATGTATTTTTATATCTTTAGTAATTAAATAATTGGTTATTAAATAATTTAGAATGTAATAAATAAAAAATTAGAAATACAAATCACTTCCATAATTAGGAGAATTGGCGGGAAAAATTGTTGAGAATGAATGTGGTGATGCCACATGGCAAATTGTGATGCCAAAAACTTTTCTTTTATTATATATATATAGATATAGATATAGATATAGAATAGATATAGATATGCAACTTAGTTCCACATTGCATTAGAAAACAGAGTTTAGAGTAAATTACATTGAAGGTCATTTATGTTTTACCTAGATTTCGGGTTAAGTACTTTAACTAAAGTTGTTACAATAGTCATCCTTTATATTTTATATTTGTTTCATAAAAGGTCATTTATCACTAATAGGGTTAAAAAACATCGTTAAGTCATGGACATTTTAGTCATTTTATAACATCTTTTAATATAAACATTAAAACCGAAATTATCCCATTATCTCTTTGTCTTGCTGTTAAAAAAAATCTGTTTGTCTTCTTCTTAGTTAGTCATACGAACAAAATTCAGACCACCTTTGTCTGTCGGGATAAGATTCGACCATCGTCGGGATGAGATCCGACCACCGCTGGGATGAGATCGCACCACCGCCATCACCGCAGGAATCACATCCTCTACTTTCATGCCATGCCGGTGTAGTCTCGGGCCGAATCGAAGGAAGAACGATGACTTAATTGGGGGATGTCTAATTTTTACGATGGCTGACTGGCTGCAATTAGTTTTTTGGTGACTTATATGGGGATGTGAGCCCTAGTTTTTTCATGTACATAAGGCTATGTGTAATCATAATGCCCTACCATGGGGCATTATGTGACATGTGGCAGTGACGTGGCAAGGGGGGGGGGGGGTTATGGGGGATGAGTGTGTAGTCATAAAGCCCCTATAATGATTACTTCAATTATTAATTTTTTTTAAAATTTAACTAAAATAAAAAATAATAATAAAATCATGACATTTATATAAAAAAAGCGATACATTTCATAGAAAATAAAAAAAACCGGAACATTACTTAAAAAAAACGACACATAACATAAAAAAAAATAACCCTACTAGCCACTCATGTAACTCTTCGCGATGTCCTCCCTAAGTTTTATTGCGATCGTACGCGCCGGCTCGTCATCCGGGAGTGGTTGTCGAAGCTCATGTAAATCTTGGTGCATTATACGGCGTTTGACTAACCCGGTTTGTTCTCGACGCAAACTCACCAACGTGTCTAGCTTTTCATTCATCTCCTCTTGAAGCTTGTTGATATTTGAGACGGTGGTGGCGGTGGAACGACTTGACGACGACGAAGCCCTTTGAGCCTTCGTGAAATCTCGACTAGGTGGTCGACGAGGCTCGACGTGCACAAACTCAACTTGCTCATTTAAATCAAAGGCACGAGCATCCGAACTCTCCCCATCCATTTCGTTTGTTGATTCGGTCCTAGACTTTTTTGAGCGACCCTTTATTTTATTCTTCAAATCAACTTGAGAAAGCCACTTTGGTGCATTTTTTAACACGTTCCAAACCGCGGTGTAGTTAAACGCGGGTCGACCGACCCCGTATTCGATTAGCGCTTGTGATTGGACATCTTCGTTGTTTTGACCGCTTTGCCAACCCGAAACCATACGGTTGTAAATGCTAGAAAAAATCTTGCATTTTTTGTTGATATCGGTCCATTTACCCGATATGGAGTCGGGTTGGCGGTATGGCTCATTGGCCTTCATCAACTTATAGAACTTATTTCTCGTCTCTCGCCAAAAAGTCGTCAAGTCTTGGTCGTTAGCTTCAACATTTAAAAAATAAAAATAAATATATATACGATATCAACATTTAAAAAAATAATATAATACATATATATACATAAATAAAGATTTTAATAACTATTTTTACCAATGATCGGGTTTTCCGAGCAATCAAGCCAAGCTCTAGCTAGCGCCACCTCTTCTTCCTCCGTCCACGGTTGCACTTGTTTCTTCTCTCTCGGCGCCTCGGGTGCCTTCTTTTTGTGTGACCGTTTTTCCTACCCGCATTATGCTTCGGTTGGGTCTCGGGCACAACATCATCGTCAAGCGGTATGACGTCGTCTTCGGGAGATGGTGTTGGTCGAGACGAGGGTGATGGTGTCGGTCGAGACGTGGGTGATGGTGTCGGTCGAGGCGAGGGCGATTGAGAAGCTTGAAATGGATTTTTTTGTTGGAAGGTTTGTTGTTGAAATGAGTTTTGTTGTTGGAATGCTTGAAACGGAGAAAAAGAATGTTGAGCAAAGAGATTAAACCCCATGCCTTGCGGGAAGTTTGCTTGAAACGGTTGTTGCATTGGCGGTGATCCTAAACTTGCCATGTACGCGAACAACCCGTCATCATCGGGGTTACCGTTCGTACGACGGGGAGGTTGGAAGGGCGTGTTTGATGATGGTCCCCCTCCTTGCATTTTCTTAAAAAAAAATTGAAGAAGTTTAGTAGTAGAAGAGAGTGTGATAAAGATGTGTTGTAAAAAAATTGGGAGTACCACTCTTTTTATATCAAAAAAATATAACATTTAAAAAAAAAATTAGATATATTATGGCCAACGGATATATTTCAACGGATAGTTTGAAAAGTCAAGGGGGAGAGGCGCCATCTAGGTCACGCTCAACCCACAAAAAATGCAACATGGCGCCCGGGGGGTGCCCAGGGGCGCTATGGTGGGGTATTTGGGCCTATAACGCCCGATTACACATAGCCTAAAAGAAAAACGCAGGACTTGATTTTGAGAAAACATGAGATGATTTAGATTTTTGGGTTTTTTTAATAGATGGTGTAAAATGACGGATATACCCCTGTTTTAACGGATTATTTTAACACCATTAGTGATAAAGGACTTTCTTCGAAATAAGTATAAAACATAAAGGATGTTTAGTGTAGCTATTTTAGTTAGAGGACATAGCCCGAAATTTTGGTAGAACATAAAGGACCTTCTGTGTAATTTCCTCTAGAAAATATAATGCAAAATTTTTTCATAAAGAAGTTACAAAATTATGTCGAATTTACAACTTCTAATAAAAGGAAAAACTAGATTTTAATAGTCCTACCTATTCCTGTTTGACAGATAATAATTCCAAGTAATTTTTTGGCCAAAAACGGTATTTCCTTTACACCCTGTTATTTTTAATAATCATTTCCATTAAAAAACTAACACCGTTAGTGTGAAGTACTAATAGTGTCATTATCTAAACTTGTTTTATTTAAATAAATTTACAGGGTAAATAGTGTAATTTACCTAAACTTATTTTATAATTAAAAAAACTAGACCCACCCCGTTCATCTTCTTCCCCTTGTTGCCGGTTCCCCTCGTCGCCGGTGGCGATAGCGAACCCTCAATCGAGTCAATTGACGGCTCCGGTAACCCCTTTTCTCCGGCGAGCGAATCCGACAAAGGCCTCAGGGTTCTTAATTTTGGGTTTAATCAAATATCGGGTGAGATACCCGGTTCTTTATCAAAAATCAAGGCCTTACAGGTCTTGAATCTTACGGGGAATCGAATTACAGGTCTTAAAGCTTGCGAGTAATCTGTTGGTCGGAGGGATCTCGACTAGTTTAGGGAACTATACAAATTTACAATCCTTTTTGTTGTATTCCAATTTGCTTCAAGAAGAAATCCCAATTGAACTCGGTAGGCTTGAAGCACTACATGTCTTGGATTTATCAAGAAACAGTCTTAGTGGTGCAATACCGTATGAACTCAGAGGGCTGTTTGAATCTATCGATCCTTGTGTTCTCCAAGTTGTTGAATCCGATTCCAAGTGTTTCTAATTCGGATGACAATTTATCGCAATTGGGCCCAGAAGATGAGTTCAATTACTTTGAAGGTACGATCCCTTCGGAAATCATTACTCTCCTGAACCTGGCAGTTGTTATGGGCACCAAGAACCATGTTAGAGGGTCCATTTCTCCGGCGAGTTCATCACTCTCGGTTCTTCAATTCATCGCCAAAACGAGTTAAATTTGTGCTCATTCTAGTCGGTGTGTTCATATGAATCGGCTAGAGCAATCAATTTCAATTTTTATTCAAGATTGTTCCTAAGTGTGATTCGGAGGGGATAGGTCGCCGGCAAGGGGGGAGAAAACGGGGGGGGGGGGGGGGGGGAGGGAAGGTGTGGTTTGGATTTTCTTTTTAATTAAATCAAGTTTATATAAATGACATTATTTACCCTGTAAGCTTATTTAAATAAAACAAGTTTCAAAAATGATATTATAACGATGTTAGTTTTTTAACGGAAAGGATTATTGAAAATAGGAAAAATTACACGAAATAATCTCTACTTTTCACTATTTGCAAATAATAATCACACCTTTAAATTTAGCAAATGGCACCCCAAATTTGTAAATATTTTGCAATTAACAGTCCAACCGTTAAAAAAATTTAACGACGTTAAAATCTGGTGACCTGGAATCCGATGTGGAATTAGTTTTTTTTTCTTTTTTCTTTTTGAGCCCTAAAATCTGACCTGCCACCTTTCCCATCTTTTAAAACCCCGAATCCCTAATTTGGGGAAGAGTTCCTCGTCCTCGTCTATTTGAGCCCTAAAATCTGACCTCACCCAAATTCACACGAAATTGAATTGTGTCATGAGTTCCTCGTCTTCGTCAAGCTCCTTTAGCCGAAGAAGAACAAGAATTATAAAGGTTGGGCTGGACGGAAATGTGTATTGCAAACATGAATTACCCACGGTCATCCGCACAGCTGGTGTTGGAACTACAAGGCCTGATCGCCAATTTTATGGATGCCGTATGTGGCCGGTAAGTACCTAAAACTTAATCTTTTTTTTACAGGTATGATCAATTTTATGGAACCAATTTGCTATGATCAAATTGAAGGAATCGGGTTGCGGTTATTTCTTGTGGAAAGAGGATGTTGAGGATGTTCTGGTACAAGCACAAGAAGACTTGAGGAATAGATTTGATTTAAAGATTACTGAACTGGAAGAAGAGAAGCTGATTTTGTTGCAAGAAGTCAACATGTTGAAGGTTAACCTAAGGAAGAAGTCAATGATGTTATGTACCTTGACTGTGTTTTTTGTTATTGTAATTTCACTATTTGTTTTGTCAATCAATTGATTGTAACTTAAGGATCATTTTGTAACCGTAATGACTTATTTTGGTTTTATGTTAGTTTGACTTGGTTCTCAATGATTGTCATTACATATTATGTTGTGTTTGATATTTTGGATGATTGATTTAGCTCCATTGGTTGTCAATGACTTGTTTAGCTCCACTGCCACTTTAAAAATTCCTTTAAAAACAGCATAAAGGGATAATGGAAATGTATGTTTGACTGTAGTCAACATGAATGTCTTGGGGATGTTTTTTGATCCAATTTTGGCTGCACAAAGAGCCTGTTTGACCATGGGAATGCAATTTTGAATGCAGTCAAGTCATGACTGTTTTTGTAGTGCTTTTTGAGACTGTTTTGATTCACTACATAAAGTGCTAAAATGGAAACTGTTTGGTTGCACATAGATCATGAATGACAAAATGTTTGACCCAACATAACATTACTTAAACAAGCATAATTTAACATAAAACATCCAAAATATTCATACATTAAATCCATCAGGTAATTTAAAAAGCATCCATCAGTTAACATGAAACATCCAAAAATAGTCATACATTACTAAAAAACTTAAGACTTCCTTTGTCTTTTAACAGGTAATTTGGCAAGCCTACTAGGCTGCTGACTTGCCTGTTGACTTGACTGTGGACCAGCTACAACCTTGGGTGGTCTCCCTCTTGGCCTCTTTGCTTGTGAACTTGTCCCTTCCCCCTTCCCCTTATTTGGACAGGCCCTTCTGTTGTGACCTTTAGATTTGCAGATTCCACATGTTACTTGGCTCCCATGTTTTGACAATTTTCTCTTTCTTTTGGGATCCTCATGGGGATCCTTCCTCCTGTTCTTCCTTGGTCTTCCTAGAGCTACTTTGATGGGTGGTGGGTCCAATGGCAATTGAACCTTTGGCCAGTACTTAGTACTTGGCAGGGGTGGTATGCACATGTCATAAGCAGTCATGTATTTGTCCTTCTTGTAACAGTTTGCTACATAATCCTCCACATGCCTGAACCAAAAGTAAAGATCAATATTTTGCTAATCACATAGGAACCTGTTACATAAGTACCTGTTGAGAAACCCAATAACAGCACAAGCATGGTGGCATGGTATACCAGTCAGATTCCATCTTCTACAAGTGCATGACTTGGACACTAAGTCAACAGAGACATCCTCCAAGTCCTTTACCTGGAACAGTGTTGATGTTGAAGCAAAAATTTGACAGTGATGGGCCTTGCCTTTCTCTTTATCAAGCTTTTGTTGGATCCTTGGACACACTTCAACAGCCTTAGCATCCATCTCATTATTTTTCTGCAATAACCTTGTCATGATTGCCACCCTTATGTCTTCAAGCATGTTTATTATGTGTTTGGATCTAGACTGAATGATGTAGCCATTAAAGGTTTCAGCCATATTATTGACTACCACATCTGCATTACTGCCTACTTGAAGGTAACACCTACAAAAAGCTTTTGTTGGTTGTGCCAAAAATGCAGTGGCAGCATCCTCAGAATGGCCTTTCATCTCTTCCATTGCATTCAGAAAGTCAACTTCATTGTAGGCTCTTACAACCTTCCAGAATGCTTCTTTGAGCTCTTCACCCTTATGCTTCTTGTTCCAATTGGCATAAATATGCCTAGCACAGTTTCTATGCTCTGCTCTTTCCCAGTACATGGCCACAACATTTAATAGACCCTAAACAGGATTATCAATTAGGTTCAAAGCATGTGTAAATAAATTCAGACAATAATAGACAAGTACCTTTTGTTGGTCAGAAATTAGAGTCCATCCAAGTTCATCTTCAGTCACTTCCAAGGCCATCTTTAGTTGATACATAAACCATTGCCAGCTATCATTGTTCTCCCCCTCCACCACAGCCCAGGCTACTGGATACATCTGATCATTGGCATCTCTGCCTATTGCAGCCAACAACATCCCTCCTAAGAATGTCTTTAAAAAGCATCCATCAAGGCACAACAATTTCCTACATCCTGCTAGGAATCCTCTTCTTACACCATCAAAACAAATAAATAACCTGTGAAAGACATCATTGTTTCCTTCCATCTTTAAGTAGGCTGGTGTTACAGTTTCAAGTGTGAAGATGGATGTGGGATTCTCTTTTCTCAAAGCTGCCAGATAAGAACCAATTTGACTATAATGTTGCTTCATAGAACCATGTAATGACTGATGTGCATGTTCCTTGGCCCTGTAAGCAATCCATTTGCTAATGAATACTTTGAATTTCTCCCTAACTGCATTCTGAATCTCTTTGGCAGGCCAATTTGGCCTTACTTTAAAAGCTGGTAATATTTCCTGTGCTATGAACCTAGCATTCAACTGCCTGTTTTTGGTCATATTCCTTTGACAAGTATGTTCATTCACCACACTCTTAATCATGTAACAGAACTTAGAACCATGCCAAGAACAGTATACTTTGAATGGGCATCCTTCAACACATCTTGCACCTATCCTGCCATCTCTATTCTTGTCACTAGTGCATATCTTCAAGTTCTTACCATTTGTCACTGCATATTTTTTAATAGCATCTTTGAACTTGTTTCTTGTTGAAAATCTAGTTCCAGGTACCCATTCCCACATCTCCCAATTAGTTGAATCATTAACAACTGGAACCACTAATTCGTGTTTCTTACCTCTTATGTCATCATCTTCAGATTCTCCTGGTGAGTACACTTCTACATCTGAGTCTTCATAGCTGCTGTATCAATCAGCATAGACAGTTTGATCTACTGTTTCACCAACCTTTTCATCTACAAACCCAGATCTATTTTCAACAACAGGCTCTGAAAATGTGATGAACTTAGCATAGAATATCTGCTCTTGCTTCTTATCTTCTTCATTCACAGTTTTTATAGCAGCAGCAGATTGTTTCCACTCCTGATCATCATCTGAATCTGAATCTGACCCCAATACCACATCCCTGTTCACTTCCTCAGGTTCTTCACTATCTGAGCTGTTATAATCAGATCCAGATTCATGACCAGATACATCAATATCTTCCTTATCTGCTATAGGTGATTGGGCTACAGGGGAATGGGCTACAGGGGAATGGGCTATAAGGGAATGGGCTACAGGGGAATGGGCTACAGTTTTGTTGGACTGGGCCTCACCCTCATCTAATTGGGCCTCACTATCACTGTGTTGGGCCTCACCATCACTATGATGGGATTGAGTTATTGTGTCTGGTAGTGTACACAATACATCAGGTAGTGAAGTATCAGCAAAACATGCATATAGGTTCAAAATACCCGTAAACTCACCTACTATGTAAAGCATCTCAGCAAGATCCTTGTCATCTTTCAATTGGATTAGGTAATCTTCAATCTTCATGTCCGGATGGCACCAGTATATGTAAATTTCATCCTTTGATTTATATGAGTGACGATCGTTGTAAAGGACGATATCCAGTAGGTCAGAGCATGTCAAATTCTCCTTACAGATTTCGAACAACTTGGTTTCATCACCATAGTACTGTGTAGGTTGCTGCTTAATTTTTCCACCGAAATGCAGGTTTATGAAGATGAATCCACTCATCCTTTCAACATTGTTGATGATCAAGGCCGCAATTCAATGATTTTCCTTTAGATTTAGGGTGGAAGTGAGCTGAATTGGGAGTGTTTGTGACGAATTAGGGATTTAGGGTTTTAAAATGTGTTAAATTTTTGGGGTTTTAAAAGATGGGAAAGGTGCCAGGTCAGATTTTAGGGCTCAAAAAGAAAAAAGAAAAAAAACTAATTCCACATCGGATGCCAGGTCACCAGATTTTAACGTCGTTAAATTTTTTTAACGGTTGGACTGTTAATTGCAAAATATTTACAAATTTGGGGTGCCATTTGCTAAATTTGAAGGTGGGATTATTATTTGCAAATAGTGAAAAGTATGGATTATTTGGTGCAATTTTTCCTTAAACATAATAGGATGTAAGGGGAGGCGGTATCATTGGGTTACCGGGACGCGGTTCCAAGGGGAGCCGCATGGCTCTTCTTGGCAACCATACCGCCTCTTCTTGGCTCCCATACCTGGCTCCCTTTTTCCCGATTTTGCGGTTTGAAGAAACCGGCGAGAGCCGGCCAAATCTATCCGTTTTTTTGCCGTTGAGCCCAACGGCTCTTTCCTTTTTTATTTTTTATTTTTTTTGTTTTCTAATTTTACTATATATGCACACCCAAATATTTCATAAACCACACCTCATACTTCCATTTCATCTTCACTTTCTCTACCAAATATTTTATAAAATGAGTCTTTACGATGAGGCCGACTTTATTCCACCACCCGAGATTGGGACTTCGTCAAGCAGCTCCGATGGTTCGTACGAGGACGCGATGAATTACCTTAACCTACGTATTAACGTCATCCAACAAGAAGAACAAGAAGAACAAGAAGAGGTTTCCGCTCCTAAACGGAGGAGACGTATTTTCCGTGATCGTGAAAACGGTCACCAACGATTGGTGGAACTTTATTTCGCCGAAAATCCCCGTTACCATGAGGGAATTTTTAAAGACCGATTTCGTATGTCTAAACGGTTGTTTCTGAAGATTGTTGACGACATCACAAACAACTTTTCGTGGTTCACATCCCGTTTGGACGCGAAGAAGAGGGAAAGTTTCACACCTTTACAAAAGTGCATGGTGGCTATTCGTCAACTCGCTTACGGTAACGTTCCTGACGAATATGATGAATTTTTAGATTTTTCTGAAAGAACTGCACGTGAATGCCTACACTATTTTTGTGATGCCGTAATTAAGCTTTACAAAGATGAATTTTTGCGTTCACCTACTAGCCACGATATCACTCTTTTATATAATGCCCATTTAGCAAAACATGGTTTACCGGGTATGATAGGTAGTATCATTGTACTCATTGGGAGTGGAGAAATTGTCCTAGAAAGTATAGGGCACAATATCATCGTGGCGATCATAAGAAACCAACAATTTCACTCGAGGCGGTTGCCTCCCAAGATATGTGGTTTTGGCATGCGTTCTTTGGTGTTGCAGGTTCCAACAACGACATCAACGTTCTTAACCAGTCACCTTTGTTCAACAATGAGATGCATGGAGTTGCACCTAGAATGCCATTTGTTTGCAACGGTCGAGAGTACAAACGTGGATATTACCTTGTGGATGACATATATCCCCCTTGGTCGGTCTTTGTGAAGGCATTTCCACATCCTTATAAGATTAAAGAGAAGAAAATGAAGAACATACAAGAGGGGGCTAGAAAAGACGTCGAAAGAGCGTTTGGTCGGATAAAGGAAAAGTGGGCAATAGTGGATCGAAAGGGTCGTCCAATAAAAAAAACTAATGGAGAACATTATGTACGCTGTCATCAATCTACACAACATGACTCTCAAAGACGATAGCCTTGCTATATCACCGGTCCACATTCGAGATCCGTCAGTTAACCGGGTTTCTCGACCCGAATGTTATTTTCGAATTGCGAGATAGTGAGACTCATTTTAAATTCAGATTCGATATCACCAAGCACATCCAAAACACAATGGTCAATGGAAGTGTTTTTAACCGAGGAGGAGGTGAACGCAAATCCTCAACCCTAGATTTGTATATTTTTTTTAATAAAAGTTGTAACTTTTTTTTTTAATTTTAATGAATGTTGTTTAAGTTGTAATTTTATTTTTATTTTAATGAATATTGTTTACTTTTATTATTGTTTATTTTATTAAAAGTATTTTAAATAAAAAAAAATAAAATTCGCATGGCTTGGAGAAGCCACACCACAACCATACCATGTGGTGTGGCTTCAAATGGCTTCATTTTCCACATATTTGAGTTGGTAGGCTCCTATTGGTTGGTGAGCATGGCTTGGTGAAGCCTTGCCACAACCATACCCCCTCCCCTAAAGGAAATGCCGTTTTTGGTCAAAAAGTTATTTGGGATTATTATTCGCCAAACAGGAATAGGTAAGATTATTAAAATCCATTTTTCCTTTTTATTAAAAGTTATAAATTTTACTAATAATTATAATTTTGTAAATTTTAATGAAATTTGTAAGAAACAAGATGGTGACCCGCCCGTGCTTCGCGGGGGCCACCCATTTTCCAAAACGCCGTGGCCAAAGTCGAAAACTCTAAAAGTGATTTAAAAGTTGACCACTTGCGCTTAAGTCTGAAAAAAATACCACATGTACATGACACGCGGCCTAACACCAATTTTTTAAAACGCTGTGAGCAAAGTCAAAAACTCTAAAAGTGGTATGAAAGTTGACCACCGCGCGTTGCGGCGGCTCACCTTTTAACGACTTTAAAGGATGACTTAAGTCGAAAACTCTAAAAGTATACTAAAAACAAAAGTAAAAAAGTTAAGTGCTATAAAACGTAAAATTTAAAAAAAAAACAACATGACACGTGTCGGTTAGACATGACACGTGTCATGTTATTAGTGGTTGGCATGACACGTGTCATGCCATCATTGGTCAAGATATGAATAGTGCCTCATGAGTGTGAGACCACCATTTATTTTTATAAATATATATAATGTTGGGAAAATTTTAGTGCAATTCTTATTTTAAAAGATTTAATTGTTTAATGTTAAATGTAACTCTTATTTTAGAAGTTGCATACAAATATACCTATAACGTAATAATTTATGTTCCCAAAAAAACTTTCACAATCAAATGTTTTAACTTAAAAACTTCAATAAACGACAAAAAAAACATAGCAACTCTCGATTTAGTGAATGGTATAATGATATTTATTTAAGTAAATAGGTTAGAAATCTATGTATATAGTCGAGTTGAAAAAAGAAAATGTTTAATGATTAGTTATAATGATTTAAGAATTATAAAATAATATTTTAATTTTAAAATGAATATATACAATGTTTTATTTTTAAAGGAAGATACATATTATATTAAGAATTTGATATATATATATATATATATATATATATATATATATATATATATATATATATATAGGGTAAGGATCATGCGAAAACAACTTTTATTGCGAAAACACGAAAACAAATATTAAAACCTCTAAAACTTTTTCATACGTTAATATTTTTTTTTTAAAATTGCACCAAAATCCTTAAAATTATGTTATCTTTAGTTCTGAAAAAAATTAAAAAAAAACAATTTTTTTTTAAAAATTATTATTGCACCTGTGCAATATTTTTTTTTATTATTATTGCACATATACAATAATATTAAAACCTTTTATAACTTTTTCATATGTTAAAATTTTTTATAAAAACTTGCACTATAAATCTTATAATTCTGCTATCTTTAATTCTGGAGAAAAGTAAAAAAAATTCGACGTTTTTTAAATTTTTTTATTATTGCACATGTGCAATAAAAAGTTATTATTGCACATGTGCAATAATATTAAAACCTCTATAACTTTTTCATACGTTAATATTTTTGATAAAAAAAATTGTACCATAGATCTTATAATTCTGTTATCTTTAACTCTTGAATTTTTTTTTAAAAAAATTAATGTTTTTTGTTAATATTGCACATGTGTAATATAATTAATACATATTATTGCACATGTGCAATAATAAAAAAAATCACGAAATTTTATATGTTTAATTTTTTTCCCCAGAATTAAAGGTGACATAATTTTAAGACTTTTGGTGCAAATTTTTTAAAAAATTATTAACGTATGAGGAAGTTATAGAGGTTTTAATATTTGTTTTCGTGTTTTCGCAATAACATCTTGTTTTTATTTGATCCTTCCCATATATATATATATATATATATATATATATATATATATATATATATATATATATATATATATAGGGTTAGGTTCAAATGAGAACTTTTTATTTTGAGAACTTTTGAGAACTAAATCTCAACCACAAATTTCAGGGGGGGACCACTACAATTCATGGGAGGGGGGATACATGTAATAAACTTGTGGCTCAAATTAGTTCTTTTTAGTTCTCAAATCAAATTGGTTCTCAAATGATCCTCTCCATATATATATATATATATATATAGGGTAGGGTTCTATGGAAAACCCTTCATTTTTAGAAAACCTGGAAAACCACTTTCTAACCATTGATTTAAAATTAATGGTTAAGATCAAATAAGGGCAAGATGGTAAATTTGGGGGCTTTAATGAAGGGCATAATAGACAAATGATATTTTTATTAATAAATGTTTTAATCAATTTCTCTCTCCAATCTTCTATTTCCTAAAATCTCTCTCTCTCTCTCTCTCTCCTTCAATTTCAAATTTCAGACCAAATTTGTTTTAAAAAAAAACCAAATTTATAAAAGAAAAAAAAATCGTTAATCACCAGTTCATCACCAGAGTAACGATTGTTACACAGTTGTAACAAATTTAGAAATAAAAAAACTGAATTTACGAAAGGAAAAAAATGTTGATCAGCAGGTTCGTTAATAAATCGTAATACCAACATGTTACAACAATGTAATTTTCTACACATCTTCAGTTTTTGTAATAACAGAACAATCTGTTACAAAATTACAATACTGTAACATTTTCTATACATATATTTGCTGGTCTGCTTTTTCAGATATGTAATACCAACATGTTACAACAATGTAATTTTCTACACATCTTCAGTTTTGTATACAGAACAATCTGTCAAAAACATTACAATACTGTCACGATTTTCTATACATATATTTGTTGGTCTGCTTTTTCAGATATGTAATACCAACATGTTACAATGATGTAATTTTCTACACATCTTCAGTTTTGTATACAGAACAATCTGTCAAAAACATTACAATACTGTAACGATTTTCTATACATATATTTACTGGTCTCCTTTTTCAGATATGTAGTACCAACAAATTACAGTGCTGTAACATACGAAAATCTAAAATAAATTACAGTGTAAACGATAAGAAATAAGCAAAGGGAGAAGCAACATATCCTTTGAGCCTCTGGTCATTTTCGCCACCACATATGAGAAATCATCGGAGATGGAAATCGATGTAAATGATATGATTTGGGGTACATTCGAAGTTGCAGGTATTCGTTACCGGCAAACGGCGGACCGTCGGAGCTCGTGAGCGGATCTACAATCAATGTACGAATTGTCGGTGGTAGGTGATGGATCTGTGGATATGTAGCTTCTTTCTTTGTGGCGGAGATGAATCGGAACTCGTGTCATATGCAGTAATCGGAATCGTGCTCGGAACTCGCTTCTTTATTTGTGGCGGTGATGAATCGGGATCGGTGGTTGTGATGGATGGCGATGAATTAGGGTTTGCAATGGAGAATGGTGGTGATATGAATTAGACGTGGGGATAGGGATATATAAGTGATATTATTTGCAGAATAATATCAATTAAGTTAGTCAAAGATTTACAAAAATAGATGTGTTAATTTTACCCTAATACCCTTTTAATTAAAGAAATAATTTAAAATAAGAGAAATTATTTGATTGGCTAAAAAATGGTTTTCTGGTTTTCTAATACTTAATTGGTTTTCCAATGATCCTTTTCCTATATATATATATATATATATATATATATATATATATATATATATATATATATATAAGGGCGATCATATGCGGACAGGCCTTTTGCCTAAGATCCGTGCGCACCAAAAAGAGACTGCCACGTATCATGTTAATGAATTCAAGCGGAATGGTATATACGTCATTTTGCTTTATTAGTTTGTTATGGAAACTCCTGTTATACCGGGAAGATTTTGCATTTGATAAGCAGTTTCTTCAAATTCAAATTTTAACAAGTTGATTAGGGTTTAACGCAATTTTGTCGATCAATCGGGTTTCCATAAGTTGTGGATCAATTAATTTTTTAATGGATTCTGCAATGGATGCATCTTCTCCACATTCGAGCGATAGTTCGAATGAAAATGTTTATATTGAAGGTAATTTTTTAAATCTTAGCGATCAGATAGTAGTTTTAGTTATGAATTTGAATTCGATGAGCCGTCAACCATGATTTTTGACGTACATTATGATGCTGGTCTGGTAATTCACGTATATTATCATGATGTGCTGTTTATCGTCGTATATTATGATGTCTTTTCGATATGATAGTGTTTTTTTATTGTATTAATTTGAATTTGGTGATCTTGCTAATATGATTTGTTATACGATGTTGGTCTGGTATCATGCTGTTATGTTATGGAAGTTGTGTTTTCAGTTGATTTTTTTAATGATTATTTACTTACTGAATGATTTGTCGAATATGATTTTTCTAGAAGGTATTGTTATTCTGGTAGTTCATGCTGGTGTTTTATTGTTTTGTTAAAAAAAAATTAGATGATGCTGATTTTTGCGTCAATGATGGGCAACCAATTCCTAATTACTATGTAAATGGAGTTGAACGTGTATCTCCAACAACTAGGAAGAAATATTATTCACCTGTTGTGGCACAGTCTGCTAAACCTGAGATTGGTATGGTTTTCGATACTATAGATGAAGCATTTGATTTTTATAAAAGTTATGCAAAGTTAAGAGGCTTTAAAGTCCGTAGAGGAGGTGATAGGAAGGCAAACGGAATTGTTATATCAAAGTTTTTTGTATGTTCTAAAGAAGGTCATAAAAAGTTCAACCCCATTGATACGTTTATTGATAGTGCTGGTGCTGAAAAGAAATCAAAAGATAAACGTAAACGACCTTCAAAAAGGACGCAATGCCGTGCACAATTGAACTTGAAAATTACAGATTGTGGAAAATACAAAGTTCATTCGTTTGTTGAGGAGCACAACCATAAATTTGTAGATGAAAGTGATATTTACTTGCTAAATTCCTCAAGGCATTTGACTTTTACCCAGCAGCAGACATTATATGATTTATCAAATTTGAATATTGGTCCAGTTTGGGGTTTTCATATTATGCGTAAGATGCATGGTGGATTTGATGATGTAGGTGTAACAGCTGTTGATTGTAAGAATTTTAAAAGGGACATGAATACATTCATTTCAGAGTTTGATGCTGATATGATTGTGATCAAACGTTTGTTTAAGAAGAAAGAATTTTGCTCTGAATTTTCATGTGACTACACTGTTGATACTGATGGTTATCTTACTGGTTTGTTTTGGGCTGATGAGGCAATGAAAAGAAATTTCCTTGTTTTTGGGGATGTAGTTGCTTTTGATGCCACGTATCGTTCAAACAGGTAATTTAAATATACAAATCTCTTTTATGTTGGCATAATTATTCCATTTTCTATATATATATTACAGAAATGAGCAATTACATTTTTTATTGTAGATATCAGATGGTATTTGTTCCATTTACTGGCATTGACAATCATAACTGCAATATTACTTTTGCTGCTGCTCTACTGGGATCAGAGACAACTGAAAGTTACACTTGGCTTCTTCGAAATTTCCAGAGCAGCATGGGGTCTGATCCCAAAGTAATTGTTACTGATCAGGATGTTGGCATGAAAGGTGCCATCACTGAGGTATTTCCAAATGTTAGACACAGGTTGTGCATGTGACATATTATGAAGAAGCTTGCGTCTAAGGTTGTTATATCTTTTATTTTTATTTTTATGTTTGGTCTTTGTGAGTAAATGTTTTTTCCTTTTGTGTTTTATATTTCTTTTCTTTTTATGTTTGCAGGTTAGTAAGCGATTGTTCCGAAAAAAAAAATTCAAACGCAAGCTTTGTAACATAGTGTTGACTGATTCAATTAATATTACTGAATTTGAGGAACGATGGCATAATATAATGGTTAGGTTCAAATTGACTGAGAACCAGTGGTTTAATGACATGTATGACACGCGGGAAGATTGGATCCTTGCATTTTTCCGGCACGAGCACATGTCAGGGTTGATGCGAACAACATCTAGATCTGAAAGTGAGAATCATTTCTTTGGCGCGTTTTCCAATGTGGATAACACATTTGTAGAATTTTTTAGCAGTTTTGAAACTGCAATTGAGTGCCAGAGATATCAACATAGGAAGAATGATCATGATACTCGTTACACAACACGAGATTTTAAGACGGGTTTAATTCTTGAAAGGCAGGCTGATAAGACTTATACTAGAGTAACTTTTTGTGAAGTTCAAGAAGAAATAAGGGCCGGTGTCAATGATTGTTTAAGTTTGTTTACCACAATAGTTGAGGATTTCTTGAAATTTACAATAAAGGAGTTTAAGTAACCATACAAAGGATTGTCTAAGGTATATTACTTTTTTTTATGCTGGTATAATTGTTTTTTACAAATTATGCTGGGAAATTGTCACACTTTGTATGCTGGAATATTTTATACTGGAGTAATTGTTTTATGATGTAGTCCTTATTTATGCTGGAATAATTGTTATTTATGCTGTAGATCTTTTAAAATCTTGTTGTTTACTTTTTTTTAGGTTGTTTTTAGGGAGAGTGACATGACATTAGAATGCACATGTAATTGTTACGAACAGTATGGGCTTCTCTGTCGACATATTTTTTATGTTTTAACTGTATGTGAGGTTGAGAGGTTTCCAGAGAAATATATAATGCGTAGATGGACCAGAGATGCAGTTCCGAATGTGTCTACTAGTCCTATACTTGAACGGGAGGGTGCTGATCCCGTTAGTGAGAATGTTAAAGGTCTTGTCAAAGAAATTATGATGTCTACGGAGTATGTTGTAAATCGTTTGGTTAGTAATATGGAAGAACTGACACTGGTCCGCAATAAAGTTAAAGAAGCTGTGAGCAAGGCTGATGGGTGTCGATTTAATGTTGATCCAACAAATCAGAAGGAGAGGTATGCTAGTATATTAGGTCATGATTAAACCAAAGATGTGCCCATAGGCAGACCTATTACAGTGAAGATGAAGGGTTCCGGATCTCACAAACGATTCAAGTCTGCAGAAGAAAATGGATTTAATAGTAAAGGTAAAAAGAAGCATAGATGTCAAAATTGTGGTCTTACTGGGCATAACAGTCGTACTTGCCACAAATAAACTCATGATACCATGGATGAAAGTGATGAAGATTCGGGTGATGAGGCTGATTATGAACAAGATGAAGATGATGACGATGTTGGAGATGATGAAGGATATGGTGAAGATGAAAATGTGACTGATGAGGAAGATGATTAAGATTTGGTCTATGCTGGTAAAATTATATCATTTTTTTGTTATGCTGGGTTTTTTTTTTATCTTGCTTAGTTAATAGATTTTATGTTATGCTGGCTCATTTTCGCATATATCTTTGTTGGCATATCATTTATAAATAATGCAAAATTGAAGAGATTTTCAATTCCAGTGCAAACCATATATCATTTTAATAGTTTATATCATATCTTGGTCCTTTTTTACTGTGAATATACATCCATTGATGTACATCTATAGTGTACCTCTGCTGGTTTCTCTTGGCTGGTATATCATGCATCATGAATAATTCAAATTGAAGAGATTTTCAATTCCAAGTAGAAACCAGATTTCATTATATATTTTTTTTTATCAAAACATGCTACAAAGTGCTTACATATATCTGGTAACAAAAAATAGAGAAAAGAAAAACATATAAACCCATCATCTACCCATTATAACCTTGCTGCTAGTTGTCATATTACATAAACCCATCAACATGCTATGTCCTTTTGCAGTCCTTAGATTCCTGAGCAGCGTCTTTTGATTTGCTCATTGCTTGAATAAGCTTCGTGTCGATATTTTCTTGAGTAGCACAATATTTTCTTGTTAATTTTACCCATTCTATGTTGTTGCCCCTAGGTAAGCCATATCTTATGTCCACTGTTGTCTAGTGATTTTCAAACACAGATTTACTTACCTACTGAAGAGCAGTTACCGTTTTCATGTCGATTAACTTGGATTCTGGAATGCACTTCTTCACCTTCTCTAACAATATCCTTTCATCTTGGGGCGCCATTTTTCTGCTGATTTTTGTTGGTTTTTTTTTACTGTGTGTTTTTTATAGTGTGTAAATATGTGAAAACTGTGCGGAACTACTTTTTGGGGTTTTATTTGTGTTTATATAGTATGGATGATGTAGATAAATAGTCATGTGTATTGAATTATTTTTTAATAAACACTTGGCAATACCAATCGCTTCGGATGCAGTGTAATTATTACACTTGATGGTTAATTTATTTTTCTACACTGTGATACGAAATGTATTGCACACTACGTCAAAAAGTGGCTTTGGGCACGGTGTTTTTTTACGCATAGCCAATGTTTTGTAAAAAACGTGGCCAAAGGTAAGAAATACTAGTTTTAGCCACACATATTTTATACCCGTGGCTAAATATATTGCCTTTGGACCCTTTTAGCCACGTATTTTTTTGTTTATGTGACAACAACAATCAGGTGCAGTCGCTTTAGTCACTGTTTTACAAAAACATGTGGCATTTATTTGTCACGCTTAATAAAGAGTGGCGAAATGCACCAAACGGCCACAGAATTTTTATGATTTTTAATTCGTGTGACCAAAAAGGAATGTATGGCCACGTTTAAATAATGTTGTGTGACGGAAGAGTAGATTTTATTACTTAGTAAATTAAAAAAAACAAAACTATTAATTATATATTATGCGTGGCTAAATGTGAGCAATGGCCACGCTTTTTACTTAGTTATGTGGCTAAAAACTAGTACATATGGTCACTGTTATTAGCTGTGTGACTAAATAGTAGGTTGTGAGTGACAAAAATCTATTACATATGGCCACATATATTAACCGTGACTATATAGTAGCCAATTTTAATTAGTTAATTATCTGTGGCGACGACGGATATCATTACTAGAGGTCAAATCTTTATCTACCACCTCGAGTTTCGGATATAAATCATATAATTAATTAATTAATTGTCGATCATCACCATATATGCCGTTAGCTCTCTCAGCTCTCTGTTTTTTGGTTTATCATATGCCACTCTCTGAAAATGTGGCACTTGCGTTCTCTGAATGTGGAAGATAGCCCCGCATACGGTGAGTAATCATCTAAATGACTGAAATTCAAATGCTTTAATGTGGGATTCGCGTCTCTGAAATTTGGTTATTTTTCTTGAATAGGGGAAGAAGATTTTGTGACATCCGAGAATTCCGAGGTTAACTTCCGTTAGACAATCTTCGTTAGTTACGTTATAAGCGTTGACTTAGTAACTAATGCTTAACTAGACCGAATACGTCCACGAACTTTGGTTGATCATCGAACCCGACCACTTGTGTTATGTGTTTATGTGTTTATTGTCATTATGTGCAATGTGATTTAAACGCATGAGTTAGTATTATTAATAGCATGACAAATTGTGAATTCTTGATTTTGTGATAAATTGGCCACTTTTGGTTGCCAGCGAAACTACCGGGCGAAACTGTAGATTCGCTCGGTAGCTAAACTTGCGATTTACCAGCATTCAGAACTAGTTTCACTTGGCCAGCGAAACTGCCAGCGAAACTAGCTCCTGATCTAAATGATATATAAAGCCAACCTAAACCCTAATCTTCTCATTTTTACTTACATCATTTCTCAAAAACACACACACACTCTCCTGAATTCTGGTCAGCCGAGAAACACCACGAGCCGCCGTGATCTCAGCCTCGAGACATCACCCATTCGGATCCTAGATCAAGTCGTGAGTCTCCAAAACCATTTTTTATGCCTTTTCTATGTGTTTTCTTAAAAAGCATGCTTAAACCCTCATAGAATGGTCTGATATTCTAGTATGATGCTTAGGAATGTTAGATCTAACATAAAGTCTGCAACTTTACGTGTAAAATCATGCCATAATGAAGATTTATGCTAGTTAGGTCATTTTATGCTTAAAATGTGTTCTTGGTGATTTGATGATGGAAATCCATGTTTAAGATGTTAAAACTTACTGTTTAAAGTTGGTAAATGTTTATGCATGCTAGATATTGAATTACATGATGTATGGAAGCTGTTAGATTGATTTTTGGTCTTAAAAACGAGTTTTTTAGCGACTAGCGAAACTGTGCATTCATTAGGCGAAACTATGAAGCGAAACTGTTTAGAAATTCATCCAGCGATACTATGTAGCGAAACTATAGTGCCGCAGTGAAACTAAGTAACGAAACTACCGAGCGAAACAACCATAGACCTTGTCCCTGAACGAAAGTTCAAACCAGTTTCGAGCGAACCTATGCCAGCGAAACTGTGTCAACAGTTTCGAGCGAAACTGGCTAGCGAAACTGTGTCATCGGGCATTACCCAGCGAAAGTGTTGCCCTTGCACACAGCGAAACTGTGTAGCGAAACTATGTAGCAAAACTGTGTAGCGAAACTGAGCCAAGACCAAGACCCAAACTTGTGCAACCTATTTGAATGTTATGCCATGACTTACATGATTATGCAATAATGAAACATGCTTTGATTTCTGAGTTACGTAAACCCCCCGTTTATGATCAACCATCGGTGTCGTGTGTCGGTATGTCGTGTCATAGTTCCAACGTGCTATGTTATAGGCCATAGTGACGTAAGTTAAAGATTAGACACAAAACTAATACTTAAGACCTCAATGTGATTATTAGGTCTTCGTTAGCAATCATACTTGGATTATTTAGCAAGTGTAGCAGTGCAACCAAAGGTGAGTGTCACTAACCCGTTTACTGTGAGCCCGTTTGGGACACACTGAATAACTTAATGAAAACAATGCTGACAACCTTATGAGTGCTATGCACCTCTTTTATGAACTTGAAACCTTATGAGTGCCACGCACCTCTATGACAAACTTGAAGTGTTTTATGGGAAACACTTGTGGAACTTAAACAAACTATTTCTAGAAACTGAAAACATTTTGGGATTCATGAGAATCCGGTAAAACGTTTTAATATGGCTAGTGTATGTTAAAGTCTAAACCACATGATATCACATGATTTCTAAGGATTGCCTTATAACTGAAAAAGTCCTCAACTTAATTGTACCATTAATTGTAAAGCGAGGGGATGTTGGGTAGATCTACTGGAGTTTGACAAACTCCGCCTCGTGACACTGGAGGTGCACGGAGGTACAATATCAGCCTATCTGACCGTGATCCCGAGAGGACACGGGGGAGGCAAAGCCGCGATGACGTATGTCCGCAAAACAAAATAGATGATGGCGATGCCACTACAATACTTATTAGTCAGCTTTGGTACAAACTTCCTTAGTGCATGGAACAACGGATTAGCTACCCGCGATATCGGTTGAGCACTTTAATTTTACAAAACTAGTACATACCCGATAACGCATGTTACGGACATTACTTTTACTAAATCACGCTACTATGATTATGGACTGGTGTATTATCACTGAGCATTGCTTTTTCACAAATAAATATTACATAAGTATATGTTGACACAATTATGATTATGAGACCGGGCCACTGCGTGACAAGCCCACTGTGAACTCACCAACCGTTAGGTTGACACTTGCGTGGTTTAAACTTTTGCAGATCGCTGAGGAGTATCCGGAGCGGGTTGGCATGGCACATGAAGACATTTTACTTTTGTTTAAATCAAATTGGGAATTTAAAACAATGATTTTGTAAAGCACGTGGTTAGTGCTAAGACAATATTTTCTGCTGCGTATTTTGAGACTTTATTTATGACATATATTTGGACTAACTCTGATTCGTTTAGTATTTGTAACTAATGGTTGTGGTCCTGGTTTGCTCGCACCCCTTAACGGTATAAACTCCGTTAGTGGTTATTTGGGGGTGTGACAATTTTAGTCTGTTTACTTTGGTGATCTATCACCTAGGGTATTTTGCGAGCCTCAATGGTCGGATACAATACATCGATGGGAGGGTTCGCTACTTCGACGAGGTTGACATTAACTCCTTCTCGTTCGATGACCTAGGTCAAATGGTGTCTGACCTAGGTTATGACTTGAACGATTTCGACCCCTACCTGAGGATCCCAGGGTTGTCTCTGGATTTTGGACTGGTTCCATTCACTGATGATCCGAGGGATGTTAGGGCCTTGGCCCTGCACGTCATGGACGAGGAGGTCATATCCATCTACCTCGATGGAGATGTGGAGGTGTCTTCCTCCTCCTCCTCCTCCTCCCCCTATGAAGGTAGCTACCCATGGAGAACATGCCGATATGACGATTCAGACAATTTCTCTAGTGGGAGCATGTTTTAAGTTTATGTTGTTTTTTTTATTATATATATTTGTAATTAATTAACTGATATCACATCTTTTGGATTATATATGTAATTAATTGTATGCATCCGATGTGTCTTTTGACTCTTCTTCCTGAAGAATTCTTGTTCATCTGGTTGTCTTCTACATATATTAGGTTGTGTGACTAAATATTAGTGTATTATAAGGAATTGTCTTCAACCACAATGATTTTAATTCACTAGATAATGGGTTTAAATACATGGGAATATCCTATAGACTACGAACAGATATAACAACTTTGGTTATTTATAGTATATATAGTTCATCCTGAAGAACTCTAGTTTATCCGGTTCATCCTGAAGAACTCTAGTTCATCCTGTTCTATTACTGAATAATTAGTCTTGATCCTGAAGAACTCTAGTTCATCCGGTTCTATTCTTCTTCTTCTCTAATGAATAACTAACATTTATCCTGTTTAATTATAAATCATCTAAGTCCGCCAAGGCAGTGAAACAGTTGTCTAAAAATGTCATCTGGTTCTGTTCATCTGCTCTCATTCCAGATGAACTCTTCTTTTTGAGGAATTCTAGTTCATATGGTTTTGTTCTTGTTAGTTCATACGGTTTTGTTCTTGTTCCAATTTACTGAAGAATTAAAATCTATCCAGTTTATAAATCCTGTCATCCACTATTAGACAATCAAAAAATTATAAATTGTAGCAAACAAGGCTTGAACCTGGGTCAGTCAAAGAAAGGAACAAACTACAAGATTAAGAAGAACCATTGAGACAAAAGTGTTAATTGGTTATATTTTAACCAGAACTTATTTAATTACTCGCATCACATAAGAAATAATTGATAAACAAAATTTGCGTTGCTAAAGGTAATAAATAGACACGGTAAAAACAGGATTTGCGTGGTAAAGGTAACAAAATATACACGGTTATCTTGGCCTGACCTTTCCACTTCTTCCCACCATAGCTGGTAGCGTGTCCTGTCTGCCTTTAAAGTTCCACTTTTTCGCCACCAAAATCTTCTGTCCTGTTCATCAAGAAAAAAACTTCGATCGATCAATGGCTGCCTTTGGTAAACAATGGAGGATTAGGGGTGTTAATGAACCAGCACCCTACTACGGAAAGACTCCCCGTAAGTGTATTTTCACTCAACAATGGCTGTACGTTTTTATTTTTAGGGTTTTATGTTTTTTAGTTACTTACTCTCTACTCTGCATTTGGGTTTTTTACAGGTGGTCGGAGGTTCACCCTCAAGGTCCATCACTGTGGCGATTTCCACCGGAATGCCGCCGGCCAGAATGTGTGGAAGGGAAAGGTAGATTATGTCGACTATGTCGACATTCGCACATTTGATTGTCATGATCTGGATCAAATGGTGCAATACCTAAACCACACATCGATTGGCTATTTCCTCATTTACTGGAGGATCCCACCTCTGTCCATCAAATACGGGCTTGAGTACGCTGATTTCATCACTGCCGAAGTTGTAGGGGATATGAAACTTCATCTCCAGGGACCAGAGGGGGAGAGAGAGCTGGATGTGTATTTAATCCGGAACAGGGATTCCACCTACACCTCCGAGTTGGGACCGAGATTGCCGCCTGGTCAAAAGCTGTTTCTTGATGATAGCAGCAGCAGCAGCAGCAGACAACTTCTTTGATGATGAAGACTATATGTCGGATGCTAGGTCTTAGCTAGTTAGATAGATTTTTGTATAGGATCTGATGAAAATCTTTGTATAGAGATCAACATATATATATATATATATATATATTATAGTTTTTGTTAACTCTTCCTCATGTTTTGTTTTGGTTAACCCCATTAATTATATAGATAGATTTTATCTCAATCATTAAAGTTGATTATATTCTAAATTTGATTGTTGCAAATAGATTTTATTGTGAACTGATGTGATTTTTATTTTATTGTGAACTGGTTAACCATCCTGGAGAACTTTAGAACTCTATTTTACCTGGTTCATCCTGAAGAACTCTAGTGCATCTTCTCTCAATACTCATGAACTCTTCTTCCTGAGGAATTGTAGTTCACCCGGTTTTGTTCTTCTTCCAATTTAGAAGTAAAATTTATCCTGTTTATAAATCATCTCATCCCACCATATCAAAATGCCAACATATACTAACATAACATATGAATATATACTTCATGTAAGATCACAGTTATGAGTAAAATGGAGTCTGCTATGATTCATTGAAAATGTGTATGTTATTATAATAGAAGAAAACTGGTTAACCATCCTGAAGAACTTTAGAACTCTAGTTTATCCGGTTCATCCTGAAGAACTCTAGTTCATATTCTCTCAATCCTCATGAACTCTTCTTCCTGAGGAATTGTAGTTCATCCGGTTTTCTCTTCTTCCAATTTACTAAAGAAGTAAAATTTATCCTGTTTATAAATCATCTCATCCCACCATATCAAAATGCCAACATATATACTAACATACCATATAGTTGGGAGTTCCCATTATGGTCATGATATCCATCTGATGCAATTTATCCCAATCATCCATTCTCAAATTCTGTTTCTTCCTTACTTCACCATTGCTCATGAAGAAGTAGTGCATGTTTTCACTCTCGTGTAATTCAATCCTTAGAATGCAAGGATGAGTGACATCAACATGTGGGTTGGGAGGATCTGAAGGTTCAGACTCTTCTTCAGATTCACTCACTACTATCTTCTTCCTCTTAGCTACATAACCCTTTCTTGCAGCCATGGTTTTCTTTCTTCCAGAAAAGGAAAGAGGAATGGGTGGTTTTTCTGGTGATTTGGGTGGAGATGAGGGTTTTCGTGGTTTGTTTAGGTGATCATGAGGATATGGAGATGGAAGAGTATGTTCAATTCTAGGTTGTGGTACAAAGGGTGTGAAGTTGTCTGTTCTAAACTTTGGTGGAAGAGGCTTTAATGTTACAGGCTTAGGATTTTTTTCTGGTCTACTAGTTCTAGCTGCAGGGTTTCTTCTGGGTTGCTGTGAGGCTAGAGTTCTGTTCAGATCAGAAAATGCACCTGGTAATGAGGGAGCAGTGGGTTGTGAGGCTGTGGTGGAGGGTTGAGATGATGAGAGATGAGGATCAGAGACAGTGTCAAACATTTCCTTGATAATGTTGATACTTGGCTTCTTTTGCTGAGTAGTTTGCACAGGAGCTTTACTCTTCTTTTCTTTGAGGTAGTTGAGACCTTCAGGATGTAAGGAGTCAAACAGAGCATGCATACCTAGTGGCCTTTTCACACCAGTAACTCTTTCCTTTTCAATTTGGCGCTTCCTGATAGCATCATAGTCGTTTCTCAGCCTTGGCAATTTGCAAGAGTTGATTTTTTGGGGTCCTCCATCATGATTTCCTTGAAGTACCATTTATGAATCAGGAAGTCATCCTCCTCAGATAGAGTTTGATATCTAGTACCTTGCTTCTCTTGTTGATCCTGTTCTAAAGAGCTATCAACAAATCTCTTTACATTCATCTCCTTGGCTTGATCAGCTTGGATGACTAGGATCATGATACATCCATTTGATCAAGTCTTCACCCTTCATCTCATCAACCCCTGCATTAGTGAAACACTCCTTGCTTCTGAGCATTACACTGAACTGAGCTAGGAAAATTTTGTTGTCTTCAGTCTTTTTCATATGAATTTTCCTATACTCATTTCCCAAGACCCTTCTGTACTTGTCAACCTTATCTGAAAGACCTTGCTCTTCAGCTCTGGCAATTCTTTCTTCTATGTACAGATCAGATCTTCTCCTTGCTACATTGATAAAGAACATCAGGTCTACATTGTTGATGACATACTTATAAATACATCCTTCTATGAGTAGTCGTTTCTGTTCTTCAAACTCTGCACTTTCCTTCTGTTCTTGAAATTTCTTTTGTATCTCAGCATTCTCCTTTTTCCAATTGATCAATCAGAGCCTTTGTTTCAAGATCCATGTCTTCTTTCTGGCCTCCTGTGCTCTGATCATCATTCTCCTTTTCCAATTGATCAATCAGAGCCTTTGTTGCAGGATCCATGTCTTCTTTCTGGCCTCCTGTGCTCTGATCATCATTCTACATGTCAGTGAAACCAGAGATGGTTCTCTCACTGAGAGAATCATCATCGGCAAGCTTTGGAGATTCATGAATTGAAGTTGCAGCATTGGGACTGACTTCCGAGATAACTTGCTCAGGAATAGTCTTAGTGCCAACTTCCGGAAGCTGGACACTTCCGAAGTAATGATGGGCAGAGATGGAGCACTCCTTAACCAAGTGCAGTTAAGAGTATTCCTAATCATCATTTTTCTCATGAAAGATAGAGCTTCAGGAGCTATATCCACATTTGTGGTTTGCATATGCACATGTTTAACCGGATCAACATGGCATTCTTCCTCCGGATGAAGTCGTTCAACCGGATAAACTTGTTCAACCGGATCAACATGGCCTTCTTCCTCCGGATGAAGTTGTTCAACCGGATCAACATGGCCTTCTTCCTCCGGATGAAGTTGTTCAACCGGATCAAAATGGCCTTCTTCCTCCAGATGAAGTTGTTCAACCGGATCAAAATGGCCTTCTTCCTCCGGATGAAGTTGTTCAACCGGATCAACTTGTTCAACTTCATCAACATCTGAGGAAGACACCCTATGCAAGATCCTATTTTGAATTAAATCTAGTTTGACATGTGAATTTCATTTCAACGTATGGTTGACAACCTTACCTATCAGTGGCTTTCACAGATTGTCCTGCCTTCAACCGTTCAATTTCCTCTCCTTGAGCTCTCACAATTGCACGGAGAGATGCCAATTCATTTTCAAGTTTTGTACATCGAACCGTCAATTCAGTATGTGTCATGCTGCTCTCAACTGGTGTGTTACCAGTATCTTTGAGCAAAGAAGAGCAAACAAGCCGACCTTGTTCATGCTCAGCACCCATGGTTTCTTGGCACCTGGGATTCCTGTTGTCAATCAAAGGTTCCTGAATAGGTTCCCTGACAGAAACAGTTGTCGTGGATCGGGTCTCAATGATATTGGCACTGTCCTCAGGGTCAAGTGGGACTTCATGAGTAGTGTCAGCCCTTTCCACCTGACTTGCTTCATCACTACTGCAAGTCACCTTATCACCAGAATGTCGGTTGGGTGATTGAACCAAGTCCAGCAGTATATTCCCTGCAATAAGGGTTGGGGAATCTACTTCATGTGGCCTAGGTGATATACCACCCTCATTCTGAGGTAGTCCTGTGGAGGGTCTAGGTAAAGGAGACCTAGTCCTCTTCCTTTTGGGTGATTGTGGAGTGCGTGTGGTATTTTTGGGTGTGGTTTTTGATGTGGACATCCTCTTCCTTTTGGTGGGAATTTGTATATCAGTGGAAGAGGATTGTTGGTCTGGTGTCGGCTCAACACTTGTTGGTGTAACAATGTTGTCACCAGGAGCAGTTTGCTCAGGAGCAGTCCTGGCCTTAGGCATAGGGTGTGATGTGTCTTTACCAAGAAAAACAGTTTTGTTCACTTGCATGTTAGAAAATGTTTTACTTGTAAAAGACTTTAGTTCAAGATGTTGATCAGAGATTTGCAGATTTGGAAATTCACAATTGAGAATGTGTTGGATGAATCTGGGGTACATGTAAAAGATCCTTTTAGGTTTCAGATTTTCCAGCATTCCATCAAATATAATTTTTTTAAAAGTTAAAGTTAAGCCCATTTACCAATTCATGAAAAGCGGATGATTGAGGTGCAACAAGTTCATCCCACGCAGTTTTCTTGTGAGATAGGTAGTGGAGAATGGTATGAGCAAGATATCGCCAAACATAGGGTAGTTGTCCCTTTTTGACGGTCGCACAAGTTAAGTCACCCCCATACCCAATTGCTTCGTACGTCTTCAAGTACAATTCAGACTTGTAATCAGGATCACCTCCTGCATCATTGAATTTCAGATGCTTCCGGATCATTTCTTCAGTCAAACTAATCTCATTCCCATTGACTCTAGAGTCAACTTTACCAACCCCGTTGCTATCAACAGATTTTTTGGCTGAGTCCTAAAATTCAGCAATTCTCTGCTTGCCTATTACAGGATTCACAGTTAAAGCAAAATGAGTGTTGGATTTCTCGAGGAAATCGTTCATTTCATCAAATAGCTTTGATTTATCAGACTTCTCGAAGTATGCTACAACATTGTGTTCGGCGAAGAACAGTTGAGTAGCCTTTGATGCAGCCTTTCAATTCAATTTGGTTGCCATTTGTGAGAAATTATAGAGTAAGGTTTAGGTTTCGTCAATTAGAGACCTGGAGAGAAAATAGAGGGTAACTTTTTTTCGAAAATGCAGTTTTATACTAACGGCAGTTCTTCTGGATCACAATGAACCCTAAGAATTGAAACAGGGGAAGTTATTGGAGTTTGCCCATTTAGTTGAAATTGGGATGGGGGAAATTTTTGATAATTGAATTTGGTTTAGAAAAATATTATTAATTTATTTTAAATGAATCCACATCAATTAGGGTCGATTAAGACCGATGAGGACAAATGAAGATAAAGTAGGAACAATTAGGACCAACGAAGCCACGAGGCCTAATTAGGGTAAATTGGGGTCAATTTGAGTCAATGAGGATCAATTAGATGTCAATGATGAAGACCAGTTATAACTAACGAGGGTCGCTTTTGCTCAATGTCGACGCCTTATGAGGACCAAATATGACCAATTAGGGTCTATTAGGCCGATTGAGGGCCAATTACGCTCAATGAGGACCAGTAGACTGAATTAAGGTCAACCATGGTCATTTGTGACAAATGAGTACCAATGAGGGCCAGTGAACACTCAGTTAGGATGAATTAGGGCCAATGAAGGTCAATTATAGTCTATTCGGCTCGGTTAGGTTCAATGAAGATCACTTACGGTCAATTACGACCAATTAGGCTCATTTAGGACCAATTATAATCAATTGGGGTCAATTAGGCCTAATTGACTCAAATTTGTTGTACTTCAAAGTAAATAGTACTCGATGAGTCTAGTAGGTCCTTATTGAGGCTAACTGACACTAATCGGTCCTAATTGGTCCAATTTGTGCAAATTGATCCTCATTAACCCGAATTGAGCCATATTGGTACTTATTCTGTCTAATTGGCCCTCATCGGTCCTAACTGGCCCTAATAAGTCATAATTCATCCTTATTGGTCCTAATCGAGCATATTCGACCATCATTGGTCCTAATGGGTCCTCATTGACCCTAATTGAACCTAATTGGTCTTAATCGACCATCACTAACCCTGATTTACCCTTATTGGTATCATTGGTCCTCATTCAAACTAATTGGCCCCAATTAGTCCTAATTGGTCATACTTGATCATCGATCCTCATTAGTCACTTCCTTCATGCTCCGTCCTTATCGGTCCTATGAGCATAATCGACCTTCTCATTGAACCGGTCCTAATTCGTATTCATTGACCATATTAATTGACCATAACTGGTCTTCACTAAAGTATCCTAAATGACGCTAATTGTCAGTATTTAGTCCTCATTGAGTCTGGTTGGTCCTAATTGCTCCTCACCATCCTAATTGGACGTCGTTTAATATTTTTGGAAACAAAATTATTATACATGAGAAATTCACAACATGGCGGTCTTTTCGTATTTTTGTTCTGAATTGCATAGTAATTTATCATTTTCATTTTTGAGTTGTGTTTTAGTAATGTATCCGTTTTTTGTAGTTGCGTTATCACGGCCACAAGGCACATGTTAATTAAAATCTTGTTTATTATATCTAAAAGAAAATAATAAAATTAATATTAAAACATAATTTTGTTAATTAGGGCTTTTAACTCCGATCGTCATCCAGATCTGCTTAAAGAATCACAGTTATGTCAACCGTAATTGATGTACTCGTACAATTTCAACACCTCATGGAGGAACCTGCAAACCCGCCGGAAGACTTGAGAAGACTTTTACGAACTGGATGATGAAGTTCATCTTCAAGAAGAACCCGCCGGAAGAGCCACGCTGGAGACATTTAATTAATTAATTAATTATGTTTATGTTTAATTTTAGGTTTAATTATGTTTAATATACATATTGTTTATATTAATTTTGGGTTTTATTATCAGTTTGAACAATTCCACCCCCCTTTTAATTAAAAATTTTCACCAAAAAATTTGAATTACCCACCATTAGTTCAAACTACACCCAAAATTTCGAACTAAATTTACTTATTATCGATTCATCATATATATACTTTTCCCTCTCACTTTATCAGAAAATTTCTAGCTAGTTAAACGCCTCCAGCGAATAACCAGGTCTTCTTTCTCATCCATATCATTCACATCTTCCATGGAGCTTCAACAACGAATAGCTTCAACAGACAGCGCTAGCGATTCTTCAGAAGTGGGATGTGATTTGGGAGACCAATCAGTCCAGAAAACGGTAATTGTCAAGTTATTCCGTTTCATTAATTACAATCTGTTTTCATAAAATTGTTTCTTTTGTTTATTATTGATACACGTTTAACTTGGGATCCCTGTATTTGTGTACAGTTACAGTTACAGATCGATAAAATTTCGTTTCATACAGAATTATTTAGGAAGGGGTATATTTTGCATAAATCCTCTCCATTCATTTCAACCCATTCATTTTATGCTAAATTAGTTATTTTTATGCTAGGAATGTTGAGGTCAAGCATATGCACATGTTTGTAGATTCATGTTACTGGTGAACCTCCTTTCTTCTTTATGTACACTGCTAGAAATGGTGAACTGTTTGTTTATATCCACTGAAGACATGATGTGTTCCGCTCTTCCCTTCAGATGTCTTTAATTTGTGTATAACATATCAAATAATTAGTCAATAGGGTCTTTATGTGAAATATTAATAACTAAAAACTAATTTATGTTACTCTTGTCATTACTAGCTAGGAAATGATCCTAGAGGACATATATAGGAATGTTTCCAACATTTTTTGTATGTTCATGTTAGAGGGGTACAAAATAAAGAAAGTGTAGTTTAAATCCCCTGTAGAAGAATAGAAGATTGTTGATGTCATGCATCTGCTACTTTGCTAGAAATGGTGAACTGTTTGTTTATATCCACTGAAGACATGATGTGTTCCACTCTTTTCTTTCAGATGTCGTTAAATTTGTGTATAACATATCAAATAATTAATCAATAGGGTCTTTATGTGATATATTAATAATTAACAACTAATTAAGAGAAAATGAATCAAGGAAAAATGGACACTATTAATCCCAACTATTAGGTGTTGGACAAAAATAATCCTACCTATTTTTTTGGACATTATTACTCTTATCAATTGACCCTGTTTTTACTAATATACTTTCCGTCTATTTTTCTAACCCACCGTTAATGAAGCTTATGTGGACGACTACGTGGCTTGTTTCTTGCCTCGTCACCGGATGATTCCATTTCATTGCTAAATAGATTCAATACATAGGATTCAAATCACAAGATACACTAAACAAAGTACAAACATAGCAAATACTACAACCTTCTTACAACTGCTTTTCCTAAGTTCTAACTTCAAATTTTTGAGCTCAACATCTAAATCCCTGTTTACATCTTGAAGGTCAGCAATAACAAGTTACAAAGCACTGTTTTTTCTTCTAGCATTGTGCATTTGACTTCATCTCCGAATACAGTCTCAATATCATCCTTCCACACAAAAAAACTGCATCCATTCCTCTACAAAACAGAAATGAAGTTAACGAATTGGATGAATTTAACATGAAACAGTTGATGGAACTACATACCGGCCATAAGCAACAGCCAAAGAACTCTTTTCCAGGTCTCGTGGTGTTCTCCCCAGCAACCCGTGAAACAGCCAAGAGTTCATGGTGGCAATACAGTTTTCGATCCAATCCAACATTCATATTTAGAATTTTCGGCCTCCTCGAGGATGTTGAAGTTGAAGACGATGAGGACGAGGGCATGATTCGGGGGAGAAAATCGAATTCGGGGACAACTGATTTGGGGAAAATCGAATTGGGGATCGATTAGGGTTTAAAAAGGTAAGTGATGAGATAAGAGCCAAGTCAGCAGCCACGTAGTCGTCCACGTAAGCTTCATTAACGGTGGTTTAGAAAAATAGATGGAAAGTATATTAGTAAAAACAGGGTCAATTGATAAGAGTAATAATGTCCAAAAAAATAGGTAGGATTATTTTTGTCCAACACCTAATAGTTGGGATTAATAGTGTCCTATTTATGTACTTTGTTAAAAAGCATCTAACTACATTCTGTTAATTGAACAAAATTCAAGGATCGATCCAACAACACTAATGGTGAATTGGAAAAACTTGAGTTCGAACTTAAAGAGGAGAGACTTCTTCGGGATGCAACAAATGAAAAAGTTAAGGCCCTCTTCTTGAAGATTGAAGAATCGGAGAAAAAACTTGATCTACTTATAGATCATCTATCTGCACTTGGACCACCGTTACCACACCAACTTAATGCTCCGGCATCTACAGAGGTGAATTCTTTACATCACAACTTAATCATACTATTCTCAAGTACCTTATAATAACATACACTCTTGTTCATGAAGAACACAATCCGGATGAACTCTTGTTCCTGAAGAACACAAATAGATGCAAGTTTCTGGTACATAAGAATATATACTTCATGTAAGAATAAAGTTATGAGTTAAATGGGGCCCTGCTATGATTCATTGAAAATGTATGTTAATATGAAAAAAAAAGAATATATACATAATCTGTATGAATAAAACTGGAACAACTTATGTTAGATTAAAAAAACAGAATAAATACTTTCATGATAGGTCCGCGTCATTATTCTGCTCTAACTTTTTATCAATTCAAAAACATTGTTCTAGGTAAATTCTAAGGAGATTTTTGTTGGATCTAGCCACAACACTAATCATGATGACATACACACAACAGTTAGTATTTGTCAAAATCATTATTGGTTTCATTGCACATTTACATAAAGTAATTAATTGAATAGTACGTAGGGCGTGAAATCGGTGGTCGATCAACCTCGTCTGAAGCGGTTGAAAAGAAAAAGGTAAATATTTGCCAGTCAAGTTTCATTCCGTTCAATAGTTTCACAGTAATCTGTTTGGTAATTTCATGTAGTCCCATTTTAAATGTTATTTGGTACCTCAAACAAAGTTCAACTGACTTTGAAGTTGATCCGGAACTTAATGTGATGTTCATCCGGATGTTTTAAGTTCATCTGGATATCTAATGTTCATCTGGAAATCAATTGAATTGTAGGGCCTGAGGACCCATACTAGCAATAAAATGGCACCCCTCAGTCCATATCTATCATGGTGGTAAGTATTTCAAAATTGCTATATATATTATGATCAATTTCCATAACCTAATTATCAATTATATGTTTTGGTATAGGAAGGAATACAATAAAAAATGGTCCTAATTAAGCTCAAGTCTAGACAGTTGAAGATGAAGACCACGTGGTAGTGTTGTTACCTCCCGGATTGAAAATTAGATTGAGAATAATGCTTGTATGCACTGTAATTTTCTTTAATTTTTTTATTTGTATTTCATTTGTATTTGACTTGTAATTGAATTTTATTTGATTTGTAATTAACCTACTAATATGATGAAATACATATCGGGAACTTGAACGATCAAATAAACCAATAACCAATAATTATTAAATCAAGTATTATTTATCAAAATTATAAAACCTTGATTTTACCTTCAGTTCGAGAATGGGACATGAAATTGCTGCTATATATGGAACAAACCAAATACAGTGCTTCAATTGTTCCTCCTTGTTGGCGTAAGTCAACAACAAAACCACACACAAAATCATGATTAGGGGTGTTCATGGTCCGGTTGGTCCGGGTTTTGGGATTTTTTTGAACCAAACCGCAACAAACGGTTTCTAATTTTTTCAAACCAAACCGAACGGTTTGGTCCGGGTAGGCTGGATCGTACTAACCGGGTTAACCGGTTTGGTTCACGGTTTTAACGGTTTTGAACCGTCCGAATGTTGCAATGCAAAGTAAATGCAAACCTTTTTTTCTTTTGGTCCGTGAATTGTGAAAATTGAATGGAGATTGAGTGTATCAAGGTTAAGAATAACTGATCATAGGGTTTTTAAAAATTTTAAAAGATTAAAGTATAATATATAAGTAAATTGAATGCAGATTAAAAGTAAATTGAATGCAGATTAAGAACCACGGTCCGGTCCGGGTTGAACCGCTCGCCATTCTCCTAAACCGTGACCCGGACCGTAAATACCGGTTTTTAATTTTATAAACCACGAACCGGACCATTATAAAAATTATGAACCCAAACCGAATTTTTGGTCCGGTTTAACCGGTTTGGTTCGGTTTTTACGGTTTCTGAACACCCCTAATCATGATATTATATTCAACTGGTAATATACCTCTTAAGTCAACAATTGTGGCGGCAGTGTTCCAGGTCGACGACAACAGCAAGCTCCGCAAACGACAACACAAATAAACAATATAATACTCAAAAAAAAAAAATGAACGTTATGATTTTAACGTGGTTCGGTTAAAGTAAATTATCTAAGTCTGTGGATAACGAATGTGGTTTCTCTTTTGTTGATTGCTCAAAAATTACAAGTACACTATTATAAAGTATAAAAAGGAAATCTAATCTAGAGTTACACTATATATTCTTAATCAACAAGTTTAAACAAGAAAAGGAAACGAGCCAATAAAATAAAGTTATGTAGGTGGCGGCTCACACAACCCTTTAATCTTCAAACAGACTCAAACACATTTTCAGGTTGAGGCACAAAGTGACCACTGACAACGAAAAAAGCATTCACTAGGGCACCAAAGGCGACGACTGCGGTTACCAGATTCGACGGCAAGGCGATGGTAGGTTATGGTTTTCGGATGAGAGAGATGATGATGAAGCCTAATTAAAAATGATGATGAGAGAGAAACGTGTCTCAAAGAAATCAAAAAAGACATGTTTGGGAAGCTTCTATAAAGATGATGATGAGAGAAACGTATAGGTGTTTCTTATATTGAATAAGACGTGGTTAGTGGGGTATACGAGTCGCAACACCAACCATATTAGTAAGTAATAGTAGCTAATACTCACATAACACTCATTCATTTTTGTAATATTATATCATTATCTAATTCAAACTAACTAGGATAATTATTAATTAGTTGATAATTATGTTTTGAATAAATAAAAGGTGATTGAATAATCAAGAATATATTTAATTTTTCTTTTAAATCAATTCTAGCTCTAATTTGTTGGAAAAGTCATTATAACCAGGATGTTTATTGTCGGAATTTTTAAGTTTTTAGGTCAAAACCTAAATCCATTAGTGACAGTTTTTTATCACTAAAACCAAAATCAAACCATTATTAACAGTTTGATTTCATGGTTGGGTTCTTTTTACATTCGTTACACCTTTGTATAAATTGTAGAGATTTATAGGAGAAAACCTCCAAAAGATGCGAAATAATCTAAAAACAACTAAAACAAATAGTAAAATAAGTTAGGAACAACCAAAAGCTCAGAAAATAAGTTGAAACCGCTATCACATAGAGTTTACTCCGAATCCTAAGTATCTTTTTTATGAGCCTCGATCTCCCTTATCATCTATCACTATATACACATGCTCATTATATTTTATGAGGCACAATGGTTAGTGGGGTATGCGAGTCACAACACCAGCCATATTTGTAAGTAATAGCAGCTAATACTCACATACCACTCATTCATTTTTGTAATATTATCTCATTATTTAATTCAAACTAACTAGGATAATTATTAATTAGTTGATAACTATGTTTTTAATAAATAAAAGGTGATTGAATGATCAAGAATATATTTATTTCTTCTTTTAAATCAATTCTAGCTCTAATTTGGTGGAAAATTCACATTATAACCAGTGTTCAATTTTTAAAGTTTTTAGGTCAAAACCTAAATCCATTAATGATAATTTTTTATCACTAAAAACCAAAACCAAACCATTATTAACAATTTGGTTTCATAAATGGGTTCTTTTTACACCCGTTACACCTTTGTATAAATTGTAGAGATCTATAGAAAAAAAAAACAGTCCAAAAGATGTGAAATAATCTAAAAACAGCTAAAACAAATAGTAAAATAAGTTAGGAACAACCAAAAGCTTAGAAAATAAGTTGAAACCGCTATCACGTTGAGTTTGCTCCAAATCCTAAGTATCTTCTTTATAAGCCTCGATCTCCCTTATCATCTATCACTATATAGTATATACACATGCTCCCTATATTTTATGAGGCGCAATGTTTATAAAAACATCGACATCTTTATTTTTTATCTCAAAGCTCTAGAAAGTTCAATCAGAAAATAATGGAGGATTTCAAAAGGTATAATTAGAAGAAAAAAAATATAGTGAATTTTCATGTATGCCAACCAACCAAGTGAGATAACAGTTGAAGCTTTGTTAAAAGCTAATATTGACATGTGTATGGAGTAATAGTTTTTCCTTGTATCAAATCAAGGTTTATAGCTAATTCCTAATTTACATGTTTCTAGAAGAACAAAATGTGCGATTTATAAAATGTACACGTTACATCATGACATTGTATCAGTTATTCCTCAGTTTTTTTCATGGACGTAATTTATGATGTTTGACGACTTAAAGAGGTGATTCTATATATATACAAAGGAGAGCGGAACTTATGGTCCTGTGCCCTTATTTTTTTGTTAAGAAAACATATAATATATATAAATGTTTATTGGAAAGAAAGTCCGTCATTTGCCTCAGCTGGGTGTTCTGCAAGCTTTCTGACCGCAATGTCCTGGGTTCGAAGCTTAGCATGTACCCTTTTTTTGTTTAAGGGTTCTTCTATTCTCTACCGACCCATTCTACCGGATTTTTTTCGATCTCCTAAAAACCTATCTTTTTCACTATTCCTCTTTCTCTCTCTTTCTCCTTCTCCATAGCCAGTGTCATGGTTCCCGATTGTTGTCGCAACAATCACTAAACCCTAACTATCCGTCAAACTATCAATCTTCGTTACTTCTGGTAAGTGATTCATGCTTTCATCTCTGCTTTCTGTAATGTTGTAGCTCTCATCAATCAATTTCTGTAGGTGATTTGTTCCTAGAGATCTGAGTGATACATCTATCGGTTATCGATTAGGGAAACAACAAAATATTGTGTGTTCGTCGCGACGAATTGGATATATGTCCGTCAATCAATCCAGGGGTGATAAAAACGAGCCGCCGCACCACAGAAGATCGGGTCTTTCTGGTAACCCTGCTTCGCCGAGGAACTTTTCAGGTGGTGGTGGAGGGAAGGGCGGCGGCAGCGGCGGCAGCAGTTCCACCGCCCCTCCATCCTCTGCGTTTCACTCCGGTAAAAGGTATATGAAATTTAGGGTTTGTTAGTTACTCATTTAACCTACACTTTTGTTATTCACTGTGGTTTTAATTTTATTTAAGATACAATTTTGTTCTTCACTGTGGTTTTAATTTTTTTTTATGGTGTTTGGGATTGTTTCATAGCTTTAAGAAGGTGGTTAGTAATGCACAAGGAGCACATGCTCGAGTACCTGGTCCGAATCCTAATCCGAATGGTGCGCATAGTCAAAACTTGTAAGATTTTTAGTAAAATTAATGATACTAACAGTCTTTACGTAGTAAATTAATAGAATCTTAAGTATGATTCCTTCAAGTGAAGAGAAGATCTAAAATTAACAGTCTTCAATTAAATAGTCAAGTAATTTAACAATAGCTTTGATTTCCTTCAAGTGAAAGAGAATATGATATGGGCCTCCAATTTTATATGAAGAATAACGATTGAGATTTTAATACCCTGCCTTTTTCTCCATTCAAAGTCTTTACAATGAAAATTTTAAAGAGTACTGTTCTGTCCTGAACTACCTAGATGTTTTTTCAACTTTTCATTACTAAAACATACTTATAATAGTGTGTTAGATGGACCAATAAAGTATTAGGTATCCCTTATATCTATTGTGTTTTCCCATTATAAGAATATACTATTTCTAAACATGATTTACCTCATGGTACACTCTGGGCATAAATTGCTATCGCTAAGGATGCACAGAGGCTTACATTTTTTTGAATTTGACTGTTGGATGAGCTTTCTGTTCCTTTTGTAGATTTTGGATGAACTTGAAAAAGACGAGATAACACTATTACAGGAAACAAAGCAACTGAAAAGCATCTCCTTATATTTGTTGCCCTTTAAGAACGATTTATTTGATAACAAATTGATATATTTTTTATTGAACTTAGTTTCTATTGTGTTGCAGCAAATAGCAACCCTACAAGCCACATGTCAGAAACATGGGAGGGAGAATGAAAGCTTAAAGAAGATGATGGTAAAACAATAGCCCTCTAAAATATATAGTTGAATAGTTGGTCATTAATGACATCAAATATTTGCAGAAAAAGTATCTGAGTTCTTAATTATACATAGTATTAACATGGTCAAACACAATGCTTATATTGATGGTCACTTACTGCTAAAAAAAAGTAATAAATTGCTTGTAGTATGAGCTGGTCACGTAACGGGTCAGATTAGCTTGATTTAAATTGATCATGTGTAGCACAACTGCACAAGTCAAAATCGGCCAGGCGGATTGCGTATATAGGTGGTAAGATCAGCAGTTGAGAATCTTGATAAAGTTTGCAAAATTTTATTTCTTATGTCACTTTTATTATAAAATCCTATGATTTATGATTTTGGTTAAGGACTTTACTTATGACTGCGTGCCAATACCTTTCACTTTCATTGCTAACAATGGTATTAAACATAAATAGTTGTGTCTCAAAGTTGTTTGGCTTCCTTTTCTATGTAGCAACTTCATATTTATAACCAGTTTTTTATTGTTGAAGAAATAACTGAACTAGATCAGCCCATGAAGTAATGTTTAAAGGAGATGGGTCTAAGTCATATAGTAAGTTGAATAAAGCCTATCAAGAACTAGATAAGCCCATGAAGTAACGTTTAAAGGAGATGGGTCTAAATCATATAGTGAGTTGAATAAAGCCTATCAAGATGTGTGCATCTTCAGGTATCAAAAAGTTCTCTGTTAGTTTGGTAATCTATGTAGTTTGCTAAGTTTTTTCTGCTTCATGTCATTTATTTTTGTTGTAAACATTTTCCTATCATATGGTTTAAACGGTTTGCCTTTTATTCTAGATGTATCTATATCATTTCGTTATGGCTTCATATTAATTAGGTGACATGTTAGTCTCTAAAGCTGCAATTTGCTTCAGTTTTTGTTTGCTATGATTTACTTTAGTTGTTATTACTGTAGATATATAATATTAAGGTGCGGTATGCTTATTCCGTTGCAAGTGGGAACATATCCCAAATGAACATACCCAAATGACTGCAGGTATATATCCAAACCTTCTATGGTACTGTTGTCATATTTCAAGTGGATGTGGAACTTCTATCATATTTCACCAATAAATATCACACTTTTACTTCAAAGTCTAATGTAAGTCTTCATTTGCTTTAATTTATTTTCTTTAAATGAATATAAGGTTGGTCCATCAACGGGTAAATGGGTTATTTTCTTTGAAGCAATCACGATTCACGACCCGGTATATGGTCTTTTGAGTTGACCCATTTTCTTTGAAGCAATTACTCTTTGCAGGTTCTTAACATGGAAGATAACTATATTGTTGGTTGTGGTAAGTTCTTGAAGCTTGCACAACTTAAATGCTATCAAAATATAAAATAATTTCATTTCTTGGCAACATCGTTTGAGATTTATATGTTTGATGTTCATTCCTTATAATATGATTTTTGCATTTAATTTGGAGCAGCTTCATTTCAATAAGAACTACATAAATCACATTTAGTACCCTCTAACACAAGAATTGCATTGCAGGTTACATATGTAATGTGTAATGTTTGTATTGTCATTTACAATTTTATTACTTTGTGTAATGGGTAGCTTGCGGAACACCGGCAAATGACGAACTGACTTTCTTTCCAACAAACATTTATATATATTATATGTTTTCTTAACAAAAAAATAAGGGCCTAGCCTCTTAATTTATAATACACATCTTCCTTACAACTCCAGTTTTAATCAAATACCATATACAAAACTCTGTATCCACCAACCTGAGGTTAGGTAATCTTGCTATGTCCTATCTTATGTTTACCAGGATCACAAAATGTTCATACTATAATAAAAAAAACCTTTTTAAACTTCTTTTATTATAGTACTATAGTACAGCCTATGTGTACCACATATTAACAAATATTTGTATAATAATTATTTAAATTAATTTCGATAAAATACATTATCAAATATATATTATATTAAAATTATACTTCTACATTATTCATGAATAACATTTTATATTCTTATTAATTTATCTTTATACTATGGTAATATGTTTTAACATTTGTTTATCAGAATACTTTCCTTAGATATTCAAGAAGTTATTAACTATGTGCACTGACATCATTGTTTGATAATATTCTAGCAGAGAGCGGATCAACAAGCAGTGGCAAGAAACATAAGGAAGATTAGACTGCGTTTCAACAAAGGTTATGTTGAATAGATGAAGTATATGTAAGTCTTTTGAAAGCCGATGCCGCTGCTCGCAGCAAACATAGACATGATAATGCTGCATTTAGACATGATAAGGCTATTTTACACATACAAAAAAATATATATATATTTTTTATCCTGAAAGTATTTGGATACAAAAAACTTTCTTCTAAACGACGCGTGGTATTAGCTGTTGCTGAAGAAGAGTCTGTGGAAAGTTAAAGATATAGATAATATGTATAATTTAAAACATGAAATAAGCGGTAAATGAAATTTTAAAAAGTGGCTAATACACTTATGAACCTATATTCACTCTTTTCATGTATTTTTCACGAACCAAATAAATGGTCAATACATAGGCTATTTTAACCCAAAAAAATTTATACTGAAAGTGTTTGGATACGAAGATCTTTATTTGAAACGATGCGTTGACTTTAAATATGGGATGTAATACAGACATTAAGTGTATTGATATAAACAATTAAAGGTTAAAGATATGAAATATAACATCTTGAATTTATGAGAGATGTGTTTATATAACTTTATATAACACTTATAATATTTTATCTATTTTATTCAGTTTTTCCGATATTTTTCTAGAAACCGCAGCAACGCGCGGTCGATCTCTATTATATATTTGACGTAAAATAACATATCATTATTGTTAGATAGTCAAATCTTATATTCTTAATTAACTCCTTTGGCTGTTTGGTACAATGTGTGACATATAACAAGTGCACACGTTTTGGTCTATGCTTCATTCATTGCACATTTTTCCACTTAATTCTATCAAGTTATTTTAATTTTCTTTGCTATCTGGATTTTTAATCATTTAAAGTGCTATAACACTAAATCATTTCTTATTATTTTTCCTGTTTGTATTTTCCCAACACGAGTATTACGTATTTTACATGAAAACGCAGATTTAAAGAAAAAAAAAGAAAGTTCTTGGTTTTAGATTCAAGAAAACTCTATTCGGAGAGGAGAAAAACTTCACTGATGTTTTCTTATTATTTTTATTTAAATTTATGAATTTTTATATAATAATTTATTTAACTTTTTAAATCTTCTTAACCAGATTTTATACTCGTATGTAAGGTTGCAGAAGTCGTCAGACGCTATTAGGTCGGTCGACTGGGAAGTTGTGAGTACTCAGTCTAACTAGGAGTATTCGGACAAAGTAATTATAAAGAAAATAAATTTCTAGATATTATATACATGTTTAAATACTAATTTTGTAACAAAATACGTGAACGTAATGTACGTATGTAAATGTTCAGCAATACGTGAACATGAATATCCGGCGGAATCAACTATTTGTTTAATGGCGGTCACAATGTAGTTTTATATTTTTACACTTGTAAATGTATATTAGTTACTTTTTTTCACCAATATGCATAACAAAGACTATATATATGGATTTGGGTAACTCTTTAACTAAAATATTCAATAAATATGTACAAAATATTTAATAATGATACTCTCGTTATTTTATATGGGAAAATGTAGAACTATTACCGTTACATACTAAATAGAATACAGAAATTCAACGTTACACTTATATAAACTTACTCTCCTAGAGTAATCTTCAACTGGTTGAATCTTTAACATGTTGATCTTCAATGTGAGTCTTCAAAACTCATCCTTGTCAACGGTTCTTGAAGTCTTGACTCTTCGGATTATCAGTGTAACATTTGCAAAATACCCGATTGAGAAATCCGATCCGTTTTGAAAATTCATGATTTACCGATTTACAAATTATTAAGAACCCGGAGAATTTTCGGGTGTTTACACCCTAATTTATGGATCTAAATGATTTATAATCAATTTTCAAAACCGAATACTTAATTATAATCAATTGGAATCAAATTGGGTGTCTCAAATTAAATACAAAACAATTCCCGATTTCTATGCGATTTCGGTACGCGATTAGTTGTTTACCAGGAATCTCGTATTTGGTCACCATATATCAAATTCAACCTTTTTACGAGTCTAATAATCAATTATCATTTCATGAGTCATCACACACTTGATCGAGTCGTGAATCGTTGGTTAATTACCCAAAATCGCTACGTCCACAAAAACCGACCAAAATTGCTTAATTTGACCTAATTTGTGCACACGTTGGAGTTAAGTGACATATTTGATATCATTTTGAGTGGATTTAATGTTATGAACATGATGATACCCTTAATTGAGTAATTTGGGAAGAAACGGGACTCGAAAACATTGAAAAACGAAAAAACAAGCACGCGAATCGTGAAATCGGCAATTAAGAACCAGACTGTCATTTCTGGGAGGTACGCCCATAATTGATTATTTCAGAGTGGTACGCCCATGGTCATTTTTTGCAGAAACCCTAAATTTCGGGTATTTAAGCATCATTAACCTCTTTAGCCCACATTTTCCTCCCCCAAATCACTCCTAAACGTCCCTAAACGTCCCTAAACGGCTAGAAACCCTAGAGATCATCTTCCGTGAAGATTTAAGGTCCAAGATCAAGGCTTTCTTGCTTAGGATCAAGCTAAAATCACCCCTTTCGGTATGTGATCTTCAAACTATGTTGTAGCAACTTGAAATTTCTCTTCTACCCCTATCAAGATCTAAACTTTATATAATTTTTGGCATGGATCTAGATTGTATTTGATAGATCTAGGGTTTCTATGAGTAAAGATTCCTCATTTTTGCATGATTTTGCCATCTCTCTTAGAATCCATGATGAAATCTCTATAGATCTAGGTTTTTTATGCAATTTGATGTATGGATCTTCATAAAAATTTGTGATTTTGATTATGGATCTAATGATGAATCAGTGATATGTTATAGATCTAGGGTTTCTTTGATAAAGATTGGATTTTTATGTGTCAAAATGACTAGATCTATGAAAAGCATGTCATCTTGGGTTAGATCTACGGATTTTCTCACCAAGATTTCATTTTTATGTTTCAAATGGACTTGATCTACTTCATGAATTTTGTTAAGGACCAGATCCATATGTTATGATCATCAAGGTTGGGTTTTATGAGTTAAAATAACTAGATCTCAATATGTGTGTCATCTAGGGCTAGATTTATCTGTCATAATCATCAAGATGTCATTTTTACATTCTAAAATGTTTAGATCTATAATATTCTTAACATGTAAAGTTAGATCTATATGTCACCAAATTATGGACTTTTCTGTGTTAAAGTAGTTAGATTCACCCATGTATGCTAATTAGGGTTTGTTTTATGCCCAAAAGTTGACTATCATGCTAGATTTGACTAGATTTATGCTAGATTTGACTAAGTCCATGCTAGGTTCAAGTAGATATATAAGATAATAGATTATGTTAGATCTGACCTTGTATGTTAAAGTTTGATTTACCTTGTTAAATTACCATGAAAATTGACTTTGGTTGACTTTCGTTGACTTTGTTTGACATTTATATAAATAGCGAAAGTAGGATCTTTGACCTTACCCCTAGTTTAGGATTTGACCCATATCATACGTATCATCTCACCAAATCACCAACGAGTCGTCAGTCGATTGTGTCATGTCATGTCATTTTAAGTCGCGATTATCACTTTATTTGTTTATTTATTTTGGCTCAATCACGATCTATCGTCAAGGTTATCATCGGTCTACTTTTCCCTCATTTCGTGGTGTCGTACTTTCAAGTTGTGTCTCCGCATCAGGTGAATATTCATAGCCCCTCTTTCATTTCAATGTTTTGGGGTGCAACATGTATCAGTATTCAAAACCCTAAACTCTTTATTATGCAAAATCTATACGATTCTATGTGTTCTATGTGTGATATTCTATTGTGTGACACTTGTTGGATTCTATGTGTGGATACTCGCTAATCGCTAATCGTTAATCTCATGTGTACCATTAACCATCGAGCCGTGGCAACAATGATAGATCTATTAGTTGACGACCCACCTGGCCTGCCTTGGCTTGGGCGTCGGGTGATTGCTCCTTTACCGTCTAGGCTTGGTGCACATCACTTATATGACTTGTTGATCATGATTGGATATTATCGCTTGACTCATCGAATCGCAATGTTTAAATATATGTAGTACACTAAACCTATGTTTACTCACCAACTATTCGTAGTTGACCTTTATTTTATACATGTTGTAGGTTATACAGTCTGATGATGTTTTGCCACCATGAATGATGACACCATAGGATCGCATTCGGACTTAGTGTGACCTAGCTAATTAAGTTAATGTGTTTCTATGTTGTGAAATATATCATGTATTGTATTGCTTACTTATGATTTATAAACTGGGTTGATTAAGAATATCGCAACATTAAACAGTGTTGTGTGCATCTGGATAATCATCGCGCCCTGACATCTTCCGCCGTCGGTTGGGGTGTGACAATCAACATCGCTCCAACAACAATGAACAAACGAAAAAGGTTAGCGGTGTTGAACACAAGCCTCAGTAAAAAACGTTTTCTTCAAACTGTTTCTTCTAAAATTTCTTTAAAACTAATTTCTACGAATTCTTTCCCTATTTGTGACATCTATTCTTTTTTCTCACAAAAAGTCTGATTTTTAGTTTTTCTATGAAACATTGCGTTTCATTAAGCAAAAATTGCGAATTCTTTCCCTATTTGCGAAATCGTTTCTTTTTTCTCACAAAAAGTCTGATTTTCAGTTTTTCTATGAAACATTGCGCTTCATTAAGCAAAAACTGCGCTTCAACTGATTGCGAAAACTAAGTTTTACGAAATCTCAATTATATCAATTATTTCTTTATATTGTATTTCTATTATCTATTATGTCATTGTATTGTATTTCAAGTTGTAAATTTTTGTAGTTTGTCTTTCGTAACCTTAGTAGTGTAATAAGATAGATGGTAATTCAAGTGTGTTTACTCTTTAAATTCTTAATATGTCCCCAAAATCTTTCCACTTCTATGAAATTATTCAAGAACCATTTTTACAACAAATATATGGCTAATGGGCCCACCAATTTTTCTGAATTTTTTTTCATAAATAATATTATTTAATAAATCTTTAACAAAAATAGGGGGTCTTTATTTTTTTTTTCAAAAATGGTTATCCCGCACTTCCCAAGTGCGGGGGTTAGGCTCGGGTGTGGCTCGGTGTCGTCTCCAGGACCGAACGAAGAAAGAGTGGGCCCCACTCGTGGTTCCCAACTGCGGGTTACAGGGAATCGGAAAGAAAAGGGCCCCACCCGCACTTCTCAACTGCGGGACTAGGTCAAAACCAGAGAAAATGGGCCCCACTCGCGGTTGCCAACTGCGGGAGATCAGAAACATCAGAAACCCTAGTTTTGTTTTTTTTTAAAAAACAAAACACTGATTTGAATTTAAAGCACTGCATGCATGTGATATTTTCTGCATGCTTGTGACAATTTAAAGCAGACTGCATGCTTGTGACCATTTAAAGCAAAACACTGATTTGATAACTCGAATTGATGGAGCATACGAAAAAACACTGATTTGATGACTCGAATTTTTTTTTTTTGAAAGGCAGTGATTTGATGACTCGAATTGATTCCTGCATACAAAAAAACATTGATTTGATCACTCAAGTTGACTAAGGCTGAATTGATTCCTCTGCAAAAACACTGATATGATGACTCAAATTGAAGGCAAGGGAGAACACTAGAAAACGCCATCTTTAAATTGAGAGTTTATCTCAGTTGAATTCTCACAAAACGCCATCTTCTTTAAGAATTTTCAAGTGTAGAAATTTCAATCACCACAAATCCAATTAAGAAAATGTCTTCTTCATTTAGTCCCTTTTTGTTAAGAATTTTCTGGGGTGGTAGCATATCATTCCAGAACGGTGTCGTTTCATCCTCTGAAGAAACTAATATCTCAACATATCCCACATTTCAGAAATTTTCATATGAACAATTGGTTCATATTGTATACGGCTTATTAGGTGTTAGCCAACAAGATTATAACGTCACTATTTTCTTGCCGTATGAGTTTCAGGGGCTGCGCGATGTTTCAGTAATCAAAGATGATGGGAGTTTAGAAATGCTGTTCTATTTGGCGGGAACAAAACGTAACTACGTTGGTGATGTTTACGTTAAAATGGAAGAAGTAGTCAACACTTGTCATACTGGTTATAATAACCAGGAGAATACTGGTTATAATAACCAGGAGAATAGTGGTTATAATAACCAGGAGAATACTGGTTATGTTAACCAGGAACCGACAAATTCAGCGGAAGACGGTGGCTTTGATGGGTCTGATGGCTACATATCTTCATCAACGTCCGAAGAAGATAGAGATCACCTCAGGTTGGTAGAGGAGGATGACACCGATGAAGACGGCTACGATGAACCAGCGGCAGAATATCGCGTGGTAAATCATGCAGGGGGTTCACAAGTTCCACAAGTGAACCCTGATATTGACACTTCTGTTTTGGAAGAGCTAGAAGATCATGATTTACAAGAGGAGGATTTTATGGTTTTCTGGAATGAAGAAACAAATGTTATTAGAGCAGGTATGTACTTCAAGTCGAAGAAGGATGTTCAACATGCTGTTGGCCAGTGGAACATTAGTCAGGGTAGAGAGCTCTATGTTAAAGACAGCAGGCCGGGGAGATGGAACGCAATATGCAGGACTAATGCTCCTGGCTTTGTAGCCGATACTCATTGTAACTGGATGGTCTCCGCCACAAGACAGGGAAATGCAGCTTCTAGTTTGTGGAGGATTATAAAGTGGGTTCGTGGTCATAACTGTTACGGGTCATCCGTTGGTAACAACAACACAAGTCTTACATCAAGGTCTATTGCATCGTACATCAACCATGCAATAGTTGCTGATCTTACATTTCCTGTTAAGCAAATACAGGCATTTTGTAAGGATAGATTTAGTGTTGATGTTTCTTATATCAAGGCCTGGAGAGCTCGTAGAAGAGCTATTCAAAATATTTATGGCAACTGGGAATCCAATTTTGAAGAACTGCCTAAGTATATCAACGCATTGCAACGAGCAAACCCTAGTACTGTTGTGCAGTGGCGTCATCAAGCGGACTGGTCATCAAGCTCGTTTGTATTTAAGTATGTATTTTGGGCATTTGGACCGTCCATAAAAGCATTCCATCGATGTCGACCCGTTGTATGTATTGACGGAACACATTTGAAGGGGTCTTATAAGGGGAAATTGCTTATGGCGGTATCAAAAGATTCCAATGGTTACATACTTCCGGTAGCCTACGCTATCGTTGACGAAGAGACGAACGAAAGTTGGGGTTTGTTTCTTGAACTGTTTGGAAGACATGTACGATCAGATTCTCAAAAGAATCTGTGTGTTATTTCAGACCGGCATCAGGGCATTATACACGCTATGAATAACCTTGAAGGATGGAATGACACAATAGTGGTTCATCGCTATTGCCTACGTCACATTCGTAGCAACGTTATGACCAAGTTCAAGTCAGTTGAAGTTAAACGTCTCTGTTGGGGGATTGGGTCCACAACACAATCCAGAAAGTATCGATTTCTTGTGAGACAGCTGAGGGGTCTAAATGAAGAAGCTTGGCAATACCTGAAAGAAATTGGCTTAGAGAAGTGGACTCTGATGCATGATGATGGACAGCGCCGCTGGGGTACCCTCACAACTAACATCTCGGAGAGCATGAACAATGCGTTACGGGGTGCTAGGTTGCTGCCAATTAAGGCGTGTATTCAACTCACCTTTGAGAAGACAGTCAACCACTTTGTAAAGCACAGAGAGATAGCTGTTAGTTGCATTACTGAATTAACCCCACGCGTATGGGCTGGTTATAACTTAAGTTATGCGAAGGCAAGGGAGCACACCGTCACCGTGTTCAATGTTGATGCAGGTATTTATAGGGTCACATCAAGGGTGCAACAAAACGATGATGGTGGAAACGACTACAGAGTGTATTACAAGGCCAAAAATTGTGATTGCTTTAAGTGGCAAACTCAAAGGCTTCCTTGTTCACATGCAATTGCAGTGTGTCTTCATAAGGGTAATGACGTCGGAAAAATTGAACATAAGGTGCATAAGACTGGAACCTATCGCCATCAGTACGATTCAAATTTCCACCCACTTGCACACCAAGATTCATGGAGAGATCCGGGTTGGAGCATCAGAGCCAACCCAACTAAATTGATAACATCTAGAGGCCGAAGGAAGACGAGAAGGATTCAAAATGAGATGGATCAACACCACCGCGAAGAATCTGGCCCTAAACGATGTTCGAATTGTAAGCAGCCCGGACATAACATCCTTAGGTGTCCCTATGGACGTTAGGATTCTCCTGAGTTTGTTTGTATTTTCTATTGTTATTTAATGTTTGTATCAAATAAACTTGGCATTTCAAAATTTATAGCCGTTATATACTACCGTTTGAAATGATGAATGGTTGGGACACGTTTATTAAATAAAAATATTAATAAATAATTAGAAAATAAATTTGACCGTTCAAATTTTATAGCCGTTGGGAGGGACACGTTTATTAAATAAAAATATTAATAAATAATAAACGCGTTTTTAATATAAAATAAATATATAAAATTAGATTGTGAAGCAACCTAAGATACTTATTAAAACTGAAAAACAACCTAAGCTACTTATTCAAACTGAAAAACAACCTAAGCTACTTATTCAAACTGAAAAACAAACATTAAACAGACAAGCTAACCATTACACAGACACACGTAGATTATTAACCATGAAACGAGTTATCAGACGAGTAGCCGTTGTATCCATCTGAGACGTAGTCCTCTGGATAGTGTACTTGTCCATAGTACCAAGTCTCAAAATCATCAACGTTGTGAACATCTTCAATGTTCATCCCAGCTTCCGCTTCCCGTTCCAACTCAAAAAGTGCTTCCCACTCTTCAGCATGGTCATCATCAACAAATGGTGGGGATGGTGTACGACCAACACGAGTTTGGTAAGGTGGAGGTGGTGGTGGTTGGTAAGGTGGAGGTGGTGGTGGTTGGTAAGGTGGAGGTGGTGGTGGTTGGTAAGGTGGAGGTGGTGGTGGTTGGTAAGGTGGAGGTGGTGGTGGTTGGTGATGATGGTGGTGATGGTGCTGGTGGAGGTGATTGTGGATGTGGTTGAACTGGTTGGGTACTTGAGCTTGAGGTGGTGGTGGTGGTGGTGGAAGTTGTTGTTCATAGCGGGTTAACAACAACATCCGGTAGTGCTCCGAGACATCTTCAGGAGGTGTGCTAGACATGGTGGTGGTAGAGGTTGGTTGATGGTTGTGAAATGAGAATAGATGTGTGAATCTGAGTTCTATTTATAACCTTTTGAAAACTAGCCGTTGGCTAAAATATCTAAGTTTAAAAAACTAGCCGTTGGCTATTAAATCATATTTATTTTAAATGGTTTAATATTCAAATAATAATGATTGAAAATTTAAATAAATATTTATTTATTTATATATTTATAAAATATCTAAGTTTGAAAAACAGTCGTTCTACTGATGAATAATTACTATTGTAATTTGGTTTTATCTATTTTTTAAGTATGTTTAAATATTAACTAGGTAGTATACCTGCAAAAGAAAACGTATACCTGCAAAAGAAAACGTATACCTGCAAAAGAAAACGTATACCTGCAAAAACAGCTAGGAAAAAGCAACCTGCAAAAACAGACATGCTGGAAAAAGGAAAAGCAACCTGCAAACTTTTGGCTTCATTCAAACAGCCTGGAAAAACAGACTGGAAATTCACATGCTAAATATTTACCATAACTCTCAACCTTGGTCATTACACCCTATAAATACCTCTTGAATGTTCACCATCTTCCATCACCACTCATCAACCTTGATCATCAACCTTGGTCATCTTAAAAAATATAATGTCAGACAACAAAGGCAAAGGTATGGCTGACCAAGAATACCATTCACAACCAACAAATAAAACTGCTAGCTGGGTTCCTGTGAAATGGAGACGTATGAGTTTAAAACATTCTGCGTCTTCATCGTCTGCAAAGAAAGCCGATGTTGAAGTTGTCCTAGAGGATATGCCAGAAAAAACAACTGAAGCTGTGTCGGAAGCTGTGCCGACGGAGGATGTCCACGAAGGTATGCCTGAAAAAACAACTGAAGCTGTGACCGAGGGGGTCGACGGCAGTTGGTCTGCTAATGCCATTGAGTTCTACAACAATGGGGATGTTGTATGTTGCTTCTCCCGTTATCTGGACTTGAACCCCCTTGACAAACATTTTTGGGGGACCCTGTTGGGTTACGAGTCTGATGGGCGTCTTTCAACATTGGTAATTTAATTTTTGTTTCTTTATGTTTCTTCTCTCTAATGTTTTACCTTGCTCACAATGTATATAATAATATTTAAAATTACAGCATATTGAAGGCTGGGTCAAGCGAATGATGGAATGTAGACTTGACCAAGTAAGGAAGAACGGCTCCTTGGGGCTTCAATGGACCATTCTACCACCCCAGTTTCGTAATGATATAATAGATGAAAAAACCAAGCATGGTGCGATGTACGCTAACGGAAGTAATGAATTATATCCTCCATTCTGGGAGGTTCGGTATGTCTATTTTCCGTTATATGTTACATATATTGATGAGTGGTTTCTTGCTCGTATCGACTTGTATACGATGGAGATGGTTCAGTATTGGACCAACCATAGATATTCAAATGAATATAGGAAGTTGATTTCGCCAATATTACAAACAATTCCGATAGGTTTCGAGTGGTTGTTGGAGGAGATACATTACTGGCATCATTATAATGGACCACCACTAAGTTCCGAAAACAGAAATCTCAACGTGCACGTTGCTAATGAAGAGTATCTTCCTCAAGGTGGTGTTGAACTCGGGGGTGATTCAGGAGTTCTAATGTGTTTGCTAATGAAGAGTATCTTCCTCAAGGTGGTGTTGAACTTGGGGATAAATGTGACGAGGCTCCTTGGTTCGATGATTCTCCGAACCCGTCACCACCAACAGTACTATTGCTGAAATCTTCGTTTTGCCAAGGGGTAAACTGTAAACTAGTCTCATTCATTGAGCCACTATGATGACTCATGAATTCCTGATTCGTTGAAATACTAGCCTCATTCATTGAGCTACTGGATTCTCCAGCTTCATTATAACTATAATTAGGAACATTTCCTGCATATGGTTCACGGAACCGAAAATATGTATCCGTATTCCTTTGATCAGCTCTTGTAACCGGACGGTCAACATTATAAGGAGGATGTGGGGGAAACTCAAACGGGTTCCATTGACTAGCCAAATGTGACGTTTGGTAGTCAAGGTTATGTTGCGCACCGGCAATATTTAAATAATGTTGCGCCATTTGTTGAACCCCACCCAGTTGATTGTCAAGACCAAACGGGTTATCTTGACTTGCCATTCTATGCATATCCCCAATGCCATGAGTCTACAATGTTATCCAACAAGACAAGTTATAATAATTTTTAAAAGCAAAATATATAAAGTTATGTATTTAAAAAAATCAATACATACCAACAATTCAAACCTTCCACCAATGTTCACATCCCTCGTGGTGTTTCCAGTTTGTCTAGCTGGATCTTCAACGTAGAAAGTCGTTCTCTCCAAGAACCAATTCATATACATAGGACTAGCCCTATACTCACCACCACATTCTTGCCCTGTTACAACGTGAGCCATACGATTAATCCAGTGACCAATGTACATGGCACACTCTTGATTCCAGTTTATTGTAGTAGCTTTTCTCGACAAACCATGTAATCTTGTGTGCTCATCACGAGTTATTAGAAGGTTAGTGGGGACTGTTTGAAAAAATCCAAACAGTCTCATAACCCTGCTCGGCAGATGGGGCTCAACAACCTCAAAAACTATAAGATACGTGTCACATTTTCAACACGCTTTTCCTCTCGTATACATTGGGTTTATTAGGTGTGCAACATGCTCATAAGGCCTCCATGTAAACTATTAAAAAAATAAACTAATTAATATATAGTAAAAATTTAAAAATTCTAAATTGCCAAGTAATATGAATTTTATAACCTCGTCAGTGTTTAAACACTGAATATGTGATCGAAAGTCCGTCAATGAAGACCTTATTACGCCAGCCCAACTCAAGCTACCACGCCACCTACATACCATTTTTATAATAGTGTTATCAAATAATAATTGATAAATTATTTTAATTAATTATTAGTGAGTACCTTCCACCAAACGGTGTTGAAAAATCGAACCCTTCTCTAATTCTTGGGGCAATTCGGGGTATTCTCTCCCATGCCCACATTTGCAACAACATGGCAGGTCCGGCCAATTCCCAATTGCTGGGCTCTGCAGCTTTGCATAAATTCCTATACAGACATGCAAGCGCAGCACTTCCCCAGCTCAACTTTCCACATTCTCTGAGATCAATCAAGTTTTGCAAGTGGAAGTAATACATTGCAGAACCTGAATGGTCAGGAAGAACAACGACACCTATAAGATGCATTATAATGCATCTTGCAATTTTCAAGCATTCTTCGTGGCTTGTGTTGGGTCCCGGCCAAGATGCCTTTATTTCTTGGAGAATAGTGGTAAACCTGATTGTGTTGGTGCTGAGGTCTTGTCCCTCCAGACCTGTTATCCCCAAAAATTTTTCACAATTATCTATTTTTTGTTGGTTGTCCCACTTAAAATCGGAACCAGAAACTACCCGGTCACTGAGTGGTAAACCCCATAGCATTTGAACATCCTCAAGGGTAATTGTGGTTTCACCAAAGGGAAAGTGAAACGTGTGAGTTTCAGGCCGCCAACGCTCAACCAGTGATGTTACAAGGTGATTATCAACCTTGTCGTAGTAACATTGTAGCACGCCGTAAAACCCGGATATCTTCAGGTACTCGATCAGCTTCGCCGGGAACAATTCATCCTTCATTTTTTCGACTATAAATTTCCAAAAATGTCGATCTCCCCGTCTGAGTTTAAGAGGTTTATTTCTGTCAAAGGTTGGGGAGTAATACACGTGGTGAGCTCGATGGTTAGCACCCAGCCATAACAAATCGTTATTTCGGGGACCAGGGTAAATTTGTGATCCTCCTTGCATTGTATGGAGGATTGTGTTTGATGGTGAATTCTTTGATGGTAGGGATAAGGAAATAATGATTGTGTTTGAAGGGATAGAGAATTAGAATGAGAAGTATAAGTGTTTGAATGTGGTATTTAAATAAAAAAGTTGGTAAAATTTCGGGGGTGGTGGTCAAAAAGAAAGAAAAAAAGTTGGGAACCCGTGCTAGGGTTTTTGTCCGGTTGTCAGGACTCCCGCACTTGGGAAATGCGAGACTAGGGTTAGTCAAGTCACCCGCACTTGGTAACCGCGAGTTGGCCCCACCTCTTTGACCGAAATATTCGTCCCGCAGTTGGGAACTGCGGTGGGCCCACCAAACTTTCTTTAAGCAATTCTGACCACACCCGAGCCTGTCCCGAGCCTAACCCCCGCACTTGGGAAGTGCGGGATAACCATTTTTGAAAAAAAAAAATGAACCCCCTATTTTTGTTAAAGATTTATTAAATAATACTATTTATGAAAAAAATACAATTTTTCTAGAAGCTCAATCATGGAAAGAAAGTTATCAAATAGAATAAGAAAAAAAGGAAAAACCTTAGATATCCAAAAGATATCAGAAGTTTATGCTTCCTGGTTTAATCTAATGTCTATTCTGCCCTTGAATAATAAACTCACTACTAAAGGTTAAGAACTGATGTATTTTTGAAGTGGTTGAGGATTTAAATACCCTAATGAATGTAAGTGTGGATTTAACTTTTAAGAGCATGATTAGAGTGTTAGTGAGTTACCCATGCTTAAAAAAATGTAAAACCCCACTTTTTATATATTTATTTTATATTATATTATATTAATTCTGGTCAATAAATAATAATACAAAAGCTGAAGAACTTTTTAACTTAAAAAAAGCAGGTCCAGATATACAAATGAATGAAATTGACGTCATTCATTGGAATATCTCTAGACATTAATCTATATTATTTCTCAAAGACAATAGAAAAATTAACTTACAACCAAATATCTAAAATTAATGATCTTGTGTAGCTTCAGATCTCCAAAATCTTGCTTTCTCAAACCCATTTTCAAAATTCTCAAAATCTTGAATCGTTTGATCAATCTCTTCTTGTGTGTTCATCACAAAGGGGCCCCACTGAACCACTGGTTGGCCAATGGGTTCGCCACCAACCAAGATAAACCTGAGCATTTTAGATGACCTGTTCCATGCCATGAGCCTGTCTCCTGGACCCAAAAGTAGTAGATGATGGGCAGTGGTTGAAGATGATCTTGATTTCCCAAACACCCCTTCACCTTCCAATATGTATACGAATGCGTTCCATGATTCGGGTACGGGTTGTTGCATTTGGGCTCCGGGTTCAAGTGTAAAATCAAGAAACATGGTGGGTGTTCTTGTGTATATTGGTGACTGGATCCCTAAACTTTCACCTGCTATGATTCTGACAGTAACACCATCTTCATTAGCTTCTGCAATATTTGTACTTGCCATCTCTTGGTACCTTGGCTCAATCCTGAAAAAATCACCAAATTAACCCTGTTGACCGATAATAAAATTTAATCCAGTAATAACATGCCATGTTTCAGTTTTTACGCCATATGGCACCTGAAATCCATGCACTTGCGCCCAAAGGCACAGGAGCGTGATGCATCAACCGATGAAAACATGACACGTGGAGAGGAGGTCATGTCAGGTACAAGAAGGGTCTTTTTCGACATTGATCAATTTATTTATTTATCTATTTATTTTGCTTTTGGAGATTAAAAACTTGCACAAAAAGAAGCCAAGTGGCCAAGTCTCATTCTTATATTAGATTTTCATCATTTTAGAAAGTCTAGTTGTTTCACAAAGAAAGATAACCCATATAAGTTGATATGCTTGTACTTAAAGCACCCGGAGTGGAGAGGGTAAAGCCTCATGGGTGGGCGTGAGTCCACAACCGGAAGGCATGGTTGGCCATGGGTCATCTCTCGGAAGTGGTCAAGCAAATTGTGGGCCCCACCCGTCAAAAAACGGTGACATGTCAAGTGATAAGGAGTGATGTTCTTACATCTTGTGTCTAGATGAGAGGTTGATCCATAATTGCAAGCCTTTTTGAGTGCCATGAGAAGCAGGCATTTCGGAATGGACAATTCCTCTTCCAGCAGTCATCCATTGCAAATCACCAACTCCAATAGTTCCTTTGTGTCCCTCAAAGTCTTCATGTGTCACAGATCCCTGTAGTTGACCACAATTATCAATAATCCATTTATTTCAAACCTTTTTAACCCACTAAACTCATATCATGAACAGCACCATTACCAGGATTATCATGAACTGCCAACTATTCTCATTTTAAATTGAAGATATAACTTTCTAAAGTCAACACTATTTAAAATCCTAAATATCCCACTAAAATAAGCTAGTGAATAACGTATGCAAATCGGTACAAAATCCCATCCAACTGAATTTTATTAATCTCATTGAAAAGGATGGCATAACAATCAAGATCGACAAAAGACCGATTAATAACTATTTCTTCTACATCCCTTTTCTATTTCTTTAATTCAAGAAAAAAATTTAACACCAAAAGTTACAACTTACAACCATATAAGTACTTTATCTAGAAGGTCAAAGACAATACAGACAAATATATATGTGTGTGTTTATATATACACACACACACACACATATATTTAAAGAAGAATTCAAACCCATTAGGGAAAGAGCACAAAGAAAAGCTAAGTGCAGTTTTCACTGGAGCACTAACTAAAGTGGAAAGTGGCACAAAGACAAATACTTTCTTTCTAAAATGTTGTGTTTGGATGTTAGGAAGAGCAGTGCAATAAGGTTGGTGGGTGTGAACAACATACAGATGTCGTGTTTTATGTTAACGAGCTAATCGATTTTGTGAACTTTATCTACCTTTTGCATTCAACATATTCATATAAGAAGGTGCAGAATTATACCTGTAACATGTATGTGACAGTTTCAAATCCTGTTTGAAAGAACACAGAGATGGATTAAGAATAACTAATGACAAGTTGCAAGGACATCAGAGCAAATATAGAAATCTTCTAACAATTTCCTGACAAACTCATTTTTTTTATTATTCTTTAATTATGATACTGAGTTTTATATTAATGATACTGAGTTTTCATACTTCATAAAAAAATGGAAAAGTTGTCAACTATCAGAATGTTCTTAAAATTAAGAGTGGTGTTTTGAGGCTGAGGAGGGTGGGTGACCGCGCATAGGGCATAAAAAAAAAAGTTTCTTCTTTATACATGATATGTCATTTAATATTTATTTTTTAATTTTTTTTAAGTTCGAACTTATATTTAAAGTTCTTAAACGAGCAATTATGTAAAAACATTCACAAGTCCAATAAATGATAAGGAAGTGGACACATTTTTAAAACAATTATCATCGATTATAAAAAATTTATATATAACAACATATTTTTTAAACTTGCACGAGGCACCAGCAATATCGGAGACGCCCTTGATAATTAGCGACGCGAGTAGCGACAAATATAGTTTTGGGTCTAATATGTCGGTAAGTTGAGGCAAAATGTAGTTTTTTTTTGTCAGAAATTCAGTCTTTGGGAAATAAATTTGTCTGTATATTTTCGGACTTGTGGGAGAAACTCAAAATTTTCTAGCAGTAATCGGCCATGAATTTGCATGGTAATTATTGATTAATAACAGGAAATAAGCAAACCTCTATGCGGATGATCAGGAAATCCAGCCGGAGCAGTTACTGCAAATTACATACAAATTAACCATCAATTAGCAACATTTTAGTCTCCATATAAACAGCTTGAAACATTATGTGAACCAAAGAAAATCTACATATAAAAACAAGAAAACGAGTGCGACCCACATGAGAATTCATCCAGAACAAGGAACGGATCAAAGTATTTGAGCTCAAACCTGAAAATCACAAATCAAAAACCCAGATCATATAAGTTCTCTTCTCACAGGCATTTAAACAAACAGTTGGTGAACAGACCTTCCGATGCTCCTTCTAACAACAGCACCAACACCTTCATGTTGCGGTCTCGCAAGAAACTTTCTAACGACAGTACGAGGATCACCGGACATTGGTTCTGATTGCTGAATTGAAATCGATCTGTGTGTTGAATTTGGGTGAGAACTAAAGAAACGTTTGTGACGTATTTATACCCGAGGGAGAAGGTCAAAACGAATACGAGTGAGCGGCCCGGAGGGTCCCACATGGGAGTTACTTGAGATATGGGTATCAAGTTTCCTTAAATATTAGGATGATGTCATCTCATGATCATCGTGACGTAGTCGTTAGATTGCACTAGGATTCGCTATGGCTGACGTGGTAGCCGGCCCATGAGTTACCTTACGTAGTTACACTTAAGCCCCTCAATATATGTACAAGTATACAATCCAAACCCTAAATTTTTGTTGCATATTACATTACGATTACTCTAACCAATATCCACAAATTACATAATTTCACACTAGCTGAAAAGCTAGCTGCTAGCTGATAAACTATATGTTAACTGATAAGCTAACTGATAAAAAATAACGTTTGGTAAAACTAGATGATAAATTAACTGAAAATATAAAATGATATAAAAGTACATGTATATATATAAACTAAAATTTAAAACAAAATATACATAATTTCTTTTGAACAGCGAAATATAAATAAATTAAAATTCAAAAACATAATATATTTGATTAGATTAATGTAAATTTTAAAAAACACTTTTTCGATTATTTATACTTTAAATAAATTTCTTGCATCTCATATCATAGTGGGCAATATTATCATGAATTCTTCGCATCTTATGGCGTGACTCTTGAATGTTATCGTTATCAGATGTTGACGAATTGTCTTGCTCTTCTGTCGGTATACAATTTTTGTGTTGATCAACAATGTCTTGCCCAACCCTATAAAGTAAGAAGTCCAGATTCTGTACTATTTATTTATAAGTTAGGGAAGGGTAAAACTGGAAATATTATAAAAGCTAGTTGAAACGCTACTCCAACTAGCTTTTCAAAAGCTAGCTTATGTGTTAGCTTTTTTGTAACATCCCGATTTTTATATTGTTAAAATCCGTTAAGTCCATGATAAATGTGGCCCGGATGTAATGGTGTAATTAACTTAGTGCGCCTATAAGGTACTTTCATGAAATGTGGGGTTAAAACATGTACTTATGAAGTCTAGGTTTAAAATAAATTAAATATGGATCTTGAGGGACCATATATGTAAAATTAGTGTTTGACTAATTAACAAAAAAAGAAAAAAAGGGGAGGGAGATCTTGATCTCCAGGGGTGTCGACCCTCTCCTCCTCCCAATCCCTAATCCAATTTTTTTTTTGATGAAGATTATCAAATTGGATGCAAGGGGCTTCGATTCTAGGCTAATAATCAAGAGTACATGAGTCTTGAATATCATCTAGCTATTGGAACTTGTCAAGTAAGTAAACCCCATCTCCAATCATGCTTAAGGTCCAAAATTTTGACCAAATTAGATGCTTTAAAGCTGAGATTTTATGCCTAATATGTTATAGTATGATTATGTGGTGTTGTGGATACTTGCGTGATAGGAAATTAATCAAAAACACCAAGTTTTGGGTACTTGAACTCTTAAGTACGAATTTGGTATATGATATTGAGAAATCTTGAAATTTATAGTACATATGGATGAAACCGTGAAGGTTATAGCTTTGAACTTGCTCTATGATTATTGTTAAAGTGGAAAAGTTCAATTATGTTCATGTATACAAGTAATGGGTATGGAACCTAAATCAGATTGGGTTAAACAGTGTTATAGTGTTTTATGCACACCAAGTGTTCGACTAAATGCCTAAGTGAACATATAATTAGTAATGTTTGAATAAAAGATGGAAATTGTGATATATGATAGTATATTATGATTATGTACTAAAACATGTGAAATATGTTGCGTGGAAACATGTTAGTTATCTAGAAGCTAAAATTTGTTTTAAGGCTTACTAAGATGTAAAGTTTGAAGCTAGTCGTGGGGCTGTTTTGAAAATATTGTATAAAATCACTCGCATGAACGTTTGGGATGTATGATATACGATCGAAAAACTTGTTGTGAATACTATGTTTCGTGTTTGAACACTTGAAACTGAATCTAACTTATAATGGGTCAAAACTACACGTTAATATGGCCATTTAATTTCCAGCATTTTGTTTGAAAATAAATGTAGCTGTTCTCCTGTTTTTGAAAATGATGTATAAAATCATAGAAAAATTATTAGAAGGTGTACCATATACGCCTAGAAAGGTCTTTCAGTGTACTACCTTTCATCTTTGAACATGGAATGCTAGAAAAAATCGTAGAGGGGTAAAAAATGACCATTACAGCAGCACTACTGAAAAATATGGTACAAGAATTCATTTTTCTAGAATCTTGAATCTTATAAGGATGGAAGAGTTAAATTGCTTATGTATTTTATTGCACATTTATGATGATTAGTTGATGTTATATTGATCTTAATTATGAATTAAGAGATCATGAAGCATAGTAAGTGACATTATTAGTCATAAAATTAAAAAGCTTATGATGATGTCTAAATACTTGCAATTCATGTAGGAGTGTATGAAAGTATGAAAAAAAGATGCATGAGGCTATACTCTGGTTGCTTATTAATTTAACTATGTGTTAAACATATAATGGATTACCTAGCTAAAGGGGTAACGTCAAAGTTATGCCCAAATGGGTAGTTTGACTTTTAAAAGTCAAACTAGCCTAAGTTATGAATTGATGAATTATGAAGTAGTTAAATCCATGAAAATGGAAGAGGTATGTTATGGAAACTAACCTAACCATTTTATGGATATGATATGCTAGCTAATCTTGATGAGCTAGCTAGGTGAAGCTTGCAATCGGATGTGTCAACCGGATAACGTGAAGGTGGAAATGCTCACATGGATGCAAGGTATGTACAACTTACACTTACTTAAGAATATAAATGGAAGTCTTACATTGAGTAGAATTTGAATCAAAGTAATCATGCAAGGCATGACAAGAAAACCCGTTAGAGCATGACGCATACGGGTAGATTGTAGAAAGTAACATTGTTTATGATACAAGTAGTAGTTATGTAAACGTGTAATTACATACAAATGGAATAAACCAAGAGTTACTGAATGGGTGATGAATGGTTCTAGGAACCATGAAGCCTAATTGCCGAAAGGTTCTCCAATGACTGAACTTGACCATATGTAAGATTCAGAGAAATCATATAATGAATAACAAGTTGCAATAGGCGGAAATGGGGTTTTAGAGCCCATGCCATGTAACAAAAAAGGAGGATCATAAATGGTTTATAGAACCATAGATGCTCAATGTTAAAATTATGGTCAAATGAGGCATTGGGAGACACCAAAGACAAGGACCCGTCTTAACGGGTCAAATAAGGAAAAATGGTTCATTTGGATATCAACTGCAATAGTTATGCAATCCTATGACAAGTAGAATAACGCGTATGTAAATGTGACTTGTGTCTAAAAACTCGAGTAAATTGGTAATGTGAGAAGCTAAACACATAATAGAAGTGTAAAACCAATTAAGGTGGGTGCATAAGGTCATAACCATGCCAAATGCTTGCATATGTGAATATAGTTGCAAAATATATGTTGTGGATCATTCTGGATCATAATCTTTGGGGTTGCCACAAGGAAATCCCTTACCAAGTCAAACGGGTCGGGTGAACCCAGGGTTAATTTTACGAATCATGATCATGACTAAGGTATGTGTTTACCACAAAAACATGTTTTAAATGTATTATTGAAGGCCCAGGATGCCTAATGCAAGTTCCCTAAGAACATCAGTTAAGTATGCAAAACAGGGAAAAATTCATCAAAAATATTCTAAGTATGGGACTGGCCGAAAATGGCCAGATCCCTGGAAAAATGACTCCAATCGTATCGCTTGGAGCATGCGATTCAGGAGGCGATACGCTTAGTATTCCAAACGTATCTCTTAGAAGTGAAAGTTAATCTAGGCGATACGCCTAGGAGTCCCATCCTGATTTTACTTGTTATTATCAATTGATTAATGTTGTTTACCATTGTTATGCAATAGAAACTCACTATTGAAAGTGAGTATGTTGCAAGTAAGGCGAAGGCTTGACGGGATGCTCATCAAGTGCAAGATGGATTGATCACATGAAGATTAAACAAACCGATTCCCCTTTTTGGTGTAATGAACTTATGTAAAGTTTATTGAACAACACTTGGATGTCAAACTTATTATGGGTATATTTTCTAAATATAAACCCCATGATGGTATTATATGATTATCAAAAAGCATGTTTTGAACAAAAATTTTCCGGGACCGAATTTTATAAAATAATGGCTTTTGTTTGGCATCAAATTGTATACAGGTGTTACAATTTGGTATCAGGGCATGGTTTGAGGGAATTAAGTACTTGAGAGTACTTGAACTCAAACCTTGAGCTCAGGGAACGGGGAAAAGTGATCGTTTCAAGCTTGATGAAGTGTCCGGGTAATGTGTTTAACCATAAATTGATTGTTATTGCTTGTGTTTAATGGGAATAATAATTCCTATATGCCAGTAAAGGCAAAGCCATTGACTATCATTCGTTGAAACGCACGAGGAGGTGTTTCACACCTGGACCGGGAAGTGCGTGAGTGAAGTGTCCCAGGTAGAACCGGGGTAAGCTAAGGCTAGAAACCTCGTATAAACATGCGGGAGGATATTGGCCACGACCAATATAATGTTATAAAAACTTTGCTGCGGGCAAAGGTAAATAAAAGTTGTAAGCTAATGAAAATTTTAACTTTGTAGATCAATGACGGACCATGATGGCGGTGATGCTACAGAGGAACAAAGAATGGAGGCTTTGAGAGCCCAAATATCGGTAAGGCGGGTAGAAATGGGGTAAAGCCTAGGCGAGAAACCTCGTATAAACTTGTGGAAAGTTATTGGCCATGATCAATAAAACTTAGAAAACCTTGCCAAGGGCAAAGGAATCTGAAATTGATAGGTAATTCTTGAATCCTACTATGTTAGGATCATGTTTTTGCCTTGAAAGAACCATATAATTGTTAAGCATGATACAATGGGTAAAAAGGGTTCTAGGGAGTCACCACCATGCATTATGTGGTATTTGATCGTAAATGATTCATCGGAACCATAGATCATAAATGAGATGAAAACTTTTCAAGGTAACAAGATAGCATTGTGACAAATACTTGTGCAATGTTGCATCTAAAATAGAAATTTGATAATATAACAAGATAATATTGTGACATATAATTCAGCAATGTTGTATCTTGAAACGCGTGAATATTTATATTCTTGTGGGGTAACCTTGCTATAGGTAAGGAAAACCCTAAAAGTGGTCAAATGTGACATGTTGATTTTGCAGGGAAATTGTACCCAAGCAAATGGATGGATGATGACACATACGACTCCAAAATGCATTGGGCTAGGACTCAAATGCATAATGGCATGTGCTAAGGTACAACCAGGTGGGACTACCCAATCTAGATTACATTTTGATAAATGGTAATGCATATACATGTGTCTAAATCAGGTCGAAATAAGAGTCTGGACCCATGAGGTCATAATTTGAAATTGAAATGAAATGGAAATTGGTGAAGAACGACTCTGTAGGAGCCATGAAGCCAATATAATGAAATGGAAATTGGTGAAGAACGACTCTGTAGGAGCCGCGAAGCCAATATAATGAATGGGAAATTGGTGAAGTCGACTCTGTAGAAGCCGTGAAACCAATGTAATGAATGTGGTAATTGGTGAAAAACGACTCTGTAGGAGCCGTGAAACCAACATAATGAATGTTATAATTTGTGAAGAACAACCCAAGAGGGGTTCGTGAAGCCAATAATTTGAAACAAGGTTACATTTGGGACATCTTTGGATGTACAGAGGTTGAACCTTATATGGAATTGTCATAAACGAAAGATTAACGAATAACCATGGAACTAATGAGTCGAAATGGTCATATGTTCTAATTGACAAAGCCATCAAGACGGTTGAATCATGTTTATTATGCGATATCATAAATTGTTAAAAGATATCGAATTTATATAATACGATTGACTTTATAGTGACTCGGGATAAACCCAAGTCTAGAATTGATTAAAATATAAAATGGAAAATAAGAATAGGGAGAAACGGGTTATTGCATATGCTAGAAAACCCGTAACCCTATGAAATGACTAGACGTTTAACAAAAGGTGAGAAGTAACATTGTTTAAACGCAGTAAAACTCATGTCGTTGAGTCATGTTGATTCCCATGTAAGTTTCGTATAACTAATAGGGAATTGAAGTTGTTAGGTGAATGACCGACCCAACCTCATGGGTGAGACCCACAAGCATAGATGATTGTAAAAGTAGGGAGGACGTTGGAAGCGACCGTTCCCGAAGGCGCACAGAGGATTACTATGCATGTAAGTATCCTCAAAATTTTCCAAATAAATGTTGGGATGTAATATGAACAAGTAATGGTTCGTAAGAACCATAACTACGTGCCCAAATGTTATGTGATCGGTTAATGGTTAGTAAGAACCATGCCAATATGTTAAATTATTTAGAAATGATCCGTAGGGATCATAATGCTGATTATTTGTTAATTGCTAGCTAAATGGTTCAAAAGAACCATGGCAACATAAGAGTATGTTAATATGCCAACATGTCAAATGAACAATAAATGGTTCATAGGAATCATAACCATAGATTAATAGGCAATCGAATGATAAATAATTCATAGGAATTATGCCAATAATGATAAGGCAAGAAGGATAAGGTCTATATTGACATGAAATAGCTAAATGACTCTTAGGAGCCATGGCTTGATTAATACATGTATGTTGATGTGTAAATGATTCAAATGAATCATAATTAATGTGATAAATGCTAAAGGCTAGTATATGAGCCAAGAATAGATGAATATGTGACACGTTGAATTGTAATAGATGGAACAATATAATCGTACAAAGGGTTATGGGATGGTATAAATGGCTTACTCTTTTCAGTTTTCATATTTATCAATTTGGGTTTATAATTGTGGCAGTTAAGTTTGAGATGGTTTTAAGGATTCCAGTCCTGTAATGCCCTTTGTAATTGTTGCTAAACGGGTTGGTTTAATTCTACTGTAAGAAAACCAGATCCTGGGCATGAAAACTCGACTATTCTTGCCTCTCTTATGTTTTCTATGGTTACCTCGAGTTTGTTTCTCGCTTTCTGTTACCAATTTAGCTTATTTATTCCATTCAAATCTCATGAATCAGTTCTATATTTTGTGAACCATATGAAATTTTTGTAGGATTATTTCCCTTTTAGGGTATTAGAGCTTTTTTTAGTTAGGTTTCATGATTTTGTTGCACTTGAATGAGCCTAACAATCTGAATTTGTCATTATAGAATGATTTGTGATTGCAATAAATTATAATGGCATTGTCTGAGTATGAGCACGAAGAAAAAGGAGATCCATTGTATGGTAAGTTCTATACATCCCCCATTGGCTTATTTTTACAAAATGTGATTAATCAACTCCTTTAAAGTTATGGTATTAATCTTAACTTTTACTTGGCTCCTTTTGATCCAACGATGGAACTCGGGTTTTCATTGGATAAGTTGACAAATGAGGTCGACCATTCTAGAATGTAGCAGCTTTCAAAGGGATCTTGGTCGTCAATCGATGGTAGTGTTCTTAATTTCATGATTTAGTACCGATTTCGCTTTTTGTACAATTTTTTTCGATGTTTTTTGTTGTTTATTGATGAACTTGGTATCGTGTTTTCTATAATTGTTTGTGTTTTTTTGGTTCTTAAATGGTTGTTTGCGTTGTTTATTTGCTCCTTGAGTGTTGATTTTGTTTTTTGTGCATTTTTTTGGGTTTAATTTGTAGTTAGTGATGAATGCAATCATGTAATTTGTATAATTGTTTTTAGTGTTTATATTTGGTTCATCACTTGCCTGGCTATTTGTATCAGTTTCTTTATCTTCTGCATGTCATATTTTTTTTTAAAATTCATTAGTTATCTATTTTGATGACATTTTATTTTTCGCCTTAAAGATATGAATTTGAGATCTCATTTTTTAATGTTTATGTCTTGCAGGCTTACTCGGGTGTTTGGAATTGGATGGCTCTTTAGGTATTTTGTTCACTTAACTTGCATCATGTTTTATGTGTTTTAGATAATATGATATACCTTTTTTTATGTTTCAAAGCTATGAAGAGCTTGCTAAATATTTTGTATTTTGGTTAATAGTCAATTGGCGATTTATATAGAACAAAACCACACATATTTACAAATAATTACACCAAAAAGACTTTGATAAAAAAACGAACTGATTCAAGCGACAACACACTAATAGTCCAACTTGTTACAAACATAATACAAAAGAATGTAATAATTACAATACACGACTAAACTTTACAAGTTATACATGTTTAGTCCTAATACAAAGGCCTTGGTTGTTTGTATAAAAAATATGCAATTAAATCAAGCGCATATAAATCTAGCATCACATGTTTAGAAATCCAAATAAAATTTTTATTTATTAAATTAAATATGTAAAAGAAAATGCTGAGTTGTGTAAACCTTTTGTCGTTTACAAAACAGTACTCTAAACCAATTTAAGGAAACATACCTTCTACACATACAAAGGAGTTCTCTAAACCAATTTAAGCCAATTGAAGGAAACATTTTAATATCGTTATGCAATATAAGCTTTTGGTTTTTAAACTTTTAAGCATAATTACAAATTTATCTATGACTACTAAGCTAATAAACTTTATACCTAGAGTGGCAATTGAGTAATTAACTATATGTACAAAAGATACCTTCGTGTTTTGTTGAGGGTATAGAGGAAACAATTATGGGAAGACCTTATCGATGCTGACAAAAGGATTACGTAATCATTACTCAACTGACGTCTTCGTGTGTCCAATTCAACATCAAAAGGTGACAACTTCTTGTTTGTGTCCCCTTCGCAAAAACTCCCTTAATATTCAACTTCTTGAGGGTTGATGGAACGTTATGACTAAAACAATTTTGTCATATATTATATAGGGAAAATTCCATTTTTTAATTCTTTCGGTTTGAGGATAATTACACATTGATATTTCAAACTTTAATTTCGACTAAGACTATGTAATTACATATTGGACTCATATTTATATATGGGGTGGTCAGATGAAAACCAATCTAGTTGGAAAAACTCTTAAAACTCATCTAAAGGTCAAGAATTATCCACCACATCAAAAAACATTCTACTTATAAGGGCTATTTGGACATTTTGTTTTGTTTTGTTTTTTTTTTTTTTTTTTTGAAGATATTTTTTGTCTTTTTTCAACAAATATTATTTTTCTACTTTTCAAATCCCAATATATATCTTTTTTCTCTTTCATATTTACTAATATTTGTAACAAATTTTTTATCTTACTTTCAAAATTTTGTAGACACAAATTATTATTATTTATCTTACTTTTTTAATTCTCTTACCTTTTCAATTCCAAAACGGGACGCTTTACATATGTAAAAAATGTAAAATCATTTGAATAGGTGTAACAAAAAAAAATGACAAATATTTTTTATTATTCTATAAGAAACCATTACAACTGATATTAAACGTAACAAAATTATCATATGAACTAAAAATATTTTTAAAAATGATAAAAAAAATATAACAAAGCTAACAAAAATATATAAAGGCGAATTATGTTTCCGTTCTTGATAACCATCTCCATCTTTGACACAAAATCTATTCACCTACGAAGAAAACAAAGTTAAAAAAAACACATCAAATTACGGTCCATAAATGTTCACGAAAATATCATATGCCACTTTAATGTTCCTATTTTGTTACACATTAAAATTGCATATGTAACACATAAGTAAATTTGCATATGCAATATATTTAACAAATAGTCATATGTTACACATTAAAATTACATATGTAACATATATGAAACCTTAAGATCTAACATTGGATGTACCATTATATATAAAATTAAACATGTAACATGCATTAGAAAAAAGACATTTATTAGAATTTTATAAACTACGAATGTTATGTAAGTAAAATTACATATGTAACATTACATATTACATATAAACGAATAATCTATGATGTTATATTAAAAAATAAAGACTCGTAAGATTCCGAGTGGTAAAATTACATAGGTAACATCATTAAAACACATATTTTTGTAAGAATAAAGACTCGTGAGATTATGAGTATTAAATAGACTCTTAAAAATTTACATAAGTACATTTACATATCTAAAATTAAAAACACTTTACATACAAAATATATTTTTATACCGTCTTAATATGCAAAACCTAAAAATATTTTTAAAAGAAAAATAAAAAATAGTTATTATCGCACGTCAATATCTCATTTAATGTTCCTTCTCTTTCAATTAGAAAACCTCAAAACCCTTTGTTATTTTGCAGCGCCGCTGCTTGTTAGCCATCACCGGAAATTTTTTTAACTTATGATAAGTAGTTTTTCTTCTTAATCTCTACTTGAACTACTCCGATAAAGAAATTTTAAAGGGTCATAGTACAAAAAAACATCAAGTTTCATACCTCTACGAGGAGCAGTGGCGATAAAAGTCATCTTCTTTGACGCAGCCGCACAAAGGAGCAGCGGCGATAAAAGTCATCTTCTCCAATGCCTAATCGAGCTTCTCCTCAGACTAATTTGAGAACGCAACGGTGGTGGTAAGTGACGATGGTGTGGTGGGTATATATGTTAATTTACATATTGAACATAATAAGATGTTATTGAACATAATAAGATGTAACATGTTAATTTACATATTGAACATAATAGGATGTAACATGTGTTAATTTACATATTGAACATAATAAGATGTAACATGTTACATAAGTAAAATTATATAGATAATGAGATGTAACATGTTAATTGTGAGCTACACATGTTACTTAAGTAAATTTACACATGTTACGTAAGTAAATTTACATACATAACATTAGAAAATACATACGAAGCTTTAAAAAGATAATGATATATAACATGTTAGATAAGAAAAAGTTGCATATGCAACATCTTTAAAAAGACATATTTAACAAATGGTAATATGTTACACATTAAAATTACATCTGTAACAGATATGGAACCATATGTACATACGTTAGGTAAGTAAATTTACATATGTAAATACATGTGGAAATTTACATACATAACATTAGATTTTACATATGTAGCATAAGATATTATATATATATAACATGCCTATAAAACACATTGTGTTAAAAAAAAATTGAGCTATGCATTTTACGTAAGTAAATTTACATATATAACATCCTTTTCAAAGGTCTTAATGAATTATAAATAAAGAACTCGTAATGAATTAATTTTTTTTAAATAAAGAGTTTACATATATAACATCAAAAAATAAAGACTCGTAATGAATTCTAATGTAAAAATTTTAGTTGGTGGTTGAAAAGGTTACATAAATTAGTTTCTAGTTTGAAGTATAAGCGGATTACAGATACAAATACATGGAAAACTATATAGGTAAATTCAAATAGATAATAAAATGTAAACAAGTTACAAAGGTAACATCGCTAACATATTACATACGTTACAATAGACAAATATTATGAAATAGTGCAATTGTTGAATCTTCTTTCCATGTGTAATAAATTAAATTAAATTACTAATTTTCTTTAGAAATCGTTAGGGATAAAAGAATATTACTTTAGAATATTTAAATAAAGAAAACTCACATAAAACATCAAATGTTAGAATGTTTACCAATTAAAGAAAAAACACTATTTTTTACCTTGGAATTATATCAGAAATCTTATAGAAAATAAAAACATAAAAAATACCCTTAGCATTTTTTATTTTGTGTGAACATGATCCAAACACTCTCTTGGAATCCATGGTTATATAAACGAGCTCTTACCTCAGATCCATAGACTACGGTTTGTTGGTGACCGGAATAACCACCTGAACCATCAGTGGAGTTGTGACGGGTTCAAACTATGCCTCCGACCCTTCTGTCACCATTTCTTAGCGCATTCAGGACTAAGAACCTCGTCTTTATCGGACCATCACAAGGATAAGAAGGAGCATTGCCATTGTTAAAGTCACCAGAGATCGGCTGAAGATGAAGGTATAATTTAAGTGGTGGATATCATCCATTAGCCCATGGATCTGTGGATGGAGGTGGTGGTGGTGGCGGATATATATCTAGATAGAGGTGGTGGTGGTGGAGAAGGTAGTAGGTGGTGGTGGAGATAGAAGTGTGGAGGTGGTGGGTTTTTAAGATTAAATAAGATTAAAATTACAATTTAAATGGATGAATGAAAATAGTGATAGGATAACTGCAGGTGAGGGTCTGAACCAAGTACAAAACTTCTTTTTCTCTTTTCCTATTATACCCTCCTTCACTAAAGACAAACCAAATTTATTAATTAACTTAAATGAAAAATACAATGATAATTCTCCTCCATTAGATCATCATGATCAAGGGTAAAGAATTAGTTTCTAAACTTTTCTCAACTCAAGTAGTTTTATTCTACCCTTTCTATATATATATATATATATATATATATATATATATATATATATATATTCTCATAAGTGTAGACAGGTAGACACCCTATAATTTCACATGTGAAATTACTCTATTTCGCATGTGAAATTCAATAAAAAAAACTTTTTTTTAGATTTTATGTAAATAAATAAATAAAATCTACGATAAACAATGAGAATTGTGAAAAAATTAATTCATAAATGAATACCTAATGAAATCTATGATGCACATGGCTTGATTTTGGAAAAATGAGTAAAAAGAAAGGATCAGAATGAGTGTGCGTAATCTGCATTATTCATGAATTAAATTTTTCACAATTCTCATTGATTATCTTAGATTTTATTATTTATTTACATAAAATCTAAAAAAAGTTTTTTTATTGAATTTCACATGCGAAATAGAGTAATTTTACATGTAAAATAGGATGTTTACATGTCTACACTTATAGGGTTGTCTACAATAAAAAATTCACTATATATATATATATATATATATATATATATATATATATATATATATATATATTGGTTCTCAAATGATTCTCTCCCTATATATATATATATATAGGGTGGGATATAATGAAAACCACCTTGAGTATGGAAAACCTAGAAAACCAATCACTTAGCCCTCATGCTTCCACATCACTAGTTAATCATTAGTATAAAAGGGCATAATGGTCAATTCAACCATGAACACTTTCTGGATTCTAACACCCCTCTTACACACTTTCTGTAACATTCTCTCTCTCTTACTTTTTCAATTTCCAAGACAGATTGGTTACATATGCAACTTTGTTAAAAAATGTAACAGAATTTTTCACTACATGTTACATACGTAAATTCATCAGGATATGTATAACCAAAAAAAATAACAAAATAAATTTTATTAATTTATAAACAAACCATTACAATAAACAATAAACGTTACAACATGTTTTATACGAACCGGCATATCCAAAAAAATATCAAAAGAATAAACTAGCTAACCAAACAAATATAACAATTATGCTTCAGATCTTGATAATAATCTTCATTTTTTACGCAAAATCCATTCACCTACGAAAAGAAAACAAAACCATCATTTGCTGATGTTTATTATAAAAGTGTTACATATGAAACCCAAGACTTGCATATGTAAACCAATAGTTACATATGTAAACCAACACTTAAAATATGTAAACAGTGAATTACATATGTAAACCAAGAGTTACATATTTTACACAATTAAATTTACAATTGTGTTTTGAAACAAAGACTTACATATGTAAACGAAGACTTACATATGTAAGTCAACACTTAAAATATGTAAAAAGTGAGTTACATATGTAAACCAAGAGTTACGTATTTAACACAGTTGCTGATGTTTATTATAGAAGTTTTATATATGAAAGACTTGCATATGTAAACCAGTAGTTACATACGTAAACCAACACCTAAAATATGTAAACAGTGAGTTACATATGTAAATCAAGAGTTACATATTTAACACAATTAAATTTACAATTGTGTTATAAAACAAAGACTTACATATGTAAAAGAAGACTTACATATGGAAAACCAACACTTAAAATATGTAAAAAGTGAGTTACATATGCAAAATCCATTCTCCCCAATGAAAAGAAAACAAATCCATTAGTTGCTGTTGTTTATTATAGAAGTGTTACATATGAAACCCAAGACTTGTATATGTAAACCAGTAGTTAACACTTAAAATATTTTAACAATGAGTTACATATGTAAACCAAGAGTTACATATTTAACACAATTAAATTTACAATAATATTCATTTTTTGACGCAAAATCCATTCACCTACGAAAAGAAACGAATCCATTAGTTGCTAATGTTTATTATAGAAGTGTTACATATGAAACCCAAGACTTGCATATGTAAACCAGTAGTTACATATGTAAACCAACACTTAGAATATGTAAACAGTGAGTTACATATGTAAACCAAGAGTTACATATTTAACACAATTCAATTTACAATTGTGTTTTGAAACAAAGACTTACATATGTAAACGAAGACTTACATAATGCAACGAGCAAGAGTCCGGATAACAAGAGAACTTCCGGCGAAGTAACAACACAAGTTCGGTGAAATGAAACCACCGTCAATCAACCTTACTTCGTCGCTAACTGCCCCGGCTAACAAGAGAACTTCCGGCGAGTTTTCAAAATTTCAGATCGCCATAACATGATCAAAACACAACGAAAATCAATTCTGAAAGTTGCCTTGGATTTGTCTTGACTAGGAGAACAATAATAGCACCATTGTTGATATGTTTTGGAATCCTTTTTTTCAGGTCCAAAAATTCAGACCGACGAAGAAGATGACCGGAAAAACGGAAAACAACTCAAACGTTAAAGAAACTCAAAAATTGTTGTTGTATTACCTTTGTATGATCGTTTACAACTTGTAGCAACTGAGTTTGATAAAAAAAACATGATATCCCAGATTCGCCATGGATGAACACGTTTTATCCAGATCTGACATTTCGTCAACCGGATCTGGAGGTGGTTTGTGGTGGCAGTGGCGGTGGAAGGAGATGGCAGAGGTGGTATGTGGTCGATATGGTGTGGTGGTGGTGGTGCTGGGAGGTGATGACGAGGTGGTACGATGAAGGAAATAGTGAAGATGGGTAGAAGAAAAGTGGGTTTTTATAAGCTGAAATGGACTTGAATGATGAAAAAGAAGAATGTAGAAATTCTGGGGAATTGAAATTTTTGAATTGGGGAAGATGAATAAGGGGGAAAGATGAGTGAGAGATTGATGTGATGTGGATAAATGTGTAAGCAAAAGTAAAAGTAGGTGTGTACTATAAAAAATTCTACCAAAACTACCATTTACATTAAAAAGAAAATGAGAAATGGTGATATAATATATTTAAAATAAACAAAAAATGGATGGAATAATGACAACCATTGGATCATTAAAATCAATGGCTTAGAAGGGGTTTCCTAAGTTTTCTAAAATCAACATGGTTTTCACTTTATCCTTCCTATATATATATATATATATATATATATATATATATATATATATATATATATATTCTGTTACTTTAACGCCACATCCATCACTATTTTTTACTATCATAATTTATATATGTTGTGTGCACGAATCCACACGTTAAGTGTTGAAGAAGGTTGCACCAGTGTCACGACTTCAACAGTAATCTTACAACACCAAAAAACCATTAGCCTTGTCGGAAAGGGCCCCGAAAGAGGTCTTCCGGACCAAGCTCTGACATGAGAGTAGTAACGAGCTTTGTGAAGGGGCTTAAAGACTGTAAATATTGTATATAGTGAGAGTGAAAGAGTTGGTGTGTCTTTGACTTACTTTTATTGGTCTATTTATAGTCTGAGATTACTTACCTAGAGTCGTTTTAGTATTAGATGCTTGAGAACTTATTAGGTTGATCGAGGGGGCTAGGGTAAGGGAATTGTCAGATTCCGAGTCGTTGAGATCAAAATGGGTCGCTCAAGCATCCGAATAGTCATCGTACTAAAAATCGGTTGACTCGGATGCCTTCATTCATTTTGAGATTGACTTCCTCATCGATCTAATTCGTAAACGTGTCTCCACTTTGGACAATATCTTATCACCTCTTAAGCATCCAATTAATTAAAACTCACATCCCCAACTTGTATGGGTATACCCTTTGTAGGATCGATATAAGTCAGAGTTAAACTTAAACAATTCCCTTTACTTGCAAATATAACCTTGCGGAATTAAGTTATATTTTACTTTTCTTAAGCAAAGTCGAGTTCTTGTATAATGTAAGTGCTTGATTTGCAGAATAGTAGAAACAACGAAATATCGAATATTCGGCACTATTTGCATTAACTCAAAGCTACACTATTACAAGTGATAACCACACTGATGTGTAAACTAAGAGATAACAAGCTATATATAGTGCATATGAGATCAATCACGGCCATTGATCTCATGTGATCTAATCTAGATCGTACATAACAAAGTCAAATCTAAGCTACCAAAAGAATAAACTTCGACATTTGAGACGACTTGCGTGTTGACAGCAACTATCTACTTTTGGAGAGTGGCTTGGGCAGATGTAGAAGCATACGAGAAGCTTTTGCAGGATGGGACTGCTGAGAAGACTTCTCAGGCAAAGTCAGGTTGAACTCATTATCTGATGGATAATCGAGTTCACCCGGAATATTCACTAAGTGACAAAACTGCTTCTTTCCGCTTGAACTTGTTGTTCCGCTTGAAGTTGTAGTTCCGCTTCAACTTCAGCCGGAACTGTCAAAACTGGAGTTCAGCCGGAAAACTTCAAAATTGAAGTTCCTTACAATCTCCCCCTAAGCTGATGCTGTCAAATTATTCTTCTAAGTCAAAGTTCTTCTTCAAAATTGATTTGTACCCAAAAATCTTCTTCACCTTGTTCTACTTGTCCGTAGTTCTGATGCCGGCATCAAGATTCTGAGATAGCTCTTTGGTGTTTGTTTTGGTCACCTTTACGTGTTTAATTGAATCCCAGTCCATTTCGTTCCATTCTTCTTGAACAGAAATGGACTCATGGATTGTAAAGGTGCCATCAGCTCTATGAACATAGAAGAGCTTCTCCTCCTCTTCCCAAGTGATAAATTTTATTTCACTGGTAGGCATTTCATCTTCTTCTCCTGCTGAATCACCATCTAAACTGCTTCTGTAGAGCATTCCACAGTCCAGCATAGTTGGCTCAATCACAAGCCTTAACATGTGCTCTGCTCTTGAAGGATTCAAAATTTCTCTGAGTTTAAGTATGATGTCTGTCATTTGCAGCAGAGTGAGTTGAGAAGTTGCCTTGTGAACATTTACCACTTGAGTTATGCCACTGGCCATAGTAAAAGTGAAATCAAATGTGGCTTCATCCACTGTCCAACCCACAATTTGTCTTTTACTGGGTGGAGCTCTTCTCTTTTGTTTTTGATTTCTTTTACTTTTGGCATGCATCAGCTTTCTTTTCCTAACCGATCTTTCTTCATCAGATTCAACAGTAGATTCTGGCACAATGGGTTTCTTGCCTCTGTCAGATGAAGAAGGACCAGATTGAACTTCAGTAGGTTTGGTGATGGTGGTGGAGGGTTCATTTATGGTGAGTGGAGGAAGTGAGGTTTGTGAGGGTGGTTTACTGGCTTCAGGAGTTGGACTAGAAGGTGGGGTAGGTGGAAAGATATCAGAAAAGTCCATAGTAGGAGGAGGCTTCTTTTTGAAAGGAATGATGGGTGTGAAATTGTCAGCTCTGTATTTTGGATTGGCAAGTTTGGCGGCTAATTTCTTGGAGATTTTGGGAGGCTGGTATGGAATGATGGCTAGAGACTGTAGAAGGGATGGAACTGATGTAGGCATAGGATTTGGGTCATATATGAAGGAAGGTGGAGGAGGGATATCTGCATCATCAGTGATCTCAGGTTTAACATTTATGTGAGTTGACATACCTGAGGTGAGCTCTGAAGGTGCAGGCATCACAAGCTTTGGGTTGACAGCAGCTATATCTCCTTTTAGCTTATGAAAGATTGAGTCAATCAATTGGCATAGTTCTTTGACTTTCATTTGAGCTACCTCTTCTTCAGTTCTTATGTTTCTGACCACAAATGCCCTTTTTACCCTTTTCAGCAGTTGATAATTCTCATCACTCTTTACCAGCTTGGTAGGCAAATGAGAGGCAATGGAGATTAGCCTCTGCCTATCGGCTTCAGTCACAGCATCCAAATCATAATCCTTCATTCTCCAGTTAAAAGACCTGATCTTTGCTTCTTCCAGTAAATTTTCAAATACAAAATTTTGCATGTAAAGATCAAATTCCTCTTGAATTTCTTTAGCAAGCCTCTCATCCTCTGCTATTCTCTTGGCATCTTCTACCATCTTCTGTATGGCTTCAGCCTTTGGAGTTTGAACCACCTGTTGAATTGTTTTAGGAAATTCAGCATGAACAGGTTCTTCCGGTTGAGTTGGTTCTGTGCTCCTTAATGTTATGAGGGTTTCGCCCATTTCTGCTATTTCAGCATTACTCCTTTCTTCCGGTTGAACCACAGTTGGTTCAGTAGACCCATCAACACCAAAAACTGAGTTGCCAGGTCCAAAAGTTTCCACCTGAGCAGTTGATTGGGTTTCCGGTTGAACAATATTCTCAGCTTCCACAAACACTTCCGCCTGAAGTTCCGTCTGAACTTCCGCTTCAACATTAGATTGATCTTCAGTCACCACTTGAGGTTTGGTGACTTCAGATCCTCTGTCAACAATTTCCAGCACCTCTGTTCCTTCATTCTCACCAATTGGATTCTCATCTTCTCCTTCAGAGATTGTAGCAACTACAGTGGTTGCAGTGCTGTCTTCAGTTGCCTTGCTGTGATCACTGGCTTTTTCAGCCGGAAAGATAACATCTTTTAGAAGTGTAGTGATCATGTTGATGTGCTCAGGTAGAGCACCAGCAATCAACATTGAAGATTGAACCAGCTCTGTGAGGTTGGGATCCTCAAAAGGTGAAATGGCAATTAATTGACTGCTTTTGATGTTGGCCTAACACTCTTCGACACCAAAGGGATTTATGCCAATTCTTTGACAAGCTGTGGCTCTGACTTCAGCCGGTATCCTCTGATCTTCTTCAATCTCTGTAATGACAGGCCTTGAGGGCATCTTCTCCCCCAATTTGACAGTATCAGCTTCTTTAGCTATTACAGCTTCATCAGCATTACTGTGAAGGGTTGAAGGACCTGCTTCAGCATCAGTAGGATTTACTTTCACCAGTTTGGCAACAGTTGCATTTAGAGTATCAACCTGTGCTTGAAGAGATAGGTACAAAGTCGTCAATTCAGGTAGTGAAAAACTGTCCTCAACTGGCGTTTTGCCAGCATCCTTGGACGAAACCAAGCTATCAATCCTAGACTGATCAGCAGTGGTACCCATGGCTTCTTGGCACCTGGGATTCTCTTCATCTGTCACAACAACTCTTGGTTCCAATGAAGGAACTTCAAGTGCTGATTCAGAGAAGATTGTCGCGAATTGGGTCTTATTGATGTTACTGCTGACACCAGGGTCCAGTGGGGATCCCTGGGCAGCAGCAGCCCTTTCCGCATGAATCTCATCAGTACTCCCGAGATTCACCTCCAGTAAGGAGTGTGGGTTCAGTGCTGCAGGGTCCAGGCTTATCAGGTTGTTCTCATGTGATGTGGCAGGTGAGTTAATAACACCTTCACTTAAGCCAAGATTGATAGCACTGTCACTCCTGGGTGATTGGGGTTGAAGTGGTGACATATGTCCAGATGGGGATTGTGCATCTGCTTCTAATGACTCCCCCTCAAATGAGGGTTCGTCCCTAAGAGAGAATCCCAATTTGACAAGTTTCCGCTTGGGCTTTTTTCCTGGAGCGGGGTTAGAAGCTTCGGGTTGGGTGGTGGCACTAGGTGGAGGAGACCTAATGACCACTTGTCTCTGTCTTTTGAAAGTGACAGGAGGAGTTTCAGTTGAGGAGGTGGCAGTGGTAGATTGATTGTGAGCTTTCCTCTTTCTGGATTGAAAAGTTTTTAGTGTTGAGGAAGCAGGGACAGATGTGGGATCAGTAACTGTTAGGTCTACAGTTCTGTCATCTTGAGCAGGGAGCTCAGTTACTCCTACAGTTTCCGTTTGAACATCTGTTGTAGCAGGTTCATCAGGAAACTGCCTTGAAATCGGTAAGGGGTGGTCAGTATCCCTTCCAAGAAATGGAGATTTGCTTAAAGCAAGGTTTGAAAAGGTTTTCTCATTCAGAAGTTTTTGATGCAAAATTGTACCGAGCCAAACTATGTGGGGGTACAATTCTTTGAGAATGTAAGTCAAAAATCTAGGATACAGGTAAATATATTCAGAATTGACATTTGATTTTAGGGCTTAAAAAATGAGTTTTGAAAAGTTAAAATTTTCACCTTTTACCATAGCGAAGAAAGCAGAAGCTTGCTCGCTGGAGAGCTCATCAAATCCTCCCTTCTTTGGGGATAAACACACCAGAAGTGTATGTGCAAGAAATCTCCACTTGTATGGTAACTGCCCTTTCTTGATGGTTTTGCTTTGCAGCGAACCACCGTAACCAATATTTCTGAACAAACGGAGATATTTGGTGTGATCAACCGTTTCATATCCTCCTTCATCCTTTAATTTCAACAGACTTCGCACCTTTGCCTCATCGATTTCCACTTCCTTTCCTTGTACAGTTGACACAATCGCTTCACTACCATTCGCCCTTTCAGTAACCCTAGCGTGTGACCAAAAATCCTCGAGTATTTCTTCAAAAATTTCCGCTTCGACAGTAAGCGCATGATGAAGATGAGAACTTTTAATGAAGTCAATCATTCCATTGTAGATGTTTGTTTTGCTCGGTGGCTCTAGATACGCCACAAGATTGTGTTCTACCGGAAACTTAGAGTCACTAATGGGCCGCTTGCCACTTGCCTTCCCCTTGGGAGCCATTGTTGACGCAGGTTGACGGTTTACGAATGTTTATCGGAGAGGGTTTGAGAGAAATTTGGAGTAATTTCGGAATGGGAATGATGGAAATGGGGAAACTGACGGTAAATTAGGGCTTTTTACCTTTTTCAGTGCTGACGTGGAGGAGAGAGGTTAAAGATCGACGGTTCAGTGACTGATGGGATAGGTGCTTTATAGGTTGGACGGTACAACTGGTTAAAGCATGTCCTTATCCAAAAGTTAATTTACTGAAACCTCGGATTTAAAACAGTTAAAAATTCAATGGGTAAATAAATGTATATCCGCTTAGAAAATTGTGCCTTCCGAGTAATTAAATGAAACGTTGACTTTGTTGATCCGGAAGTTCAAGCGGAACCCATTTTCTCCTTTTTATTTAAAAACAAAAATTCTTCCGTCTGAACATCAAGCGGACAATTTTTCCGCTTGAAAGAATTGTTTTCTAAAATAAATTTCCACATCATTTTAAAACATTTTTCCGATTGAAGTTCACACGGTGAATTTCAAAAGTTGTCTTTTCAGGTTGAGCCTGAACTTGAACCGGAAATCCAAAACACATGATTTTTTTTTGAAAATTTGTGTTAATTATTCATAGTATTATCAGTAGTTACTGACTATGAACTGAAATGTTGTCTGATTAACACTAAAGATTTTCATTTTTATTTTCTTTTTGTATCAAGAGGCGGGCTCTTTGAGTTCATGTCTCCCTTTTATTAGATTTGTGAAAAAATAGTTTAAATTAGTCAAAGTTCATCATACCAATGGCACTAATGAGATAGAAAAATCTAGCTTCATCAAATGCTTTGGTGAACAAATAAGCCAATTGTTGATCTGTATGAACTTTAACCATTCTAATCAAGTGTTTCTCAGCACAATCTCTAATAAAATGGTACCTGATATCAATGTGTTTTGCCTTTGAATGTTGAACAGGGTTGTTTGTGATTGAAATGGCACTGTTGTTGTCTGCAAGAATAGGAGTTTCCATGAATTTGATGCCATAATCCAGCATTTGATTCTGGATCCATAAGACTTGACTGCAGCAGCTTGATGCAGCAATGTATTCAGCCTCAGCAGTAGAAGTAGACACGCAGGTTTGCTTCTTGCATTGCCAAGACACAAGTCTTTCTCCCAAAATTTGACATCCTCCTGAAGTAGACTTCTTGTCCAAGTTGCAGCCAACATAATCACTATCAGTGTAAGCTTTGAAGGAGAAATCTGAGTTTTTTGGATACCACAACCCAAGCTTTGGTTGACCTTTAAGGTATCTAAAGATTCTCTTCACAGCTAACATGTGTGATTCCTTTGGTTGACACTGGTATCTAGCACATAAACAGACACTAAACATGATGTCAGGTCTGCTTGCTGTGAGATAGAGCAGTGATCCAATCATTGCCCTGTAGAGATGAACATCTACTGGTTTCCCATTCAAGTCACTGTGTAACTTATGAGAAGTGGAGATGGGAGTTTTCAGCATATCTTGAATGTGTTTGCATTGATTCAAGAAAATTCCATTTGCAGTTTGCTTCACTTGCAACCCTAAGAAGAAGTTCAGTTCTCCCATTGAACTCATCTCAAACTTAGATTGCATCAAGCTCTCAAATTCTTTACACAAGGCAGCACTGGATGAACCAAAGATGATGTCATCAACATAGATTTGTACCATCAAAGTATCTTTGCCATCAGATTTCACAAACAGTGTTTTGTCAATTGCTCCCCTTTTATAGCCATTCACTAGGAGATAGTTTGAGAGTGTCTCATACCATGTCCTAGGAGCTTGCTTGAGACCGTATAAAGCTTTAATCAACTTGCACACCCTGTTGGGGTAATGAGGGTCTTCAAAACCTGGAGGTTGCTTGACATACACATCCTGTTCCAAAAGACCATACAGAAAAGCACATTTAACATCCATTTGAAATACCAGAAAGTTTTTGAATGCAGCATAGGCAAGAAATATTCTGATTGCTTCAAGCCTGGCCACAGGAGCAAAAACTTCATCATAATCAATGCCTTCTTCCTGTGTGTAGCCTTGAGCTACAAGTCTGGCCTTGTTTTTTATTACTATTCCCCTATCATCCTTCTTGTTTCTGAATACCCATTTAGTTCCAATTGGTTCTTCACCTTCAGGTAAGTCAACCAATTCCCAAACCTTTTGTTTATTGATCTGAAACAGTTCCTCTTGCATTGCCTCTACCCAACTTTCATCTTCCAATGCATCATTGATCTTTTTGGGTACTTCTTGAGACAGAAATGCAGCATGCAGGCAAATGTTTGCATCAATAGACTTGCTTCTTGTCAGCACATGGGTTGACAAGTCTCCGATAATGTTCTCCCTCGGATGGTTCTTTCCAATTCTTCTATCAGGAAATAGTGGAAATTCATGGCTTCTTCCATTGTGAGGAATATTGAGTTAAGGTAATAACTCAATATTGTTGGTTTGTGATATGGGATCTGAACTTTCTTCATGAGAACTGGGGACTGAATCTGAAATCAGATGCTCAAAACTATACTCATTTAAACCAGCATCTGTTGAGTCATTGGATTCATTGTTCTCAGAATTTTCTGAAAAATTGTTTTCCGGTTGAACTTCAACCGGAGATTCTACAGCTACAGGATCCGCTTGAACTTCAACCGGGAGTTCGACCGGAAAAACTTATGTATCAGCAGGAACAATTTCAGAGGTTTTCTTTGAGTTGTTGGGTTTCACAGGCTTAGTGCTGATGGATGAAAAGAAGGTAGGTTGCATTTGCAGTTCCTTGGTGCTTGTCTTCCAAATATCATCAGTCGATCTTGTGTGATTTTGCTTATGTTCCTGTTCCTGCACTATTGAACTCGATGGCTTCTCAATGGTAAAATTGAAAGCAGTGGTTAGTGCATCTATGTCAAATAGCCATTCAGGTTGAGATACAAAATTGTTAAGAGATTTCTCATTAAAAGTTACATTAATGGTTTCCTCAACAATTTTGGTACTTTTATTGTATACTCTGAATGCTTTTGAAACACCAGAATATCCAACAAAGTATCCTTCATCTGCCTTTTCAACAAACTTAGGCAACAACCTATTAGTTATCAAAATAGTAACAGGACAACCGAAAGATTTAAAGAAGTAAATGTTGGGTTTTCTACCTCACCAAAGTTCATAAGCAGTTTTGTTTTTACCCTTAACAATCAAAGTCCTATTTTGGACATAGCAGGCAGTGTTTACTGCTTCTGCCCAAAATATCACAGGCAACTTAGAATCTGCTAGCATAGCTCTAGCACCTTCAATTAATGTCCTATTTCTCCTTTCAGCAACACCATTTTGCTGTGGAGTTCTAGAAGCACTGAATTGCCTAAAGATTCCCTTTTCCTCACAAAATGAGTTCAAAACATGATTTTTAAACTCAGTGCCATTGTCACTTCTGATTGTCTTAACTTTCAGTTTTGCTTGATTTTCTAAAGATAGAATTAGTGTTTTCAACAATTCAGCAGTTTCATCTTTTGTTTTTAAGAAAAACACCCATGTATATCTAGTAAAATCATCAATTATGACAAAACAGTATGACCTTTTCCCAATGCTCATCACTCTAGTTGGACCAAACAGATCCATATGCAAAAGTTCTAGAGGTTGAGTGATAGAAGACTCAGTTTTGGGTTTGAAGGAGGTCTTGTGTTGCTTACCCTTGAGGCAAGAAACACAGTGTTCGGAACAGTTGAACTGCTTGTTAGGAAGACCCTTAACCAAGCTTAGATTCACTATTCTGTTCATGTTCTTGAAATTAACATGACATAACCTCCTATGCCACAAATCAGACTCATCCACTGAGGCTTTGGATATAAAGCATGCAATTCCACTGGCTGGAGTGGCAGCAGACAAATCCAAAATATATAGTCCTTCTCTCCTAGGTGCTCTGAGCAATACAAGTTCCTCAGGGATTTTAACACCAGGTTTCAAGACTATGGCCTCCTTTTCAGTAAACATCAAATTCAAATTCTTGTCACACATTTGTGAGACACTTAGTAAATTGAAATTTAATGTGTCAACAAAATTTACCTTGACAAAGGTAAGCATCCCATTACTGACAGCACCTTGTGGCAGGTGCATCCACTATCAACTACCCATAGGCTCTGTTGGCCTTTATTATGCACCTACACACAAAGAAAATTGATTAATTTCTAAAGGGAACCCAAGCCTTTGAGGTCTTGGGCTTGCCAGAAGCATCATAATACTTATACTCTTTAAGTATTAAAGTATTTAGTATTGGATCCTCATTCAACAGGTCATCTTGATCAATGTTCAAGTGTTCAGACTGTTCACTTGATTGACATTGCCTGTTTGTTTTGCTAAGCCTTCTCTCAGCAATCTTCTTCTCTCTGTATTCCCTATACTTCTTTTGTTTGTTGGTCAAGGCCTTTGGCAACTCACAGGATGAGGTGTAGGTCTGATCAACACTAGTCACTGGTGAGATTATAGCATTAAGTTTTGAAAATTTGTTTGACTGGCTAGATCTCTCACTGCGAAATGCAATAGAGGCATTTCCGCTTGAACTAGAGGGAATTTCAGGTTGAAAGTTGTGTTTGTTTTTCACAAAATTTTCTCTAGAGGTGGTCTTGCCTCTAGATGGGTTTCTCCTTCCTTGACCTTCGAAATGGTCATACTCATCAGTGAACTGAACTCTGGGTCGTTGTCTAGGTGCAGTAACTGATCTGAGTGTTTTGGAGTTTCCGGTTGAACTTCTCTTCCAGTTGAAAATTTTTCCGGTTGAAGTTCAGCCGGAACCCTGTTTGATTTTAAGACTGAAAAACTTCCATTTTTGTTATTCCCAATTAAAACCTTGTTTGACTCAATATCAAAATACTTCATTGTGTTACTTTTTACAGGTGAGATTTTACCTGTAGATCTTTTCTGAGTAAAAACAGTTTTGGGTTTCAACAAGTTTTGAGCTTTGCTCAAAGGATTGAATTTGCACATAGCAGCCATGTGACCTTTTTCACCACAGAAAACACATTCAAACATTTTTCTTTGGAAAGAATCTGTGTTTTTGGTTATTTGGTCATTAGTAACTTGATGATAAATAAGTTTACCCATTCTTTCAGTTTCAGTTGATTTTGGCTGCTCAGGTAGTTTACCTCCAACTTTTGAGTCCTTGGGCTCATAAATAGTTGGTGGTGGAAAAGCAACTTTTGGTTTTAAGACCTTGGATTGGTCAACAGATGCTGATGTGTTAGCATCTTTGACTTCACAGTTTGATGATGATTCAACAGATTTTGATTCAGAAGGTGAAGATGCAGTGCTATCGACAATTAGACTCACACTACACTCCTTCTGAAGTGCTTGGATTGGAGCAATAATAGGTGAGTATTCCTTGGGTGGTTCAACATTGTTGTACCCAATACCTGTTTTCCCATGCATTGCCCCATTCCAAAGTTTCTCAGCTTTCTTGTTAGCTGTTTGGAATTTATCACAAGTGAACAAGGCATCTTTTAACTTAATTTCAAGAACATCATTTTCTGCTTTTGCATCTTTTGTTTCTTGTCTTGAAATAGTTAGCTTGTTTAACAAGTCCTCTAATTGTGTTTCCAAAATGGAGTTAGTTTGCTTCGAAACTTCAAATTCTTTGTTTAAATTTTCAATTTTGGTGATGTAAGCAGTTTCAGTTTTCTTAAAGCAATTCTTTAACTCATTTAAGTTGGAAACTTCATCAATCAGATCAATGTTGTGTTTCCTGTATTTTGCCACTTGTTCTATGCATGCAGGGCTGCACAGATTTTCCAACACATTTTCAGGAATTTCATTTACCTGTTCAGTTGAATCTTCTTTAGCCATCAAAGCATGGTTGATTGGCTCATACTCAGTGACAAAGTCATCCCACTCAAAGCATTCAGTCTGATTAGCTACAGCTGCCACCACATTTTGATTTCCAAGTGGTTTTGGTTGAGTTGGCTGTTGGTTGCTGTTGTTGTTGTTTTGTTGACTGCTTGTTGTTGTTGCTTCCATGGTTTGATCTCTGTTGAACATTGTTGTTGTTGTTCTGTCCATCTCTCCTTGGCTGCGTGCATTCCCTGGTAAAATGACCAAGTTGGTGACAGTTATAGCATTAGATTTATCCAACCCAATTGATGATCCCTTTGACCCTTTATAAGTTCTTCCAGTTCTTTTATAAAATCTTTGGGCCCTTACAGAAACCATAGCCAATTGAGTTAAAATGTCCATTTCTTCTAAATCATCTGCCCCTATGCATTCCAAGTCTTCACGTGTGAAGCCTTGTGATGAGTCAGTCGCCACATAGGCGGAGTGAGAGTTGTCAACAAGTGTTGAAGAACTCTCTGAGCCTCTAGGTGACTCAATGAAACTGACTGAGGGTGAGTGATATTGAGAAGAATTTGAGATCTTTTGAAAATCAGTTGTAACCAAAGCAGTGGTTTGCAACTGTGGTGATGCCTCAGGAAAGCTATTCTGCTTAAAATTAAGTTCCATTTTATAAGCACTAAGGATTCCATGGAGTTCACTTAGTTTAAGCTTTTTGAGATCTTTACACTCCCTGATACTGACTGTGTAGACAGTCCAAGCTGGAGGTAATGATCTCAGGAACTTTCTGTTGGCATCAGCCTGTTCAGTTTTTACTTCTACCTTTTGCAATTCATCAAGAAGTGAAACAAATCTAAGATACTGGTTGGTCATAGATTCACCAGTTTTGTAAGTAAAGTTTTCATATCTTTGTTTCAAAACATCTTTCTTGTTTTCCTTAACCTCACTAGACCCTTCATATATTTCACTGAGAGCAATCCACAAGCCATGTGCTTTCTTATATCCCTTGAACCCTACAAGTATAGAGTTGGGTAATGCAGCCTGGAGTGTCCAGTAGGCCTTGTGATCATACTCAAGTTCAGTGTAATCAGCTTCAACATATTTGTCTAGTGGTTTTGGTATTTGCACTTGGGCATCATCAGCAGATTGAACAGTTGGATTGTAAGGACCTACAGTCAACCTGTTCCAAATGCGTCTGTCTAGGCTTCTAACAAAACCTTCCATCCTGAGTTTCCAAGTATCAAAGTCATCAGGAGTGAAAATTGGTGGTTTGTTAGAGTTGCCGTTAAGTGAACCAAGAGTTAAATCAGTCATTGTGAAGAACAGTTTTGTAAAACAGAAAAAGGCTTAAAGAAAGTAAGTATGCAAGTAAAGTATCAGCTTTGAAGCACTAGAAGTCTTCAAAGTAGAGAGTCAATGGCTCTGATACCAATTGTAGGATCGATATAAGTCAGAGTTAAACTTAAACAATTCCCTTTACTTGCAAATATAACCTTGCGGAATTAAGTTATATTTTACTTTTCTTAATCAAAGTCGAGTTCTTGTATAATGTAAGTGCTTGATTTGCAGAATAGTAGAAACAACGAAATATCGAATATTCGGCACTATTTGCATTAACTCAAAAGCTACACTATTACAAGTGATAACCACACTGATGTGTAAACTAAGAGATAACAAGCTATATATAGTGCAGATGAGTTCAATCACAGTCATAGCTATATATAGTGCAGATGAGTTCAATCACAGTCATTGATCTCATGTGATCTAATCTAGATCGTACATAACAAAGTCAAATCTAAGCTACCAAAAGAATAAACTTCGACATTTGAGACGACTTGCGTGTTGACAGCAACTATCTACTTTTGGAGAGTGGCTTGGGCAGATGTAGAAGCATACGAGAAGCTTTTGCAGGATGGGACTGCTGAGAAGACTTCTCAGGAAAAGTCAGGTTGAACTCATTATCTGATGGATAATCGAGTTCACCCGGAATATTCACTAAGTGATAAAACTGCTTCTTTCCGCTTGAACTTGTTGTTCCGCTTGAAGTTGTAGTTCCGCTTCAACTTCAGCCGGAATTGTCAAAACTGGAGTTCAGCCGGAAAACTTCAAAATTGAAGTTCCTTACACTCTTCCTTTTTGAGTTTCTATTTGAGATCAGTCATTGCCTACGTGGCAGAACTCACATTCTCTAACTCATAACCGGCATACCTCATGCCTTGAAGGAAAAGTATCGCCACGTGGGAGTCACCGCGCTAACTTTATCACATTCACACCAGTCAAATGATAAGAGGTATACCCATATAAGTGTGAGTGATTTTTTTTTTTAAAAGATTTATTAATTAATTTAAAAAATATCAATAAATTTATCAAGTGAAAAACATAATAAATCCATTACGACACTAGAGACATGTTAAAAATAGCTTTCAAAACCATCTTTTTTAAATAAAAAAAAACATTGTTTTCATTCAAATTTATACCATGGTGTTCAATTTTTTTTTATCAAGATTACGTATTAAGTTTTATTAGAAAATTAGCATGCAAGTTATTTGGAAAAAAAAATCTGATTTGCCTTACATAAAACAAGATGGTGACCCGCCCCGCGCTTCGCGGCGGGCCACCATTTTCTGAAACGCCGTGGTCAAAGTCGAAAACTCTAAAAATGATTTAAAAGTTGACCATCTGCATTTAAGCTTGAAAAAAAATACCACATGTACATGACACGGTGGCCTAACACCCATTTTTCAGAACGTTGTGACCAAAGTCAAAAACTCTAAAAGTGGTCTAAAAGTTGACCACCTGTGCTTAAGTTTTAAAAAATACCACATGTACATAACACGTGGCCTAACACGTGACCACATGGCTTAAAACGTGACCACGTGTTACAAAAGCATTGGCATACATATGACACGTGTCATAAAATTAGTGGCCTAGCACCAATATATTATTGATTGAACATGACACGTGTCATGTTATTAGTGGTGAAACATGACACGTGTCATGTTCCTATTAGTGAGGATATGAATAGTATTTTATGAGTCTATGACCACCATTTATTAATGTATATATATATATATAATAGGATTGGAAAATTCTTAAAAATGCATTTGGTGAGGTGTCTCGTTCTTATTGACTGCAAATAAATCAACTGAAAGATCATGTCCGTGCGGATGGTCATGGCTAAACTTCTCACTTAACATTCATGGTAACGAGGGATGATGTTCCACTCCATAAGTAATATTCACGCCGATTTTTAAATAACATATAATTAAATCAATATAATCTTCAGTTATTATTCTCCAATAATAATTTATTTATTCTCTAAATAATTAAAGGTACGTACAACATTTACTCGTGTAAATACAGTTAAACTCTTTAAGCATATTTCTCGTTTGTCAATGCCCGCAATATGACTCTTTAGGTCGTACTTCATTAGAAGCATTATTACGCTTTGCTACTCGTGCACTAAGATTCAATAATCTTCCACTTACGCAAGTCGCAACCTAATGACAATGGAGACAGAGTTAGACATCAAGCAATCTCGCACTGCACACAACAAAGTAGGAAACTTTGACAAATCATCCACTATTACGGTATTACCAAATGGTACAAGACGCTCTTGATTCTACTCTAGTAACAACCTATGACTCGCTGTAAGTTATCCTTAATGTAATAGACATCTCGTTAAACATTAGACATAGATTTAATCATTTCATATAGCGTTCAAGCTTGACCAAGCATTTCGCACCACTTAAACCAACGAGGATGCCAGAGACATCATCCAGTTATCGTAGTAAGAAAACATATTCCATTTTGACTACACACGATTGGCATGCACTATACCTTCAAGTATATCAGACTATTGTCCTTATGACTGTCCTATAAAAAAACAACGTTAGACAACATCAATTTATGACCTTTGGTAGAATTAAATACGAATGCGCATCTCCGGCCAGAGGATATAAAGATAAGGCCACTCTTACGTAATATATATATATATATACACACATATACATATATATATATATATATATATATATATATATATATATATGGGGTAAGTATAAATTGAAAACCCACTTGAACAATGAAAAACCTGAAAACTCTTATGTCCTTTTAGAAAAAAATACAAAAATTTACTAGAATGTTCTACATGTATCTCCGGCAAAAGATCTGAAAAATGATGATTATCCAACAGTTAGTTTTTTGCTATTTTTTCGATAAAATAAAAAAATCCTCGTTCTCGAAAATACATATGTAAATAAAAAAAATGACATATGTAAACACAATAATTTACATATGTAAAAAAGATTTACATTTAAAAAAATCTAAAAAATCCACTCAGCAGTTTTTTTTCTTTTTTTTTCACCAAAACTAATAAAAATGAATGTAGAATCAATCCAATAGATAAAAAATAGATTACATATGTAATTTTTAAAGTACATATGTAAAAACAGGGTTTACAGGGTTTTCACAATTCAATTTGGTTTTTATAATATCCAACAACAACAACAACAACCATACCCAGTAATGTCCCACCAGGAGTATAGAAAATACTATTAGTAGGGTCTTGGGAGGGTGGGATAGACAGCATTACCTCAAACGCAAAGGTTAGAGACCCCTAACTCCAAAGTCAAAAAAGAACACACAAAAAGAAAAAATATATATATAAAAAATAAATATAAAATAATAAGAATAATAATAATAAAATACTAAAAGTATAAAATAATCGCACTAATTAATAATAATAAAAAAATATATAACTATATTAAAAAGGAAAATATATATATATATATATATATATAATATATATAGGAACTAAACAAATAAATAAATAAAGTTAAAATACATAAATAAATGATATATATATATATATATATATAGAGAGAGAGAGAGAGAGAGCCAAGTTATACTACATCTTTTAAAAATCCTACATCCATTGCGGACGCACCTGGAGCGTCCGATCATACCAATCAACGGCGATGATGAAGCAGGGGTGTATTGTGAAACATTTGAGATTTTAGGCGCGCCACAATATTCCATGTGTTGCGACAAGGGCATAAAGGTAAATCGATAATTAGTTTCTTTTTTATTTTAATTTTCAAAATTCAAACTCTCCAAAAAAACCCTGGTGCGAGAAATCAGAACCCAAAAACCGCCAGGATTCACAAAATCAGGTGCGGATATAGATAAAAACAAGATTATCAACGAATCGATGGCGTCGAAGAATGATTCAGACGATAGTAAGTTAATCCTGTGAATCGTAATTCTTTTGATCATCTTAGCGTCTAATTCTAATCTTGACTATATTTCAGAGAAGGTGAAAGAGGAAGAAGGAGAGCCAATTACTATAAGCTCTGGTAACATGAAGAAAAAAATCTCCGTCAAAGGTGCATTATGTTTTCTTACTATGTATATTTACGAATCCGGTATTTAAAATCGGGTAAACTGTAGACTATTTCGGCTGATGAATGTTTTTTTATCTAGGGTTTTGGTAATGGTATTTGATCAGTAGTGTTTTCTTGTGTTTTGTTAATGATATTGATGTAAAACATTACATACCCATGAACTATAAGTAATACGTTGACAAGTTAAATCTGCTGATGGTGGAGTTTTTTGTTGGTTAAGATTTATTTTTTCCCATAAAATTAGGTAGGGGCAAGCGGAAAAGCTCCCGTTTAGCAAACAAAGCATCATTTAATTACACAAACACATCAGACACACCAATTGTTTTGGATATGGGAGACTCAGGTATGGAATTTAATCAAAGTTTATTATCTTTGAGGATCTAATTTACACATGTTTTACACCATAATTGCTCTTTACACCATTACCTATTTTGGAGTATTGCAGATTTTGAAAGATCGCCAACAATCCCAAAAAGTCCGAAAAACACTAGTGAGTCTAACATGAGAGGAAATAAGCGGAAAATACAAATGGATGTGGATAAGGGGAAATTGAAAGGGAAAATGCAGACAACTTAAAGAACTGCTAAGATTCATGAACAAAATGATGACTCTGATTTTCAGGAAAAAACACCAAAGATATGTAAGACTATTGTAACACCATCTGTGCCAGTGAGGACCACCAAATACTATCCATTCGATGGCAACATGATTAAAGTGAGGTTATCACCATCTAATTTAACTGAATGGTTTGCCAAGTTCACCGAAAATCAAAGAAAAGCAGTTAATGAAATGGGTTTCGGAAGATTGCTAGGCTTGCAAATAGATTCAATACCCACAGCACTAGGTTATTGGCTACTTCAAAACTACAATGCAGATACAAGTGTGTTGTGTTTGGGGCAGGGAAGCATTCAAATAACACCACAATTAGTGAATAAGTTGTTAGGCGTGCCAATTGGGACCATAAAAATAGTTAAAAAGAGAACTAGCATAAAGTATCCTGTAGTAGCTGAATGGCAGAGCCAATTCAAAAATGAACATTGGATCTCTAGGCCATATGTGCTTAGGTTGTTTGATAGAATTACGCCAAGGCAAGATTATGAACGATTGTTTCAGCTGAATTTCTTGGTAGCAGTTATGACAGTAGCTGGAAGAACAAATGATAACAACACCGTTAACCAGGGATTCTTGCATGCAATAACAACAAATCTCAAGATCAGTCACCTAAGATGGTGTGATTACCTTATTGACTGTTTGAATAAAGCAAAAGGAAAGTGGAAACCTGGTATAGTAGACATGCGTTTCAATGGTTCTTTGCTGGTGCTATCGGTAATTAAAAAACACCACATCATTACTCTTACAATAAGCATTATACATAGTATTGGTATAAATTAAATACACTAACGTTTATTTTTTTACTTGTTTTGTTCTCTAAACACAGATGACAATGGTATATGATACACATAAAAAAAGGAGTTGGGGCATACATAGATTACATCAAACGGAACCATCTTGTTAGGTGTGAAAATTGGTTATTCAATGCTCTAAAAAGAAGAACACCAAGCACGATGAAAAAACCGGGATCCTCAGAATATGTTAAAAAACAAGTAGGCGAAGGTGTGAAGAACGACATGACCGAGGAGATGTTAGATGAAGATGGTGAAGAAGATGAGGCAGATGTACAACGTAAAAGAGATGTTGTTGACGGTGGTGATAAAACGAAACCTAATATTGAACTAAAAAACACCACAACAGGAGGTGATGAGTCGGGTGGTACAAATGTTAAAGGTGTCAGTGCAATTGAAAGAGACGGTTCAGGAAATGTACCTGCTGCAGAACATAGTGTGGGTGTTGTCTATGAACCTGGTATGTACAATGATCCAATGCAAGAGGCTGAAATACTGAGATTATGGAAAGAAAGTGAAGAATTTTTTCAAAAAAAATTATTTCAGGTTGTGATGTCTCGCCATCTGGCAACCATTTGAAAATGCCCGTGCTAACACCAATGTGCACTGATGAAAGTATTAAAGAGCAAGAAGTTGCAGGGACAGAAGAAATGTATGAAGTAGATAATGTTGACTCTACTGATGTCAGAATGATGAATGTAATGCTGAAGATGAAATATTACTCAATCAATATTTTGGAGAGCACCATATTGATCCTGATCTGTCGGAGGTATGATTTTGACATATTACATATGTTATGATGTCTTTTTTTGGCATAACACCGTGTGAATGTTTATGTATATTTTTTTTTTTGGATTGGTACAACCAAAAAGCACCATATGTGTTACATTTTTTTCCTTTTGTAATGTTGATACAGGTATTGATTACCCAAATAACAGATGGGATGAAAGCGTTTACAGACTCTGTCACCAAGGTACGAGCATTATTTGGGAGGCACGAACAAAATATCCAGAGAACATGGTTGTGCATGATAAGTTAGTTACTTGAATGTAATAATTTTATTGCTGAGACAGCTTTAAATCAGCGTGGTGATGTGTCGGAAAGGCAATATCAGAAAGAGAACGCCATGAATAAAGAAGAATCCAAGAATACCACGATGGGCGATGGTGTAGATAATGATGATACAGTCGAAGAGTGGTATGAGAATGAAGTTGCCAATTGGAAATTTGATGATAATGTATTCAAATACATCATCAAAAGAAGGAAAACATCGATGAAGGGACGGAAAGAGAGATGTTTAGAGTAGTTATGAAGCTCAAAAATCCAGAAGTTATCAACAAAGGTGGACCAATGTACGAGGGGCCAAAATTTGATAGCACACCACATACACAGTTCAGCGACTCGTTCATAAATTCACTTGATAGGACATTTGATGAGTGTCAAAGGTTGCGGTCGGAACAAAGTGATAACCCAGATAAAGTCCGAATGAGCAGACCTTTATTTGACTTGGGGGTTAAGGGATTGACACCACATGGAAACAAGCCAAACACTGCCGATACTAATCCTTCATAACCAGTGTTTGACACCACACCCGGTGTAGTTTTTGATAAGACACCACTACAAGTGACACCGACCAAAACACAGTACAATCAAGGTTACCTAGAAGAAATTGATGATCTTGAAAAGGAGTCGATGAAGAAAGTTCATGAAAAAAAGTGGGTACTCCAGATATTGATAGGTTGATAGAGACCACCATTTTCCTTCAACTAGAAGAAAAGCAAAAAACACCACCTGTTGCAAAAAAAATCCAGCAAAACAATGACTGCAGATAATGATGTGCCTGTGAATAAACAATCAAAGCGCATGCAAGGGTTGTTGGAGGTGATTACATCACCGTATATCAATGAAGATGTAAAATAGAAGAACCGTCAACAGCTTTAGAGAATAATCTTGCAAACTGCATATACTCGGCCCATGGGGATGTAATGTAAGTTACAAAGATATATTATGTTTACTAAAAAAAACATTATGCATATTAACAAAATTTATTAAAAAACACCTCTGTTGTCCTAAAAAAACATGTAGGGATATTTTGTTTTCAATTCCGGATAGATCTATGGTTAGGAGGGTTGTGTTTGAAAACATGAAACCTATGTATTATGTTCATAACAACAACATACAAACATGGACACAGATTCTGAATTTCGAGGAGAAGTTCAAGGCTGATCAGACAATGAAAAGGATTTTCTGCACTGAGATTATGATTGTATGTATTGATTTCAAAAACACCACAGTATTTATCTAGGCAAAAAAAAAATATGTTGACTTAATGTTTTCTTGTTCAATATTTGACTAAAAAATAGCATAGGGATCATTATCTAAAGACAGCAGAAGAACGGAGCCAACGGTTCAACTATCATATGACAAGAGTGTGAAGGGACGTTGAGGCAAAAAGCATTCATGATTTTAACTTAGTATTGATGCCTGTGATAAAAGGAAACCACTATTATATTATGAGTTTCAATCTAATCAAGAACAACGTTGAGGTGATTGATAACAGTGCTAATCAGCCAGACATGCAATTGTCTCGGAAATATGAATTATAGCCTGAGAAATTGGTAAACACTATAAAAATCATCATTTGTATTATATTGTAAAATGGCAAAAAATAAACTTCACATTTAATTATGTTGTTTTTTCATAGAAGGATGCATTTTCAGACTACTTTATAGGAGTGAAGCATCCAAGCGGTAGTAAACTAAAAAATGTTGAGGTTGCTAGATTAGAGATGTCTTGGCGAACAACAAGAAACGTCATCGATTGTGGTGTGTTTTGCATGAGGCGCCTGGAGACTTATTTTGGTACAGGTGTGGAAGGTTGGGACTATGGATTGGTAGAAGAGAGCAACCATCAAAGTAAACAACTGAATAAACTCAGATTAAAATACACAGCAAAAATGTTGTTGCATCCGACAAACAGACACAAAGAATCTGTAATCAAAGACATGAAAAAATATATGAAGTTACCGTCTGATGTCAAGAAGCAGTTGTACCTAATGGCTAACGAAAGAATCATTAAGAGGGTTGAAGAGTATATTGGGTGACAGGTAATTCAAAACAATTGCTTTAAGGAACAATATCATCTTAAAAAAACACTACGGTACTTTATTCATTTTGATTGTCTTTTATTTTGAATTATTGTTAAACTTATGATTATGGTTTCTAAACCATACAACACTATTATGGTGGCGTATATCTTGAACTAAGTTTGTTTCGGCAATACTTATTAGTTGTACTTAATTTTTCCATTTAAAAAAAAATTATATGTATAACTCTATTTAATAACCGTCTCCTAAAACTAATTGTTGGCTGTTGAAAATCTAAGTATATAAATAAAAGTTGTGTATTTACTATAATAACAAACATCACATCTAAAAACACATGTAAAAAATTAAAAACACCATGGATAAAGATACTAGAACAACACATATATTTGTAATACGATTCCAACAAAACACCAAAAGTCTCGTCTATTGATAACATCAAAAAAACATTAAAACATCACATGATTCAACAAAAAAACAGAAGCAAACAAAAACATACATATCTTAAACTAGAAAAGTGAACGAAGAAACACCATCTTCAGATCCTCAGAAGCACCGACAGCCACCACAATCTCAGATAAAAGATCCATAAGTCTCTGATCTTCAATCTTCTCCTCAATCTTGTTCTCGGTTGCACTATTCTTCACACTGGAAGAAGGGAGTGCAGCAATCTCAGGTTTTACCTGGTCACGAAAAACATCAGAAGCCCTAATAAGGTTTTTGAGGGTGGTTAAATTTCTGATGATCTCCTCATCCTTCTTGAATTGTTTCATAACAAGATCAAAGATGTGATTTTCTTGATCTGGCTCTGGTGATGAAGACGCCATGATGGTAGGAAGTAAATTATGACTGGGATTGATTGAAAGGTATAGGTATAATAAAGAGTTGGGAAGTGGCGGTGTAATAAAACACTCTGACCCTATATCTGTTTATATAGGCATCATGAGGTAAGCCAAAACGTCAAAATTGAACCGTCAATTTAATATTTTAATTTATAAAATACAAATATAATTGTCAGTTGTTAACAGGCGGTAATCATTACATAATGGGGGGGGGGGATACAAAAGGCCTGCCTCGTTTACCGCCATAATTAAAAATCGTAACAATAAATGGAGAAAACATATTACATATTTACTATATAATCAAGGTTAAACACACACAAAACCATAAAACACAAAAACTCTCATCCAAATATCATAAGAAAATGGTGTCTTCATCTTCATCATCCACCAACAAGGCTGTGAGAGATCTCGTGGTCAGACACCACAACGTGGAACAATCACAGGTCCACCAACAAGTTCATTCGGGACTTGTCAACATGCATTGTCTTGTAGCAGGAAAGAGGTTTTGGACTCTAGTATGAGGCTGAAGGCTATGGTCTTGAAGAAAACACCACATCAAGAAGCAACAATTGCGTATCTAAAGCAAGAGGAAGAGATGGATGAAAAAATCGATCAATTGGTACAAGAGGCTATATTGATGGAGTCAACCATGCATCAGAGGAGGGAGGAGAAGGTGGCTGAGATCGTGGAGAGGGTGGACGTTAGTATGTGTTTGTGATGTTAATGGTGTTGACATCTTTAATATTAGTATTTCCGTTTTCTGTTTTTTTTAAGTGAACGTTTAATGTTAACTTTTTTAAAACAATGTAATCTTATGAAATGGGTATGGAAAATATATAATTATCTGTTTTGAATGATGATAATGTTTTGCTTATGAAAGTTTATCTATTTATGGTTATGAATAAGTAGTTTACATAATTTTCAATAATTAAATTATGTAAGTGATCTGGTTATGTGATTATCATTCGGACACTATTCACACTGTTGTTGCGGTAGCTTGTTTATCAAAAACACCATAAAATGAAAGACTATAAATAACACTAAATGTTATCATATATATGAAAAAAAATATTTGATATACAAACAATTTAATTAAAAAAATACATTAAGAAAAAAAGAACCTGACACCATAACTTAGCAAATGACATATATAAAACACCATAATAGTAAAAAGGTCATCATATGTATGGAAATAAATGTTTTGAACTTCAAACAAGCTTATTAAAAAAACATTAGAAAATAAGAAACTGTCACCATAAGTTTGCAAAGGACATATTGCATAAAAGAAAACACACATGAAAACACGTCTACGATTTGTTAGCACGTGATCTTAAAACACGAGTCGATGATCCAGCGTCACTCTTTGGTGTTTCTGCAGCTTTACTCTTTTTGGTCTTATTGGCATCTTTCTCCCTATTATCAGTTGCAACACCTTTATTCTTCTGTGGTGGCTCTGGACATGTAGTTGAGTAATGGTCATATCCAAGACAATTCTGACATTGTTTCTATTTCCTACCAGCTTTGGCTATAGCCTCTTCTTGTTTGGATTTAATGCGCTTATGCGAACCAGAGCCTTTAGTCTTGTAACCAAGAGGCACCCTAATAGGTAACCTATCATTTTGAGAAGTATCATTTAACTCCCCAAACCTATTTTTCATATGAAAAAAATCCATAAAACATGGAGTCTTCAAAATAAACTAAAATAATATTGTAAAAGCCCGTATTTGGAAAAAAAACACCATATATATGATATACATGTCTCTTTTGCCGGGGGGGGGGGAGGAACGAACTTCACATTATCAGCCTTTTGCATATAGCTTTGAACATGATCCATATACAAAGACAACTCTGCCATATTATCAGACAACTTATTTAAAATGTATTCATTGGCAAACAAAATATCACGCAAAACAGCACGACCACCATCGTCAAAACCGGTTATAGCAGTAGTATCATGATCATGATTAGACGAATTAGGAACAATATCTCGTCTCCAACGTCGAAGAACATATTTTTTTAGGAAATTCCCTAATGTCCATCTGCCTTAGAACGTAGAATATATGCCTACACAAAAGACCAAAGCTTTCGAACCATCTACACTCACAGTAAATTGTCATGTCAGCCCGTCGGAACATAACCTACATCGATAAACACCATTACATATTACATTAGTCCCGGCATATTATAAAAAACAACATTATGAAAAAAAGGCATTTAGTTTGAAAAACACCACATTCACGAAAAAAAAAACATACCTCAAATGGTTTAGAAGCCAATTGTATCCACTCTTTAATGAATTACTTTATAAAATTATCTTGTGGAAAGTACGTTTGACACATTAGCTTTTTCATAATGTCCATTTCATATTAAACATCTAGGAAGGTTGTTCTAGTATAGATCTTTACAGCTTCTGCTTCAAGCCACCACCCCGTTTTCAACCCTGGATTAGTGTAACGAGTGTCATGGTCATTCTTTCTATGTGTATGACGCTGCGACTCCATCGCTGATTCATAGTGTGATAAAAACTCAACTAAGGTGGACCTTGAATTACACAGTTGCCCAAAAAGTGATTTTCACTCTCAGACCTTGATGTCGTCCTCATCAATCCAGATAACAACTCATCTTTGAAATACGCAGGAATCCAATCCTCACGTATGGCAAAAATCTCAAATAACCATTTGTTTTCTGCAAGATCATACTGATTGATTATCCTTTTTCAACTAGCTACAAACTCTTTAGATGTAGACATCTGATGTTAGTCCAATGTGTCGTCATTATTATGGTTATATTGTCTTATTTAATAACAATAATGGTTGGATTATGTTGCATTTTCACGGGTTTTATGTTTTGAGGTACCAGATGCTTAATGAGTTAAATTGAAGCAGTTACGAGAGAAGCTGGAAGCTGTCGGTACAAAGTTCGAGAAAAACCGGGAACGAGTGAAGACTTAGAAGAAAATTGAAGAAAGTTCCTGAGATTCAAATCAGGGCGGTACGCCCAGAAGAGAAGAAGTCAGGGCGGTACGCCCTAAAGTTTAGAGGCGCAGCCGGAAGATTAAATCCGGGCGGTACGCCCAGAGTTTCACACTTTGGGGCGGTACGCCCCAAATCGGTCGACAGAAGTTTTAGATTACGGTTTACTATTTAAAATTGTTCTTTAAGTTTTTTTTGATTCATTCATTGTTTCAGACGACCAGAGCTAGGGTTCTTGCGAATTTTACCTTGTTTTGGAGTTTTTGCGAGCAATCAATCATTCGGTAACTTTCTTTTATGCAATCTTTCAATAAAATCATGTCTGTTTCATTAGCCATGTCCGGCTAATCCATCACTAACCACTTTTGGTGATTGGTTGGTGGATTCGTTCTATGATTAACCTATTGTTTAACTAGTTATTCCGGAATACTTGCTACCGTTGAATACCTACATGCGGAATTGTTAAAATCAACTAGTAATCTAGGGTTTTAGTGGTCCACTGTTTATTGATCTAGCACTTTCTTGCGGCAGGACTAATCAGCCCATTAGGAAACTAGATTATTAGGTCAAGGAAGCAATTGGGGGGCATGTCTATGTGTCACGGTTAAGGAATTAGGTTTTTCTAGATCGGTAGCCAACCAGGATCCAGAAGTTGTTAGATTCGTCTCATTTGAATTCAATTAAGTTTTTAGGTTAAAGTTAGTTAATTTGTTAGTTAAATCACTCAATCAACCAAAACAGCCAAGTGGCAACCTTAGTTAATTTTAGGTAATCAGTAAATCTAGTTAACTTAGTTAATCGACTAGTCAATTTCCACATATTCCCTCGGTTCGATAACCCTAACTTACCACTACTACAAATCAATCTAGTTGGGGATTTGAAACGGCCTGACAAACCGCTTGAGTCATCTACCAGAATTCTATGGGAAAAGAACCGAAGAACCATATCATCACATTCATAGCTTCGAGTCCACATGCATACCTATTGGAGCAACGGGGTTCACACAGGACGAGGTCAAGCTAATGCTTTTCCCGTATACCCTCAAAGATCGAGCAAGGAGATGGTTCGAGAGTCTAACTCCCAGTAGCATCTATACTTGGGTGCAATTGCAAGAAGTGTTCCTTGAAGAATACTTTCCGATGAGCAAAACCAGTGAGGTCAAAGAAGAGATCCGGTCCTTCCAGCAGCACACCGGGGAACCATTTCATGAGGCATTCACTCGGTTCAAAGACTTGTTGCGTAAATGCCCACATCATCGAATAGACACTTGGGATCTCATTAAAGCATTCTATGATGGTCTCCTCCCAGAGGATGTCCGAGACTTGAACTCCATCAGCAATGGGACATTCCTAACCAACACGGAAGAAGTAGATTGGGGGCACATGGAGAGGTTGAGTGCCACCTCAAAAAGGCTTGCTCAGAACGGGAGAAGATCGCGATCCGCAGCGGTCAAATCGGTTGATTATGAGGCGGAGGAAAGGATAGAGAAACTTCGCCAACAGACACTCCTCTTGGAAAAACAAGTAGCCCAAATGAAGTTGGGGGGTGCATCAGAAGAGGTGAAGGCTAGTGCACAATTTCCGGTGTGCACGGGTTGTGGCGAATTAGGCCACTCGGTGGATGCATGTTCCACCATGGTTCAGCAAAGCGAAGATGTCAATTATGTCCAGGGAGCGATGAATTCCAACACTTACCATCCCAACCTTCGCAACCACCCAAATTTCAGGTATGGCAATGCTAATAATCAGTTAAATCCTAACTTTCAAACTTCTAATGTGCAGGGTGGAGCTTCAACACAATATCAAGGCCGAGCATCCGGTTACAACCAAGGGGGCTATCAACGGAACACCTACACTCAAGGTGGAAATCCTCCCCAAGGAAGCTACCAACAAGCTCAACCGACACCGGAAGATGGGATGCAAGCACAATTTGCCGCCTTAATGGAGAAAATGAACTCACTCGCAGATGGTCAAAAGCAGATAGTCGATGAGCAAAGACAGTTATCCGCCAGCCACAGACAGTTGACCGACAAAGTTCAGGGATTTGATCGGAGGTTTGAGCTCCAAGACAAGACAATGGGAGCATTTCAGAAACAGTTGGGGCAGTTGGCTGCTGAGTCATCAAGGCGAGATCCAGGAAAGCTACCTAGTGACACCACCATAAACCCACAACATCAGCAAGGTCAGTCTTCTAGTTCCAAGAATACGCGACACGTGCCAATCAACAAGATCACCACTTTACGCTCAGGTAAGTCCGTGGATAATAAGGTAGGGGCACCTCCACCACAAGTTGATGGGGTGGTGGAGGATTGGGTAAGTGATGATGAAAGTGAGCCGGAACCCGACCAAACTAACCCAAAGTCAGTTGCAACCGAGTCTAGTAACCCTAGGACACCAAAAAAGGTAACCTTTAATGAATCTGGTAATAGGGTGATAGATAATGAAGTGGTTGAACAGAAAAAGTCGGTACCTTTTCCAAAAGCTTTAATTGAACCTAATCAGAAAACATCTAAACGGGGCCCACAACAAGATGAGATGTGGGATAATTTCAAACAAGTTAAAATCAATCTTCCCCTTTTAGATGCAATTAAGCAAATTCCGGCTTACGCAAAGTACTTGAAAGACATGTGCACTCAAAAACGGAATTATAAGATTCCGAAACAGCTTGACGCAAATGCAGATGTGAGTGCCATAATTTCAGGCATTTTGCCAAAGAAACTCCAAGATCCGGGGGCACCAATTATTTCAATTCAAGTTGGTGACTTTCAGATGACCCGTGCCCTTTTGGATCTTGGAGCGAGTGTGAGTATTTTACCGGGGAGCTTGTACGATAAGTACGACTTTGGACCCTTAAAGAAAGCCGACACTACGGTGATTTTGGCTGATTTGACCCCTAAGCTGCCCCGGGGAATTCTATCGGATGTTATAGTTAAAGTTAATGAATTTTTCTATCCGGTAGATTTCTTGGTTCTTGATTATGTGTCAGTTGAAAAAACTGCTCAGCCCACGGTAATTTTGGGTCGACCTTTTCTAGCTACTAGTCACTCACAAATTGATTGTAGGTCGGGTACCGTGGACATGACTTTTGGGAACCGCAAAATGCGGTTAAGTGTTTTTGGCAATGTGACTAACCCTCGGGAAGATGATGAATGCTTTCGGGCTGAAATCGTTGAAGGTCTTACACCTCCATTTTTCCCTTTTAATGAGGAGGATGGGACCCCCGAGGAGTTTGCTTTGTTTGGCAGGGGCTATGCTGATATGGTCAAGGAAATGGAAGCAGAGGATGAGAGCCAAGAGTTGATGGCTGTGAGAGACCAAAGACCACCATGGTCTATTCAAGTGGAGAGCTTACCGGAACATATCGACTCACAATTGAAGCCTTCACTCGAATCACCACCTTCACTTGAACTTAAAGAACTTCCTAAACATTTGAAGTATAATTTTGTTGGTGAGAATAACACTCTTCCGGTTATTATTTCTGCAGGTTTGACTAAGGAGCAGGAGGAAGAGTTGATGAAGGTGTTAGTGAAGCATCGGGCGGCTATTGGATGGACCATTGCAGACTTGAAGGGAATCAGTCCATCTATAGTCATGCACAAGATCATTACTGAGGAAGGAGCAAAGCCCGCGAGAGATGCACAACGGAGGCTTAACCCGAATATGCGAGAGGTAGTCAAGAAGGAGGTACTCAAATGGCTGGATGCAGGTATTATCTATCCTATCTCCGATAGTTCATGGGTAAGTCCAACTCAAACCGTTCCTAAGAAAGCAGGAATTCAGATTGTTAGGAACGAGAAAGGTGAGGAAATAGCCACCCGACCGGTAACCGGGTGGCGAATTTGCATTGATTATAGGAAGTTGAATTCCGCAACTTCCAAAGACCATTTTCCTCTACCTTTCATTGACCAAATAATTGAGAAGTTGTCCGGTCAAAAGTTTTACTGTTTTCTAGACGGTTATTCGGGGTACAACCAAATTGCCATTCACCCCGATGACCAACAAAAGACCACTTTTACTTGTCCTTATGGCACCTTTGCGTTCCGGAGGATGCCATTCGGTTTGTGTAATGCCCCGGCTACTTTTCAAAGATGTATGATGGCTATTTTTTCTGATATGATCGGGGATTCACTTGAAATTTTCATGGACGATTTCTCAATTTTTGGTACATCGTTTGAGTCTTGTTTGAACCAATTAACACGAGTCTTAGAGCGTTGCATAGAAACCAATCTAGTGTTAAGTTGGGAGAAGAGCCATTTTATGGTTCAAGAGGGGATCGTGTTGGGACACGTGGTGTCGAGTCGTGGGATTGAGGTTGATAGGGCAAAAATTAAAGTGATTTCGACTTTGCCTCCTCCCACGAATGTTAAGGGTATTAGGGCATTTTTAGGTCATGCCGGGTTTTATAGGAGGTTCATTAAAGATTTTAGCAAAATTACTGTAACACCCCAAATTTCACAGGTACATGATAAATACGTGTTTATATTATCACTACGTGAGTTTAATTGATAAATATGGTAAACTATGCATTAAATAGATTGCATGTGTTAGAAATACGTATTCTATATCTAAAATGATGAAAAATGCATAAATGGATAAGTTAAACGGCAAAGAAAGTAAAATATAAGATGGATATGTGTTGGTACAAACAACATTATGATATATGTGTGAATTGATAGATGTATACATGTGAATACGTGTGTTAGTAGTTAATGGAAAAGTAGAAGGGCTAAAAATGTAATTTATATAAAGTTATCAACGTATATGGATATTATACGTATCTATAACTATTATAAACATTTTAAGGCTTAGAATATAGTAAAAATATATTCTAACATGATCCATAAGATGAAATGATACGTATTGGAAAGTTTGAGGGGCTAGAACGTAAAATAACAAAAGATATATATAAATATATAAATATATATATACGTATGTATACGTATATCATCGGACATGTTTAGAACCTTAGAAACTTTTATAAATGTACCCTTAAGTGTTTTATAGCCTAACATAACAATCGGTAGAAGTTTGGGGGCTAAAATGCAAATAAAACTTAGAGGGACCAAAACTGTCAATCTGCCAAAGATGCCAGGCGTATCGCGCGGCCCTCCCCTCTCCTTGGCGCGATACGCGAGCCATGTATAGGCCAGAATTGTGACAGCAACGCAAAAACTCGACTTGCAGCCCAAGAACTTGACTAATTGACCTCCCTACGCGTCGATTTCGATGGTGAATCACCCTGGGACGTGTTAGCAACATAGGGACGCATCAAACACTATAAATAGGGGCTGTAATCATCCATCACAACTCGCTAATTTCGTAAATCATAGCCCAAAAACCCTAAAAACGCAGCCAGAACTTCGTCGGAGCAATACGAGCAATCGGAGAGGAGTTAGGATCCGAATTTCTGCAGTCAAGCATCTTTAGGTATGATCTAAAATAACCTATCTCAGTTTTTGCAAATTCAATCTCTAAGTATGCTTTTTAGAAGTGATGCAAAATTAGGGTTCTTGAGCTTGTTTTGTCAAAATCGGGTGATCGGGTGGGAATTAGGGTCTGAATTTTTGTAGGTAATCCTAATTTAATGTGTTTTAAGAAAGCCCTAAGTTTATTTCACAATTGGAAAAGGTTTGGTAAAGGTTTTGTTAACGGGTCAAAATTAGGGTTTTCATGTCGTTACTCTGCCCAAATCGAGTAAACGGTTTTGAATTAAGCTTTGCCTTTTTAAAGGATATTATAAAATGTTATAATGGATAACACCCTAAGTTGGTTTTGAATTAAAAATGAGTTTTGATAATAAAACGAAAATTTCATGAAATTAGGGTTTTGAAATAAGAATATTTAATATAAAATAATCCGGAGGGTATGGGGACTTGGCTTTTGGTCTTATAACATGTTTATATGTACATTAAGTATATATGGGTTTAAAATGAATAAATGATAAAGTATTAAAGATACCGAGTTAATCGGATATTAGAAGTTCGTGCGGACCGGAAGGGTAGACACCTGTACACTGGGGTTTCTGGCAAAAGCGGGGGTGTCGCCATCCCATCTGGGCAATGGCACCCCAACACTGGGCGATCCCGGAGTGAGTGTCTACTTATAGGAATGCGCGTCTTCATATTATCAATAAAAAGGTTATTATGCCTATAAGGGCATTTTGGTCATTTTGACCTTAAAAGAGATAAACCCTAATAAAGTATTATTAGGATAATAAGATATAAATAAACGTAAGTATTATTTATAATAACTTTGCATTAATGCAATCCGATACGCGATTAGGTTAATTGTGGATCATAACGGAGGTTCTGTCTGAATAACTGATTAAAGATATCAGGTGAGTTCTATGAGCCCACTTTTAAATGTTTTAAATGTTTAAATATTTTTAAATGTTTTCGGGCTAGTATACATACAATACTTGTGAACATATATTCAAGATAATTGTGACTTGATATATACGTGTTATATGATGAAATTGTTATTAAATTGCTTATACGTATTATGCAATTATGTTGATTATAATGTCATGTGTATATACTTGCCTTGAAATTAAGTAGCCAAGTGACTAGGGAGTTGTTAGTAAACATTTAGTGAATATGTATGATTATATGAGAACAAGTGATGCATTTGCTTATATTAATATGTGGTGGATACGCCGCTGGTACATCCTATATATATACATAGTAGTATAAGTTACCCGGTATATTGGAAGTGTGGAGGATACGCCGCTGGTACATCCTGTATACATACACTAACGGTAAATTGGGGAATGTCCATTTGTTGCAGTATATGAATGCCTTATCACTGTTTAATAACAAACCTAAAGCATCTGGTTATTTAACTAGGAGTAGTTAGTATATACGATCGGATAATGAGTCATTAAGACGAGAAAATGACCTAATAGAGATAAAGCATGAGTTGCTACTAGAACCTAATAGAGTTAGAAGCATGAGTTGCTAATATGACTTATTAGAGTTAGAGCATGTGTTGCTACTGAAGACGAAGGGTCGCTGCTTCCCCATAGTGGTGGCTTAGGGAACCGTGTACGGACGGAGCGGCAGTCGGACATCGCAAAAGCTATCTTACGAAAAAGGTAGGATGACGATTGCAGTGGCGGGCGAACCTTTCGAAGGAGATGAAGAATGAGGAGACGCTGCTTCCCCATAGTGGTGGCTTAGGGAACCGTGTACGGACGGAGCTGCATTGGGCCGTTGTAATAACTATCCTTCGAGATGGGACGGAGTGTGCAGTGGCGGGCGGACTCTTCATGGAGAACCAAAATAGTTGGTTAAATATAGTGACCTAGAAGTTTAGCCTAGGGTCATGGTTAAGATAATAAGATATGTTATCATTCTAAATACGTGTCAGAATTTATATGTGATTTATAAATGTGTGTTGTGAAAACCAGGTAAACACTTTAACGGTTTTGAACTAAACGGTAGAACTCACCAGCGTAAGCTGACTTTTTAAAAGTATGTATGCTAGGTTCTGACGCACCTATGGGTCAAGCTTTGGTCACGCTCTAGGAGGAGACGGTGAAGACGCTGGTTGCTGGAATATCTTATCTTACGTTTAGTTTACCTTATGTTTATTATATCGTATGTTACGTTTATGCTTCCGCTGTGTAAGAATCATCTGTGTATATAAATAAAAGTTTTAATTTTCCTCCAGTTTTTGTGATCTCTGATTAAATCACGTGTTGATGAGTAAATCCGACGACGTGGCGCCAGCCCGCAAGGGGCCGGGCGTCACAAGTTGGTATCAGAGCACTGGTTTAAGAGATTTGGATACTTCGGAGAGTATCTAAACTTAAACTAGAATTTTGGGCCTTAGTTAGGAATAGTTAGATGCTAATCGGAGAAAACACTAGGTCATAATAGGAGTAGTCTCACATTTGCTTGTAAGGAGAAATAATTATTGGCAATTAGCTACTGCCCTTAGGAATTTATCCCTCCAAGTAATGTGAAGTTACGTCTATTTTATGGCCAGAATGTGTAAATAGGCTAGAATGCCTATTAAAGCAATGGAGTGCTCATTAGATCGCTAGAGAGCGAGGTCGGGAAATAGATTTGAGTATAATCAGAATGGAGGGTAGTTAGTACATTGAGAATATGGCAAGTCAGTAACTGCACAGAGCTCTGCATCTACTAATTTGTTGTATTATCATGTTCTATCTATAATCCATTTGAGGATACTTATATCTACGTCTTGATTGAAGGAGCTCAAGATGGCTGGAAGAGGCAGAGGCCGAGGTGGAGCTGGAACCCCGATAGGACAGGCCGGTACGAGGCAGAATACGCGTGCGAATCCAGAGGTTGACAACGGAGCAGGAAATCCCGAGAATGGAGCTCAGAGAGGAGGCCCTATCAATGATCAACTAAGAGCTGCGTTAGCTGAAGAAGTAGCAAGGGCTTTACAAGGTGCGATACCCGCACTTGCTGCTGAGTTTAGACGCAATGGAGCTGATGCTGGCATTGGTCGTGGAGCTGGCCGTGGAGCAGATCGCGGAGCTGGACGTGGAGCTGGACGTGGAACTGGCCGTGGAGTTGGTCGTGAACCTGAAGTTGAAGATAATCCTCTTAGGCATGGATGTTCATACAAATCCTTTTGTGGATGCAAGCCTCCATCATTTGACGGGAAGAAAGACGCCATGGCTACATTTCGATGGATACATGAGATGGAAGCTGTAATCAATATCAGTGAGTGTTCTGAAGCTCAGGCGGTGAAGTATGCTGCGCACTCGTTCGTTTCTGAAGCATTATTCTGGTGGGAAATGATTAATCAAACTCTAGGTGAGGAAGAAGTACTGAATATGACCTGGACTGATCTGAAGAGGCACGTAATGGAAAGCTTCTGTCCACAACATGAGTTGGATAGGTTGGAGATGAATTTCTTGAGAATTGAAGCTGGATACATGACGCACGGCGAGTATACTACCAAGTTCAACATGATGGCTCGATTACTACCAAATCTGGTGCTGACTGAAGAAGTTAGAGTTAGGCGTTACACGCAAGGGTTTCCATCTGAGGTGCGAAAGTTGGTAAAAGTATTTGCACCTGCAACATATAAGGCGGCAGTGAACCTTAGTGCGACCCTGTATGATGAAATTTACGGAGAAGTAGGAAAGCCGGTAGAGCAAAAGAGGAAATGGATTGAATCTTCGGGAAATACTCATGACGATGCTGGAAAGAAGTCGAAGGGAAATAACGTACCGAGATGCAATACGTGTGGTAAGAATCATTCTGGAGAGTGTCGTTACGGGAAGTCCAGTTGTTACAAGTGTGGAAGTTCTGGGCACGTTGCCACAGCATGCCCAGTAAAGACTAACACGGGAAGGAAGGAATGTTTCGAGTGTGGAGAGGTGGGACATTTTAAGAAGAATTGCCCTAAGTTAGTACTGAATCCTACACCTCTGAGAGCCGTCCCAGGGAACGGTACTGGACCCCGCACCGCTCCTGCAAGGGCATATTGTGTGACGAATGCCAGGGGTGAGGAACCCAAGCTCTTGAAACCCAACTATCGCCCAGGTAACGTCAATATTAGTTAAACGTAATTACCTGTTAAAAGTTTACCTAAAACGTTTTATGTGCTATATATATATGGGCCTTTACTTGTTATGCCTTAGAGATTAGAATATGATAAATTGTGATAAATGGGAATAGATCAGGTTTCGAGGACGAAACCTATTTAAGGGGGGAAGAGTTGTAACACCCCAAATTTCACAGGTACATGATAAATACGTGTTTATATTATCACTACGTGAGTTTAATTGATAAATATGGTAAACTATGCATTAAATAGATTGCATGTGTTAGAAATACGTATTCTATATCTAAAATGATGAAAAATGCATAAATGGATAAGTTAAACGGCAAAGAAAGTAAAATATAAGATGGATATGTGTTGGTACAAACAACATTATGATATATGTGTGAATTGATAGATGTATACATGTGAATACGTGTGTTAGTAGTTAATGGAAAAGTAGAAGGGCTAAAAATGTAATTTATATAAAGTTATCAACGTATATGGATATTATACGTATCTATAACTATTATAAACATTTTAAGGCTTAGAATATAGTAAAAATATATTCTAACATGATCCATAAGATGAAATGATACGTATTGGAAAGTTTGAGGGGCTAGAACGTAAAATAACAAAAGATATATATAAATATATAAATATATATATACGTATGTATACGTATATCATCGGACATGTTTAGAACCTTAGAAACTTTTATAAATGTACCCTTAAGTGTTTTATAGCCTAACATAACAATCGGTAGAAGTTTGGGGGCTAAAATGCAAATAAAACTTAGAGGGACCAAAACTGTCAATCTGCCAAAGATGCCAGGCGTATCGCGCGGCCCTCCCCTCTCCTTGGCGCGATACGCGAGCCATGTATAGGCCAGAATTGTGACAGCAACGCAAAAACTCGACTTGCAGCCCAAGAACTTGACTAATTGACCTCCCTACGCGTCGATTTCGATGGTGAATCACCCTGGGACGTGTTAGCAACATAGGGACGCATCAAACACTATAAATAGGGGCTGTAATCATCCATCACAACTCGCTAATTTCGTAAATCATAGCCCAAAAACCCTAAAAACGCAGCCAGAACTTCGTCGGAGCAATACGAGCACATCGGAGAGGAGTTAGGATCCGAATTTCTGCAGTCAAGCATCTTTAGGTATGATCTAAAATAACCTATCTCAGTTTTTGCAAATTCAATCTCTAAGTATGCTTTTTAGAAGTGATGCAAAATTAGGGTTCTTGAGCTTGTTTTGTCAAAATCGGGTGATCGGGTGGGAATTAGGGTCTGAATTTTTGTAGGTAATCCTAATTTAATGTGTTTTAAGAAAGCCCTAAGTTTATTTCACAATTGGAAAAGGTTTGGTAAAGGTTTTGTTAACGGGTCAAAATTAGGGTTTTCATGTCGTTACTCTGCCCAAATCGAGTAAACGGTTTTGAATTAAGCTTTGCCTTTTTAAAGGATATTATAAAATGTTATAATGGATGATACCCTAAGTTGGTTTTGAATTAAAAATGAGTTTTGATAATAAAACGAAAATTTCATGAAATTAGGGTTTTGAAATAAGAATATTTAATATAAAATAATCCGGAGGGTATGGGGACTTGGCTTTTGGTCTTATAACATGTTTATATGTACATTAAGTATATATGGGTTTAAAATGAATAAATGATAAAGTATTAAAGATACCGAGTTAATCGGATATTAGAAGTTCGTGCGGACCGGAAGGGTAGACACCTGTACACTGGGGTTTCTGGCAAAAGCGGGGGTGTCGCCATCCCATCTGGGCAATGGCACCCCAACACTGGGCGATCCCGGAGTGAGTGTCTACTTATAGGAATGCGCGTCTTCATATTATCAATAAAAAGGTTATTATGCCTATAAGGGCATTTTGGTCATTTTGACCTTAAAAGAGATAAACCCTAATAAAGTATTATTAGGATAATAAGATATAAATAAACGTAGGTATTATTTATAATAACTTTGCATTAATGCAATCCGATACGCGATTAGGTTAATTGTGGACCATAACGGAGGTTCTGTCTGAATAACTGATTAAAGATATCAGGTGAGTTCTATGAGCCCACTCTTAAATGTTTTAAATGTTTAAATGTTTTTAAATGTTTTCGGGCTAGTATACATACAATACTTGTGAACATATATTCAAGATAATTGTGACTTGATATATACGTGTTATATGATGAAATTGTTATTAAATTGCTTATACGTATTATGCAATTATGTTGATTATAATGTGATGTGTATATACTTGCTTTGAAATTAAGTAGCCAAGTGACTAGGGAGTTGTTAGTAAACATTTAGTGAATATGTATGATTATATGAGAACAAGTGATGCATTTGCTTATATTAATATGTGGTGGATACGCCGCTGGTACATCCTATATATATACATAGTAGTATAAGTTACCCGGTATATTGGAAGTGTGGAGGATACGCCGCTGGTACATCCTGTATACATACACTAACGGTAAATTGGGGAATGTCCATTTGTTGCAGTATATGAATGCCTTATCACTGTTTAATAACAAACCTAAAGCATCTGGTTATTTAACTAGGAGTAGTTAGTATATACGATCGGATAATGAGTCATTAAGACGAGAAAATGACCTAATAGAGATAAAGCATGAGTTGCTACTAGAACCTAATAGAGTTAGAAGCATGAGTTGCTAATATGACTTATTAGAGTTAGAGCATGTGTTGCTACTGAAGACGAAGGGTCGCTGCTTCCCCATAGTGGTGGCTTAGGGAACCGTGTACGGACGGAGCGGCAGTCGGACATCGCAAAAGCTATCTTACGAAAAAGGTAGGATGACGATTGCAGTGGCGGGCGAACCTTTCGAAGGAGATGAAGAATGAGGAGACGCTGCTTCCCCATAGTGGTGGCTTAGGGAACCGTGTACGGACGGAGCTGCATTGGGCCGTTGTAATAACTATCCTTCGAGATGGGACGGAGTGTGCAGTGGCGGGCGGACTCTTCATGGAGAACCAAAATAGTTGGTTAAATATAGTGACCTAGAAGTTTAGCCTAGGGTCATGGTTAAGATAATAAGATATGTTATCATTCTAAATACGTGTCAGAATTTACATGTGATTTATAAATGTGTGTTGTAAAAACCAGGTAAACACTTTAACGGTTTTGAACTAAACGGTAGAACTCACCAGCGTAAGCTGACTTTTTAAAAGTATGTATGCTAGGTTCTGACGCACCTATGGGTCAAGCTTTGGTCACGCTCTAGGAGGAGACGGTGAAGACGCTGGTTGCTGGAATATCTTATCTTACGTTTAGTTTACCTTATGTTTAATATATCGTATGTTACGTTTATGCTTCCGCTGTGTAAGAATCATCTGAGTATATAAATAAAAGTTTTAATTTTTCTCCAGTTTTTGTGATCTCTGATTAAATCACGTGTTGATGAGTAAATCCGACGACGTGGCGCCAGCCCGCAAGGGGCCGGGCGTCTCAATTACTAAACCTCTTTGCAAACTGTTGTTAAAAGATGAAATTTTTGATTTTAATGATGAGTGTCTAAATTCGTTTAACACTTTGAAGAACAAATTAATTGAGGCACCAGTTTTGCAAGCACCTGATTGGTCCATACCTTTTGAAATTATGTGTGATGCCTCAGATTTTGCTGTTGGGGCAGTTTTGGGTCAAAGGGTAGATAAAAAACCGGTAGTGATCTATTATGCAAGTAAGACTTTAGATGGGGCTCAATTGAATTATACTACCACTGAAAAAGAATTACTTGCAGTTGTGTTTGCTCTTGATAAGTTCAGGTCATATATCTGGGGAAGCAAGGTGATTGTGTATTCGGACCACAGTGCGGTCCGGTACTTGATGGAGAAGAAGGATGCCAAACCAAGGCTCATTCGGTGGATCCTTTTGTTGCAGGAGTTTAATTTGGAGATTAGAGACAAGAAGGGTAGTGAGAATGTGGTGGCGGACCACTTGTCCCGATTGCCCCACATTGAAGGAGAAGAAGATGAATGGAGCATCAATGAGCAGTTTCCGGATGAACAATTGTTAAGTGTTTCTAATTTACCTTGGTATGCTAACATTGTCAATTATTTGGCTGCAGGTACAATTCCGGAACATTGGCCCAGGAGAAAGAAGATACATTTGAAGTCTCAAGCACAGAAGTACATATGGGACGAACCGGATTTGTTCAAGGTAGGACCGGATCAAGTGATCCGGAGGTGCATACCAGAGTCGGAGGTACAAGCAGTGCTAGAGTTGGTTCACGCATCGGCGTGTGGAGATCACTTTAGTGGACACAAGACGGGTCACCGGGTTCTTTCATCCGGGTTGTTTTGGCCCACACTTTTCAAAGATGCGTTTGAGTTCGTGAAGCATTGCACGAGATGTCAGCAGTTGGGAAGCATCACAAAGCGTGATGAGATGCCTTTGCAACCAATCTTGGTTGTAGAGATTTTTGATGTTTGGGGCATAGATTTTATGGGCCCGTTCCCTAACTCTAATGGTTTTCTTTACATTCTAGTAGCGGTAGATTATGTGTCCAAATGGATAGAAGCCATAGCTACTAAGACCAATGACCATAGCGTAGTTTGCAAATTTGTCCAACAAAACATTTTCTCTAGGTTTGGAATCCCTCGTGTGATCATAAGTGATGGGGGGTCCCATTTCAAGAACTTTCGATTTGGCAAACTACTCAAGAAGTATGGCATAGACCACCGAATTGCAACCCCATATCATCCGCAAACAAGCGGTCAAGTGGAGGTTTCCAATCGGCAAATCAAAGAGATTTTACAGAAAACTGTGCGAATCGACCGCAAGGATTGGTCTTCCAAATTGAATGACGCCTTGTGGGCGTATCGCACTGCTTTTAAAACGCCTATTGGAACCACTCCCTATCGGTTGGTCTATGGGAAGGGATGTCATTTACCTGTTGAGTTAGCTCACAGAGCATTATGGGCTGTTAAAGAAGTTAACTTGGATTATGATGCTGCAGGTAGAGAAAGGAAGCTCCAGCTGGGAGAATTGGAAGAGTTACGCGATGAGGCGTATGAGAGTGCAGATGCATACAAGAACAAGATGAAGAAAGTACATGATGCACGATTGAAGAAGATGGATTTCCAGGTAGGTCAAAAGGTTTGGTTATTTAACTCACGGTTGAAATTGTTTCCAGGTAAGCTGAAAAGCAAATGGACGGGGCCATTCCTCATCACAAGTGTGGGGGGGTATGGTAATTTCGAGATTGAAGACCTGGATGACCACCTGAAGCAGGTAGTTAATGGGCATAGGTTGAAGCCGTATTTGGACTCGGCAGACATTCACGGGCAAGTCGACAAAGACGATTATTTCTTGGCGCCCGCTTCTGAAAGCCCTGAAACGTGAAAGGGAAGTACGGTCTGGCTGAAGACCTTAAAAACTTAGCGCTAACTGGGAGGCAACCCAGCGGTTTGTTTTTCATTTTGATTTTTGTGTGTTTTCGTAGTTTTTGTTAGATTTTACGTTTTTGGTGTGTTTTCAGGAAATCGAGAAGCTCGGAAGTGAATCTGTGCCATCAGCTGCATTCCAGGTAAGTGTTAGTCAAATTTTTGCAGTAAACATCCTCGGTGGTGCAAAAGTGGTGCTTTTCCAGAGACAGAAAATTTTTGAAGCTCTAAAAATTTCCAAACTTTCTGCCAAAAAAGGGCAAGGGCGGTACGCCCAGGATGAACCAATCTGGGGCGGTACGCCCGTAAATTTTCTTTAAAAAAATCTAATTTTAAACCGGGGCGCTACGCCCACCTCCTAGTCATATGGGGCGGTACGCCCGGATTTTGAACATCAAAAAAAATATAAAACAGTTCCGACGGGTCGGTTCTTCACAACCCACCGCCGCACACCTTTTCTCTCTCGATCAAAGCCACCACCGCTCACCACCACACACCACCGTTCCACCCCTTTTCTCTCGACACCGTTCCACCACACACCACCGCTCACCGACCACCGCTGTTGCGCGACCGCCACAGTCGCCGCCACCGCCGCGCGACATCACAAGGCTGCCACCGAGCACCGAAACACCACCATCACAGTCCACTCCGAGCTTTGTCCAGGTTCCATTCTCGTTTCATTTGGTTTAATTTTAGTAATTTAGATAGTTCGGTATTTTTAGGATAGTTTTTGTTAAGTCTCGTTGAATAACCGGTCATTGAACCGAATTACGGTGAGAAACGAGGTTGATTTGAGTGTGGTATTAGATTTACATGGATCGGTCTTCACCGATTTTATTTTTTTGCGAACATCTTTGGGCGGCGTACCGCCCCAATCACACCATTTCTGGGCGGTACGCCCAATTTTGAAATTAGGGTTCCTGTAATCAAATTGGGCGGCGTACCGCCCCGAATGCATCATTTTTGGGCGGTACGCCCGGAATGGATTTTCACAGAATTTTTCAACTTTTTCAAAAATCCCAATTTTTGTCGTTTTTGATTCTTAGTTTTAAATTTTGTTTTCTGTTTCGTTTAATTTTGTTTTTCTTTATAAAATTTTTGAAAAAACCAAAAAATTAAAAAAATTAAAAAAAAATCGAAAAATACAAAGGAAATCAATTGAAGGAATGCCCGGTTTTATATGATTATTGTTATCTTGTGCTAACTTGTTGATTTCAGGATGTCGGACCGGCAAGGGTCTAGTTCTGGGACACGCGGTCCCAAGAGGAGGCGCCGTGGAGAGCCGGATGCTGCTATTCCGGTCCCCCCATTCAGACGGAGGATTATCAGTTATTGGGGGCCGGAGATATTACCTGAGGCTGATGTGCTGTCGCCACCCGTCGCGAGGAGGAACCACGCGCATCACTCGTTGCTGAGGTTCGAGCGTGACTCGCACGAGGACAGGCAGATGAGGAGGTTTGTTCAGATGCCGCTGTTACACCATAGGACGATCGACTGGGGTTTGTTGGCTCAGCTAGGACAGCTGGAGCGTATTAGAGGACTGATTACTGATCGCTGGAGGAGGGCGTTGACACCAGATGACCACCAGTACGTTGAGCTGACGGTGGAGTTTCTATCTACTTTCCAGGTGGGTCCTGGGAAGTTTGGCGACGGGAACGCCCTGACTTTCGCTCTTGGCCGTCAGACTCATCACATGAGTATACCTGAGTTTGCGGTCGTGTCAGGGTTGTATACCCTGGAGGAGGTTGAGGAGCCGGCCTTTGCCGAGCTGCCGAGGGGGCTGTTTAGCCGACCCCACCCACAGGGGGTTACTGACTTGCAGCTCGCCGCATTTTGGGATGAGATTGGGGCAGTTCCGTTCTTTGAGAGTTTGGTTGAGTCACAGATTAGGGATCCTGTTCTTAGATACATTCATAGGATTGTTGCGTGTACCATTCTCGGCCGTCGTTCTGGTGTCGAGAAGGTCACGAAGTTGGATTTGGCGGTTCTACGCTCGATTGTTGGAGGTCATGCAATCAACATTGCTGGAGTGCTGATTTCATCGTTTGCGAGGAGGAGGACATCAGGGACGGGCGTTCACCTGAGTATGGGGCCATATGTGACGAGGTTAGCGAGGAGATTAGGTGTGTTTGATGCGGGTAGGTATTTGGAGACCCATTTGACTAGAGGGGTGGAGACGTCTCATTATGAGTTAGGTGACATGAGGTTGGCCAAGATGGTCACCGTGACTGATCCACCGCAGTGGGAGGCGGTGAGAGATAGAGTTGTTGTTGGTGATGAGGCTGCTAGGGCTGCGAGGCAGCATAGGATCTTACATCAGGTTGAGCGGCCTTTGAGGCCGAGACCAGAGAGGCCACCGAGGGCTGATCAGGTCACATTAGATATGGTTCAGGAGACGGTACTGGATTATGTGGATGTTCGCTTTGAGAGGATTGAGAGGGCGCTGTGGAGTATGATGACCCATCAGGGTATGGCTATCCCTGATTTCTTTCAGGAGCCCGTAGCGGGGGATGCTGGAAGAGATGATGTTGAGGGAGGTGATGCTGCGGATGTGCAGGGGGATCCTGATGCTAGAGATGGAGGTGATGATGCTGGTGGTGATGAGGAGTAGGTGTTGTTCATGCTGATGTCCCTGCTGCTGCTGATCGGTTTTGTTCTCTTACCCTGTACTTTTTGGTTATTTTGTTTTTACATGATCATGGTCGGTATGCTATTATACTATATGATAACCGGGGGTACTGTACTGGGTAACCGGTTGGGGTGGTTGTGTTTTATTTTGATTGTATATATGGCATGATGTGTTTGTTTCTTGGTAGCACCATGGTTGAGATGTGATATCCATACATTTACTTCTTCCATCCGATTTCTGGAATTCACGATCTGTTGCGAGAGGGTGTTGGCACGACTTCCGAGGAGCTTTTCACGATGATTTCAGGGGAGTGTGTTCCAACTTGTTCTTTTTATTTATTTATTTATTCTCTTTTTATTTTTGCATTTTATTTTTATTTTTTCATTTTTATTTTATCGTTCGTGTCTGTTTATACGTTGTGCGTGTCTCCTATCACATTGAGGGCAATGTCGATCTTAAGTGTGGGGAGGGGGACAGGACATCAGTTTTTAGTAGTTTTTTTTTTTAAATTTTTAGGTAGTTGTGTTATTTTGAAAAAAAAAAGAAAAAAAAAGTAAAAAATATCAAAAATCCAAAAAGATTTTGCAATTTTTGAGTCATTTTTAGTATTTGAGTCAAATCTGTTTTGGGATAATTGCCGGTACATGGAAAATGATAGTACAATTGGGAATCGATTTTCAGAATAAATTATAAATAAAGAAAGGAAAAGTGGTAAGAAAAGGAGAGGATGGAAAATATAGCTAATTTGTGATGTGTCGGTAGGCCCAGCTGATTTAGTAAAGCTTAATTATCCCTTGGTGTTTATTTGTGTATAAATATGTAATTAAATTAGTTTGCCAGTGGGTTCCCATTTTAGAGGTAATAGTGAGGTTGAAACTGATGATTAGGAGGAAAAAGACCTTTTTGAATTAGAGACTTATATATCCTCAGAATACCTGGCACGTTATGATCTTTTTGCGAAAGCAAATCCGAGAAATAATGGCGCCCCATCTTTCCATCTTTTGAGCATAGTAGGTAATAAGCGGTTAATGAATTAGAGTGAAGGGGCAGAATACTCATGTACGAACTAAGGATAGTATCCCGTGGTGAGTGCCTCTGATGATGTTCCGGATCTCGCGGGCAAAACACTCACGTATGATTTCGGGGGTAAGACCTTGTGAAAGAATGCCTCTGATGATGTCCGTTGGTAAGTATAGTTAAAATTAACCAATTATAAAAAATAAAAAATAAAAAATAAAAAAAAGAGAAAAAGAAAAGAAAAAATTAGAAAAAACCAGTAGTCAAATAAATGCTCAAGCAACTTCACTATACATTCAAATCCATCATTCTTGGGATATATGAGTATCTGATTTAACTAGGGTGGGGAAAATATAAACATTCTATCTGTATTACCCTTTACTTTGACCAAATTTGAGTCGGGATTAGATTGAGCTAGAATTCTCTGAATGTGGGACACATTGGTAGACTGATACAACTGATTGGTAATTTTTGTAAACACCTTGGGGGCTCAAAGATCAGTGGTTGGGTTTAGTCGGACCGAAATATCGATGATTGCATTTAGTATATATGAATACATCTTGGAATGTGGAATTGAATTGGTTGCTGAATAGTAAAATGTTAAATGATTTTGAGTTGACTTCCCGATTATGATTCCATGGCAGTTTTTCCGAGACGGAAAAAGTCAAGTGTGGGGATGTGATGTTAGTCCAATGTGTCGTCATTATTATGTTTATATTGTCTTATTTAATAACAATAATGGTTGGATTATGTTGCATTTTCACGGGTTTTATGTTTTGAGGTACCGGATGCTTAATGAGTTAAATTGAAGCAGTTACGAGAGAAGCTGGAAGCTGTCGGTACAAAGTTCGAGAAAAACCGGGAACGAGTGAAGACTTAGAAGAAAATTGAAGAAAGTTCCTGAGATTCAAATCAGGGCGGTACGCCCAGAAGAGAAGAAGTCAGGGCGGTACGCCCTAAAGTTTAGAGGCGCAGCCGGAAGATTAAATCCGGGCGGTACGCCCAGAGTTTCACACTTTGGGGCGGTACGCCCCAAATCGGTCGACAGAAGTTTTAGATTAGGGTTTACTATTTAAAATTGTTCTTTAAGTTTTTTTTTATTCATTCATTGTTTCAGACGACCAGAGCTAGGGTTCTTGCGAATTTTACCTTGTTTTGGAGTTTTTGCGAGCAATCAATCATTCGGTAACTTTCTTTTATGCAATCTTTCAATAAAATCATGTCTGTTTCATTAGCCATGTCCGGCTAATCCATCACTAACCACTTTTGGTGATTGGTTGGTGGATTCGTTCTATGATTAACCTATTGTTTAACTAGTTATTCCGGAATAGTTGCTACCGTTGAATACCTACATGCGGAATTGTTAAAATCAACTAGTAATCTAGGGTTTTAGTGGTCCACTGTTTATTGATCTAGCACTTTCTTGCGGCATGACTAATCAGCCCATTAGGAAACTAGATTATTAGGTCAATGAAGCAATTGGGGGGCATGTCTATGTGTCACGGTTAAGGAATTAGGTTTTTCTAGATTGGTAGCCAACCAGGATCCAGAAGTGGTTAGATTCGTCTCATTTGAATTCAATTAAGTTTTTAGGTTAAAGTTAGTTAATTTGTTAGTTAAATCACTCAATCAACCAAAACAGCCAAGTGGCAACCTTAGTTAATTTTAGGTAATCAGTAAATCTAGTTAACTTAGTTAATCGACTAGTCAATTTCCACATATTCCCTCGGTT
>JBCNJP010000024.1:58476546-58566546 GCA_039602395.1 Deinandra increscens subsp. villosa | reverse complement strand
TCGAAATCTATTTATTTAAATTCTTATTTAATGTTACATGAAAAGTCAAAAAATATCGAAATCTATTTATTTATATTCTTATATAATGTTACTACCGCCACAATATGGACCGGTTATTATACAATTTTCGTTCTCCGAATCATCGTTTTTATGGAATATGTATCAAATATGGGGTTTCTATAATAAAATACCAAAAAAAAATCAAACGATAAGTGGCAAATCTTTTCTTTATTTAGCGGGTATGTGGGAGGTGCACCTGGACAGTAGTGCCGAACTAAACACCACCTTGTAATGGGGATTCAATATCTGATTTTAATGGAAGTGGATTCGAAATTCAATTATTTTCTTTAGTTTTGGTGCATTTTATAATAACATCTTATACAAGTCAAATTGTTGTATAATTAATAAATATTTAATTACCGCATAATATACATATACACACATATATATATAGGGGAAAGTTATGGTACGAAGAGCAATTTGCGTACGAAGAAAAGACAATCATCGGTTAGAGACAATGAAAAAGATCTAACAGACAAAGAAGCTATAAAACTAAAAATATCCTTTTTTTTTTACTTAAAAAGGGTATAGTCGTCTTTTCATAAAACAATTAAAAATAAAAATGTTATCATAAAAACGACGCACGAAAAATAATTAAGAATGCATATTAAATTTATATCACGCAACATACGTAGAAATAACGCAACTATTTCAAATTCACGCAGAGTAGTTTTCAAATCACGCAACTATCTAAAACATGATTGTTCCTAAGTAAAAAATATGATTACGCACAGATGTTTTTAAAAACACGCATTGTTGTTTGAAAATCACGCATTATTCTTTTAAAAACCCAAAAATATCCTAATTATCTAATTCACCTATAACTCGAAGCTTTTCAAATTACGCATCTTGTTCTTCAAAATAACGCAAACAACTAACCATTTAACTCAAAATATACTAGTAAGTTATTAATGTCAACATATGAAGATAAAATCAAATATAGTATATATCAACACGATCGGGTCGAATAAGTTACAAACTACTCTCGGGTCGAATAAGTTACTAACTACTCTCGGGTCAGATAAAAAAAAACAAAATGCAAAAGGGTTTTTTATTACTTTTTTTAATTTCTTCAACACCCACCACGAAGCAAAGAATGGATCTCATGTTTCAGCTACAGTTTGATCCCTCATATACTCAGTTCCCCAGCATTCTTCATGAGAGATTGAGGATGAAGCTTTGCAAAAACATATGTTTGATTCCTAATCCTTCCAAATAGTAACTGAATTGGCAAATACACTGATATCTGCAATTGTTGAATTGAGGGCATCGCGTATAAAGTATAAACTCATCAACTTCATAAACAAGCTCATGTCTGTTGCTTCTTGCCTTGAATAGTTTCAAAATCGCACTATCTGATGACTAAATCAAGATTTTCTTTGTCCTTTGGTTCTTTGTTCTCGATTTATTTAAAACATCCATTACTGTTACACTCAATCCCTGATTAATAGCTAAGTAAGTTGCATTTTGATGTCATATGACTTGAGCATATCAAATGGCATATGTGTAAATAATAATCAGTTGTGAGTTCAAAACCGTCTTTCTCACGGGGTGTTGGTGTCTTTGGAAGGAACGCAAGAAAGCTATTTTTGATAGGAAACCCCCCCTCGACCCATTTTGTGATTAAGGAGATTAAAAGTTGAAGTTTTATTTGGTTTTCTACTAGGTATAAGTCGGTAGGGGTCGATTGGATGTCTTGGTCCTCTTTTACTATGTAAGTTTCTCTGTGTTGTTCTTCTTGGGGCGCCTCTTGCTGGGGTTGGCCGGTTTCTTAATATATGTTAACTGTTTTGAAAAGAAAAGAAAAAAAAATTCAGTTGTAAGTTCCAAAATGTGATTTGTTTATAGGCCCAAAACGAAGTAAACAACTTTTGGGCTGCTAAAACAGTAAAATTGATGTGATCCATTAAACCCTTTGTTGGAACAAGGTGGGGGTAGATAGAGAGGCATAGAGCTAAGTGATTAAAAATTGACGATTCAACGAGTCGGATACACGTGGTATCTGTCAACAACCACGTGCTTAGCCCGTTGGTGAAGATGTATCAATGTGTTTTATGATAGGTTTTACGTGTGTTTCTAAGGTCAAATATCATCGGTTGGAACTTTAAGTTTAAGAAACATGCAATGACTCTTTTTAATACCCAGGCAGAGTTTCGTGCATTTTTTCCTACTGCTTTGAAATCAGCTAGAAAATTTGTATGCTTCATGAGTTACGTATCCCTCTTACCGGTCCACCAATATTTCTTATCTTATTGTCCGTTAGAAACTTTGTTAGCCCTATTTATGAGGAGTTTGCTAGCCTCCTTTTAGCTAACTACAATTCTTGATTATTGTATGTTTTTCTCTATACAAATAGATCATACCGGGGTTATTAATGCATATCTTTTCCTCTAAAGCTGAGAAATTATATATTTTCCTAAATCATGCTATAAGACCATTATACATTATGCATTAAAAACTTATATTTTAGGGATATATACAATTTTTTTTTCAAAGTATAGGGATATATGCAATTCCCCCTCTAAAGTTGAGAAATATTGTATAAGAAAATGATAACGTTTAATAAAAGGCTGTAACGAGTCGTATGGAAAAGGATGATACTTTATTCACCAATACCGTGAATTTGTCACCTAAGACAAACAAATTACTACTTACAAATATCAAATCAAAATCAACAAATCACATCACTCCGAATGACAAAGTAGTCCTAATTAAAGAATCCGTTGACTCAATCAATGCATATGAACAATGAATATAGACTCAAATGACTGCCTCCTCTATCTGCCCCTTCAAAACACCAATACAATTGTCCCAACAACAGCCGCAACAACAGAAAACAGAATCCCCACGACAGTGTTAGGCGGTTGACCACTTGGTGAACCCTGTGGTGGTGGTGGTGTTGTCCCATTGCCAGATGGCGGAGACGGTTTAACAGAAGGGGGTATGGGCCCTTGAGCCACATCAGCATCTTCCAAAACAGGGTTAGGAGCCTCAGCTGGTGGCATAGCGTTAGGTGACATGAGGGCGAATAATTGCCCAGGCCCTGCTGGAGACATGTATGGAGGTGTCTGATCTGCTGGTAACCCTAGACAAACGTTCCCTAAATCCACCAAAATTTAATACAAACAAATCAGAAATTATTATGAAATATATACAAGGGAAAGATCAAGAAACCATAAATACACATATGGTTTCACTTTCAAAGCCAAATCAACATTTAACCTATAAGGTAAAAACTGAAAAGATGTGAATTATTAAAATTTCCAAGAAATTATATTCATTTGCGTGTTAAATATTGTACCAGTAGTAACTATCAGTAAAAGGTGGTGTATAACTTGCAATTAAATTCAAGTAGTATTCGAACTTAAAACTAATGATTTTGACCTCAAAAGTCACGGGGTAACAAGATAAATAAACTTACTTCTGTATCTGGAAGCAGTAGCCGGATAAGATGTAATAACACCATTGGCCTCAGCTCCATTAATATACGAGTTAATTTCAACATACGGGTCTGAGAAGAAGTCCCATGGCTGTGAAACAAACTCATTATTATAAAACTGTACATACACAGGGAGTTTGAAAGCATGAAGCTTTGCAACAACATCTGTTTGATCACCAAGAAATCCCTGGTTCCTAGGAAACACAGATTCCTTGCCGATTATAACCGAATTGGCAAATTCACTGATATCTTTAATTGTTGAATTGAGGGCATCGCGTATATTCTCATCAACTTCATAAACAAGCTCATTTCTGTTGCTTCTTGCCTTGAACAATTTCAAAACTGCACTATCTGATGACTGGATCAGGATTTTCTTGGTCCTCTGGTTATTTATTCTAGATGTATTTAAAACGCCCATTACCGCATCTGTTACACTCAACCCCTGATTAGCAGCTAGGTAAGCTGCATTCTGCAAGTTTTAAGAACAAAATTGGTGTTACTTTTGTGTGAGTTGGTATAGTAGTAGATGAATGAAATAATGAGATGATGTTATGCTGACTCACCTTAATGTTGATCAAGACACCAGAAACTGATGTAGCATTACTGGCAAGGTCCAAGAAGTCAGATAGTCGCATAAAATTACCAGCGTTTTCGAATCTTGGATTTCTCTCAAAAGAGTAGTTTGAAAACGGCTTGAACATTACAGCTAAAACATAAAACAAAAAAGATACAATAAAAACATGAAATTCATTTATATTGACGACATAAAACCATAGTCGTTAAAGGCGCAGTCAAACACCAAGGGTGTGGCTTGAGCCTAGGCGCTTATAAAGCGAGGGCCGTAGATAATTAAGGAGCATAGCATCAAAAATCTTTTAGCCACATTTGAGGCTTGCTTGGGCTGGTTCCAGGCCATTTATGGATATTTTGGAATATTTTGGCCAGAAATTGCCGAACTAGGCCGCTATTTAGAGGGGATTTTGGCCAGAATAGCTAGAAGGCACTTGCCTTCGCCTCGCCTGATGCGCCTTTGTCAACTATGAATAAAATTAGGGAGAAGAGTACATACGTTTCAAGGTCTGAATCTGGTCCCATGTGAGACTGAAGGCATATATTCCATTACCGGATTGAAGTTCAGGAATGCTTGATGTAAAATTAATAAATGGCGACTGGGCGACAGATGTTCTGTCAAGAAGGTTTATTGAACCTAAACAAATAGGTATCCCGTCACTCGTTATTTGAACAGGACAATCGATAATATCTGCGCCATCAGTAACAGCATTTTGATATGCCAAATCAGTACAACCCGGATAATCACCACTTGCTCCTTCATATGATATAATCAAAGGTGTTGCTGAAGAAAAAATAAAGTCATTATCAATACTAGCAACTATTCAAGAACACTAGAAAACGTTTTTTAATACCCATAACAGTATGTGTACCTTGAGTTTTGTTTTCGCCCAAGAATGATAGGCAATCTGTAAGATCACAATTCACATAGAAATTAGAATCTCGATGAGCAACAACAAAAAGGCATAAAGTTAATGACTTCATTCAATGCATAAACTTACCAAATGATGCAGATGAAGTTATTGGGTTATCAGATAGCACACCATCAACAGCAAATAAGCCATTGTCAACAAACTGGAGATACTCTTGAACAGGGTCATAACTGTAATTGTACGCCAGTTGATTATCATTTGCAAAATCCGAAGCAAAAACTTCCAAACCTGCTTTATGAGCATCATCTACCAAAGAAGTAGATGGTAGCAAATACAAATCACTTCCAACAGGCCATATATACGATTTAGGAACAATAATTCCTTGAGCAAAAGTCGTGATCGATGTCAGATTCTTCAAAAGGGAACCATAAGTTTGGTTCGTCGTAGGCTCGACTTCATCCTGTCCAAGAAACCGAAGAACCAATTTGGTCGTTTTCGGACTGAATCTTGTCACAATACTTCTAAGAAAACCGACTTCAGGTGATGAGATGTAACTAATTGGAAACTTTCTTGAAGCAGCCACCACATAACTTCTCATGCTCAAATTATGCTGGTTGTAAAAAGCATCATGCTGGATGTTCAACCACAGTCCCGGGGGTTTTAATCCGACCACATCATCAACAGTCAGAATATTGTAGGTGTTATCAAAAACTGGAGTTCTAGAGAAGATCCCCTGTATTACTGTCATACAATCCTTTCATCATTATTAACTATTTAAATTTTAACCACACTATACATTGATCAATCAACCGTATGAAAATCGAAATAAACAGAACTTACAAAACACTTTGTCTAGGTCAGAAATGGTGAAATCAATAGGAAAATATCCTTTCACATCTACTCCGTTGACATTATAGGTTTTCCCACCGGCGGGAAACGCTGTCTCGATTGTAGAAGAGTTTTGAAGATAGAGATTCGGAAAACAGATTCCGACGTTATCTTTAGTTAATTGCACATCACACCACTGAATAAGATCGGATACACTAAGAAGCGAAGCCAAAGAGTAAGCGTTCCTACTGGAACCAGGAAACAGTCCCGAAAATCCACCATTTGCGATCACAGATGGGGGGTTTCCTGCAAACGAGTTACCAAAATCGAGAATTAACATCGTTGAATCGGTTATCATTTACAGAATCGAGCTGATTTCTATCATTCGTTCTATGGAAGTAACAGAATTAGGTTACGGTCTATACCTGTTAATGTTCGCCATGGGGAGGTTGTAGGGCCAGATCCCTGAGCAGCAACGAAGGAGATGGAACAGAGGAAGGGTAACAAGTAGAGAAGGTGCCGGAGGCTCCACATTGCCGGAGAAAAGGCGCCGGCGGGGGGGAGGGAGAGCTTCGTTGACTAGAGTATTGGGGAAGTGCGAGATTTGGGGTGGGTTTTGCAGGAGATAAAAAGTAGCTTTTTTGCGATGCCAGAGGGAAAGAGAAAGAGAGAGTGACAATAATTGGAAATAATTTGGGGGTTTAAATAATAAATAAGTTAAAAAAAGAAAAAGAAATATTGGTTACGCGTTCCTCACGTTGTGTTGGTATCTCCGGTTCGCTACGCACATCAGGAACCACGTTCTGGTGGGTCCACCTTGCTTGTCATGCCGGCCGGCTTAAAAAAAACCTCATATGCCACCGTTTTGGTTATTCTTTTATTTATTTATATATATTTTTTATTTCATTTTATTATTATTAAAGGGACGTGATAAATAAATATTTTAAATTATCTAATGGGGTTTAATGTGGATTCGGTTGATATTCAAGGTAAGGCCGAAGCTCTTCGTTGCTCGAGTGGGTGTTTTCCGTTGAAATGTCTAACGTTAGAAATATCACTTTTAACGTAATATATATTAATCATCTACTATAACAGGAACTCAGGAAGAGAGATGGTGGTGTTCTTATTTTGCATGTGAAATTCACTGAAATGAGAAAGAAAGAAAAATGAAGAAAATGATTAATCACAACCATCAAATGAAATAGGTGAAAACTAAAACCCAGAGTAAACTAAACAATTTTTAAAATTTTAAACTAAAATGATAATTTTTAAACCTCATTGACGAAAATTGATATTAACTCAAAATGACAATTTTTAACTACTAGGACTTGTCCTAGTGGTTATTCCCTTGCCTCTTAGGGCTCTGGCTACTATGTGACCCGGGTTCTAATTCAATGGGAGGCAGTTTTACCCCATGTGATCCCAGGAGGGAGTTTCTACCTAGAGAAAGTTTCAAGAGTGGGTGTCTTGATTCTCATGGAGGTCCGAGTAATCGACCTTCGACATAGCCCCGCAAGGGTAGGTTTACATATGAGACCAAGGTCGCCTGATTGATGTCGTTCCAAAAAAAAACTCAAAAGAAAATCTAAGTTGGACCATCTTTATGGTCATTTAATGGCTTGTAGTCTTGAACATAAGGAAGAGGAAATGATCTTTAAATGCTAAATTTATTGTATTTAAGGGGATTACTTGGTGTTAAGGTAGTGGTTCTATAATTGAAAGGTTGTGAGTTCAAATTCTGTAAAATACAAACATGATGATTTAAAATGTTTGAAAAGACGCTAAATGTATTCCCTTACAATTTTATTTTATATTTTAGTAATTGTAGTGTTTTTTTTAGTGATAAGCTATCATACTCATACTCATAAACTATATCAATAATATTACATTGTTCAGGTTTGAACATGAACCCACTTCAAACGATGCTGCTAGAGACAATCTCCTACTTAGATATATGCAATGCTAAGTTCGTACGATACATAAAATATACACAACAAAACTAGAAGCAACATTTTTATCTGATATGCATGCTAAATCAAGTTAGCTAAACGTGATAAGTTCTAAGTTTTCTAAGCAATTGGGAAGAGGACTCAGACTTGATAAAGTCGTTCTCTTCAATTGCTTTCTCTTACCTTCTCAATTATGATCCATTGCAAGCATTTCCCATATATACAACTTGTTTCTCTCCTAGTCATTTTACAGTACTAGACCATATAAAAATCAAGGTGTTACATACGATTGTTTCATGACCAAATAAAAATCAAGGTGTTACATACGATTGTTTCATGGCTTTATAGCAGTATCGACCATGGAGCTCATGTTGATTCTTGATATTTAACAAAAAGGAGACATATTAAATTAACTTAGATATAAGTACTTTAGAAGCGAATAAGAAAGGTATCCGAAAATAGCATTTTACATATATGTTCGAATTTTAACATGAGTATACATGGTGGACATATATGCACCAACACAAGGTTCGAAAACATCGAATATTATGAGAGAAGATAGCAACTACTCTCGAACCTATATATTTATAAAAAAAACCACACACAAATATATAAACTAGCAAAGTTAACAAAGAGTATCTTAGGTTTATAAAAACGGGTCAAAGAAAACTATGGAACGAAAGAAAGAATTTTGAGATTTAAAATCTTATAAAAAGAGTGTTTGACAAAATCACATGCGGAAAGAGAGGAGGGCTCTTTCCTTCATATTCATTTCATTTTTTATTGGTCAATTCACACACTTGGTTACTAGGTTTCTCTACTATATATCTCAAAACTAAGATACATTTTAAACAACAGGTTTTTATATAATGTAATGTAAAAGATAACAAAAAAGAAATGTTAAAAGACCAAGTACCATCCAAACATAACCACTCATGTAAATTATGTAATTATAATCATTTCTCTCTCTCTAATTTAACACACCGGCCTACTTAAGGATTATTTATATTTTGTTCCAACTCTAAAATACGAAACAAAAACATCTAAAATAGAAAACATATTATTTGAGTATGTACACTTTGAAATCAAAATAACAAGAAATTAAGAAAACGGAAGAAGAAACAAAACCTCAAGCTTTTCAAACATACTACACGGTTTACACCCTGTCTAGTTAACAATCTGATGCGCTCAAAAACTATAAATATCTTTGGAGCAATTGGACAGTCTACACCTTATTTTGAGATCTTGCACGATTAATTGAACAATATTTTTACAATAATAAAATATGGTTATTGGATTTTATTAATCCTACCAATTGACCAATATTAATCCTAATTTTAAAAATGACGCACATTAATCACAATTGTTAAGATGTTGGATTTCATTGAACTCCCTTTTAAACTTTTTGAGTAAAATTCCAAACGGAGTTAAGAAAAATGTAAAAGGGGTCCAATGAAATTCAACAGCTTAATAATTAGGATTAATGTGGTCATTTTTTAAATTCAATTTAATAAAATCCAATAAACCTAAAATTTACATAAAACTAATTAAGGAATAAATGCATAGAGTTATAGTTTAACAAGTATAAACAAGCCGATCTACATTGATTTACTTGACACTAAAGGTTGTTTAATAAACGAAATCAAGCCAGAGTTTTATATACCTATTTCGACTAAGCTCATGAGTTAAAGAATTAAACATGCCGGTTATAGGAATAGAGAGTCGAATTTGAAGTGGATAGAGTGTTTTGAACCCTATCATATTTATGTAATTGTTTTTATCATCTTCTAGTTTTTTACTAGCCTGTTATTCTTTATATTTCTTTTAGCTGTTGTTAAAAGAGATGTAATAATTATTATTATAATTATATGTCTAGTATTGTTGTTATTAATAAAACGGAAAAACAACATATATTGTTTTACATATTACCCTATAAACAATAGAGAGTTAAATAAATAGTAGTTCAAGTGAATAGTAGCTATAACTTACCTCCAACTAAGCGTTTTGTACAAGTATTTTAAGCATGGGAAGCTTTTTGTTGATCTTACTTTCACCCAAGTGGTGAGTACAAGTTCTTTAAACTGTTAAAACCTTTTCAAAACACCGTTACCTACCATTTCCGTTCATGGGATTCACCACCGCAAACGCGCAACGCGCGCATCCCACCAACTAGTAAAATTATAATTATATAAACATAATATGTAAGTATATATATAAAACAATAAATAATAAACAAGCGGAAGCTGGAAAAAAATATCAGTCTAAAAAAACATTTAGGGTCTGTTTGGTATGGGGTAATGGAATGAACGACATAATGGAATGAGCGAGGGAATGGAATCGTCGAGGGAATGAAATGGATCATTACCATTCCATCGTCATGTTTGGTTACTATGTGGTAATATAATAAATTACTTTGTGCCATTTAATGGTTACAACAAACAAAGTAATTTAATAAAATTTTACTAATATTTACATTTAAATTAAAATATATTTTTTATATTTTTATTTTTTTAAATTTTTATTAATTTATTTTTATAAAATAGTTTAATTTATATTTTTTATTTTTTTTGTTTTTATATTTTTCTAATTTAATTTAATAATTATTATTATTAGTATTTTGTTTTTATTTATTTATTTTTTTTCTTTTTATTCTTAATTTTTTTTTTGTTAATATTAACGAAGAAATTTTATTGGAAATGAATATTTCATTTCATTCCATTCCTTGAGGGAATCGAAAAAAAACACTCATCTCCTATGGAATGAAAATCTTTAAAAATGGAAGGAATCTCATTTTTATGTAATGGTTCATTCCATTCCAATGTGCAACCAAACATGTCATTTTTCATTCCCACGTAATGACTCATTTCATTTCACCCTCTATTTCTGCATACCAAACGCTACCTTAAAATTAGTTGAACTTAAATTAAAAAAATAAAGCTCCAAACAAATCGATTCAAAGTCATTGGACTTAAGTTAATTGTAGTTTGAATATTAAAGATGCTATTCATTAATTATAAACTAAAAGTTTTATAAAAATCTAGATGGATTGAAAAAGGATGCTTGAATTGAAAGATGATAGAAAAAAGGAAAAAACATCACAAAATCCGCATGATCATGAATTTAGTTGAGAACATCTGTTAACAAGTGGATGGATAGTGATTGATTGATACTCTTCATTCACACCAATTTAAGATTAAAGTAAACCATAAATTTCTTTCTTTGTATTCTTATCTTTTTAATTAAAAAAAATATATAAACAAATTAATAAAGAAATGAAATATTAGAAAAACATAAACTCATTCTATATCTTTACACACTCCCTCTCTTTTTCTTCTTCAGTCAAAAACCAAAAACTCTTAATAAAAAGAAAAATAAAACCTTTTAATGTCGATTAATGTAAGAGAGTATAAATGTTATGACTCGACAAAAAAATAGGACCAAAACTTCAAATAATTAAGATCAAAACCAAAATATAGACCTATTACATAAAACCATGCGTGTAATTAACTTTAAAATTCATAAATTATAACAGCATTATGATTTATTTAATGTGTTCATGATGGTAAGTTATTTCAGAAAAATAATACAAAAACTTAATATAATCGAACGAATTGTAATTGCAAATAAAATAATAGATTTTAATATATCCGCGTCTTTATTGTAGACTAAAGACGGGGTCTTGGTTTTTATCAACGAGGAGGAATGATTCAAAAGAAAGGGACGCTGGAATAATTGTCTCTTTCATTTTTATATATCTCTTTTCTCCTTTTTATTATTTTTTATTACTTTATATTTAATTGAAAGATAGTAAACAATTTAAAATAAATAGACGTACAGACTGGCTCAAGCTGGCATCAGATATTAATCAACGCTGACTTCATTCTGACAGACCAGACTAAGAGTACATTAAAACTGATTTTCGTAATTTGTTTTTTGTTTTTTTTTGTTAAATTTAAATAAAATTACATTTTGATTTTTGTACACGGGTCTTTGCTTCACATACATGATAGTACGATACATTATTTGAATTCTAACTTATATAACCTTTTTTTTTAATTTTTTAACGGCTGACTTTATTAAGTAACAATGGATGACTTTATTAAGTAACAATACTAGCAAAAAGCTAAGTTACATGTTTAAAATAACTAAAAGTTACACCAATAATCTTTATTTATAACATCTAATATACTTTATTTTTTATTCATAAATACGTTATAGCCTTGATGACACGAAAAACCAAATCAACCCCTTGTTGCTTTCCTTAAAAAGTTTTTCTTTACGTGCCTTCCAGATGCATCAAAAAAATACCATAAAAAAAATTTCTTCACCATATGTTTAACCGACCACTCCTTAGTGCAACCAAGCACATCGAACACAAAACTATACGCGAAAGATGGAGCCAAGCACCAATTGAACACAAGAGCCCACACATGTCTTACAAAAGAGCAATTAACCAAAAGGTGGTTTATATTTTCGTCAAAGTTCTTAAACCACGCACACGTGATGTCATTCGAAACCCCACGTTTAGCAAGGTTAGCTTTGGAGGCAATGCGATCCTATGTCATTCTAAACTCATATAACTAAACAACGGGTGACTCGATTGTGAATAAAACTTATATGGAAGCTAAAGTAATTAAGCATGGCGCTACGACTTATTTCTGTATAATCATTGAAGAGCCGCTCGTTGTGCCTTTAGCATCAACGTAGCTAAGTGTATTAAAAAGAAACGTATAAGGTTATGCTGACTCAATTCTAAATACCGAAATATTGATGTTGCAACGTAATGTTTGAAAATCAAGGTTGTGAAAATAAGCGTTGAGAAACATGAAAACATATTTTGAAGGAAATTTTAATTAAAGTTTACGTCGAAGGAGACCCAATCAATTTTTTTGAATCGTAAACCGGCTTAATTTTTGATAAACTTATACCAAAACGTAGACACATATGAAAATGATATATTTTAAAAGTTGCATATACCGTTTAAAAATTAAATAATATAAAATATAACCAATTTGTGAAATATTAAATAAATAAAATTATAAAAAAATCAATGTAAAGCTCACTCACAAGTAGTTTTTAGAAACGAAAAAGCAATTTGTTGTTAGATAGGAAATGAGATGTAAATGCTTTAACTAAGGGCACTCGATATGGTGACGTTTTAGGGGGCATGAAGGGTGACCACGGCCTGGAACAACCCCCCCCCCCCCCCCTTCTGGCGTTTAGGTTTTGCGTGGAGCATTTCTGTGGAGAAGACCACGATGTTTTGGTTTGGCTTGGTATGGGTTTCCTTCAATCAAATAATGACATGTATTTTTCTTTTTTATTTATTTTTGTTTAAACTAATAAAAAACAACTCAACACCACACACCACATCACACCATGTATACCACACTTCGTATTATTAAATAGTGTTATTTAGTCAGCAGCTACCATATGACATGATAACACCACTATTACACCACCCATAACACTATGTATATTACATGCCATAATTCAATCAAGTTATACTTATACTCAATAAAATGTATGATAAAATTGATGAAAATTAAAATTTTCTAAGGCATTTCTGTCTGGAAATCAAATTTCTGTTCATAAAGCCTATCAAAAAGTATCATTGCACAACATAATCTTAAATATACTGATTATGCACTTAACTTTACATGAGTAGAGTAAAATCTAACTACAAGTTAGAAATCTATGTAAAATTAGAACCTATTATGTCTTCATTTGTACATCCAGTCATTCATGGGCCATGAGTCATGTGAAAAGGACCGGTGCGGGTTGCGGTGTGAATAGGGGTAGTACGGGTTGTGGCGTGGCAAGTAGCGGTGCTGGTTGTGGTGTGAATAGGAGTGTTGCGGGTTGTGGTGTGGCAAGGGGCGGTGCTGGTTGTGGTGTGGAAAGGAGTGGCGCAGAGAGTGGTGTGAACCGGGGCGGTGCAGGTCGCGGCGTGGTGAGGGGTGGTACGGACCAGGGTCAAAACTAGAAGCGTCCATATGCGGCCCGATGGGGTGATCATAAACCCCCATCTCCATATTCTTCATCCATGTGTAGTTTAACTCATCCAGTCTAGGTATGTACCGGTTCATTGCAAATGCGCTAGACCTGTTACATGATGATGGTTCTGCGACCGCAAGGTGATAATGACTTGAAACGCCTGAATAACGATGACCCTTGACATACCACCTAGTCCTTTGACTCAGAGAACCGATTCCATACCTCCTGCTCTCCATATGATCCTCCTCGTCGTAGCCTTGTTTGACGGCATCCAGTTTTCTTGTTTTGTTATATAGCCGCCCGAATGCAGCACCTATGCAAGTATTGCTGTAATGCCTTTTAACCATATCCAGTGTTATATGGGATTCAACATCTTTCATCAAACTCTTTATTCTGCAAAACAGCAGGCAAAGAACATGAGGATCACATACTCAAAATAATACAAGTTACATTTTGTGGCTTGCAGTGAATTTAATAAAGAAAACAGTTCACCTGTCGCGTGACTTCGTGTCTAAAGAAGGAAAGTTGTCATTTTCAACCACTATCGGGGTCTGCTCATCTGCATCGACCGCAATGTGATCCTTCTCAGTATCTATTGACAGATTCCTTTTTAAAGGCTTCTTATTATAGGTGACAGAAAATCTTTGTTTCTCTACTCGTTCTGGCCCAGATGATATTTCCGCTTGCTTTATAGAAGAATCTACTTGTCTAACTGATGGAACCGGCTCTTCAACGCTTCTCTCATCGGATATGTGATCTGAGTTTACAACGTCCTCTTCAACTGTCATCTCTGGAAACTTTATGTTTCTTACTGCAGTACCAAGTTCTTGATCCATCTTATGTTTTCTGAAAAGTGTGACAGCAATAAGTTAGATAATATTGCTTTTACATGTTTCACATGATTAATACGTTAAGAAGTGTGCAGTCTGATTTTATTAACAACTTACAAGCAATATATTAATGCGCGTGATTTTGGCAAAAGGTCATTCCACGCCCTGGCTATAACATCTTCATCGTTATCTTTGTTGTAGAACACAATCTTGCTGCAAAAGGACAAAACAAAAGCAGATTTAATTCAGAAGAATACGAATATACTAATGCAAAAACCCTAAACCCTAAACTCTAAACAAAATAATCACCTTGGCAAGCATTTCCTGTGGTATGACCGTGGACATCGTCTGCAAACAGCGAACTGCAACCCTTTCACCTTCTCATCCTCTCCCTTCTTACATTTATGGCATCTGTGTGCAGGACATATGAATGGCTCACCAGAACCAATCTTTTCTTCAAGATTGCGTGCTTCAGTGTCACTTTCATCTTCAAGCAGCTTCGCAACACAATCAGGGTGATAAAAGTGGCCACAAGTTTCAGAACTACAGCAAAAAACCTACATTTATAACAATATTTGTTAAATTTTGTAAAGGAATAACGCCTAAAGCATTCAATTAAAGATGTACCTCTGCAAAAGATTTATTTGAAGACCCCAGTTTTCCACACGCAAAGCATTGGTGTTGTTCATGAGAACAGTTCAAACAAACAAATGGTTGTGACCCCTTCACTTCTTCTGATTGTAGACCAAGAGATTTGCAACTGGACTTTGCAGATCTTGCGGATTTGACAGTTGCATGAAATGCTCTAAAACATTTTCCTTCACAACTGTGCAGTAAATATCAATTATTAGGAAAAGTATGCAAATGAGATGCAACTTACAAAAACATAAGATATAGAGCAATAATGTTTACCAGGTAAGATCGCCACCATTATCGCATATCGCACAAACTGTATCAAAAATGTCATCTTCAACATCATCAACATCATAATCATCATCATTATCATCATAATCCTCATATTCAAAGACTTTATCATCAACTATAAAGCTTGGCTTCATGAAAGCTTCAGCATTCTGTCATGATGTTTACAACAATGTCAACAAAATGGTCAACTGAACGAAGGTACTAATTAAAATTAGATTGTACCTGATCAAAAGCTCTCATCTTTCTAGATCTCCCCTCCAGTAATGACGCCAAAAACTGTTACATTTTATTAATATTGTATTACATAACAAAGAGAGAGAAATCTTGTGAACTTCTAATAACTTTAAGGATGTTTAAATCTGTTATTCATGTAAATGTTTCACTAACTAACCTTGGATTTTTGCAATGTTTTGTCCCTTTTAACCGCTTCTCGGATGAAGTTGACATGATCTTTCAGATCATTCTCTGAAGGCCTAATGTCATACAAGCTAGACAAAAAGAAGATGTTGTTATTAAAAACGCGTACAAATGAAGATTAAACTACGCATATATATACAACCTTCAAGTGTATGCATACCTGAAAACGTCAAAAAGATGGTCGCGTAGAGCTTTACTAGATGCTTTCGGTTTTCTCCACAAGAAATGAAGACAATGCACAGTGATCAAAATTGTCCTTATGGTATTTTCATAACTCTTTCTAGGTGTTTGAAGTTTGATCCAGTTGTTATCTTTCGATAGCACTGATATCTCAGGGTTTCCTTTCAAAAACTCAAATTTCCATGCCTTCACCTGCTTATGTACCCTTTGAAGACCGTTATCGATCTTGCCCCGTAGATATATCTTGTTGTTGCTGTCATCTGAACTCTCATGACCGTTACTCCATTGTACAGGCAGGTCTGTAAAGGGAACAGGTTCATCCTCTTCATCGTAAAAATAGTAGTTTGATACGACTTCCGGAAGGATTTCTTCATCGTTGTCTGAAGAAGCCATCCAATGTCACTGTGATTCTATGCCTACAAAAGATTTTTATACATGTATGTGTTACATATCAGTCCAAACATTTGAAGTTGTGCACCCACAGAGAGAGAGAGAAACATGCATGAATCATAAGGGAGTAAACAAAGCCAAATTAGACTCATAACATATAAACTTGGTAGTCAAAAGTGCTAGGCACACTCAAGGCACAAAGGTCTCGCTTATCGTCTAGACACAAAAAAGGGCAAGCGTGAGACATGATTAGTGATGGGAGTTCCTGGAGACGCTGAATAAAGGTACGTAAAGGACTTTTTGAGAGAGTATAGATTAGGTCTTTTGTAGCTTAGGTTTCTAAGCAAGGCACTCAGGTTGTCTTTAGTCGTAGGCTAGGCTGTAGTCAAATTTGTGTAATATTTATAAGGGAAAAAGACTATAATAGCCTTTTTGACCAACTCCTTCCCCAATATAACCCTTTGAAAAGCCTGAGCCTCTCCATAGCCACAAGGAACGGTCGCCGGCGACCTTCAAAGAACGACCGACGACCACAACGATGAGGATCAACTAAATACTGACACGTAAGTAACAACGGTCGTGGCGAACGTACTTTTTCTGGCGATTTATGACGATGTCCGTTTTTCTGACACCCACGATCATGGTCGTCGGCGACCGTATTACATCCTTAGAAGATGATGGTCACCGGGAAGCAAAAATCGATCACCGGAAGCCAAATCACACAGATCTTGCCTCAAATCGACTATTCCCATAGCGATGGGAAGAAGAAGTTGGGCCTCACTTCAAAACTTTACGAATAATTTTTCCGTACTCCTAACGAATCTGACTTCATCTCTCAAGTATATGTTCTTCCTGCTTGCATATGCAATCACATCCTTTCAGATTGCGTACGCACCATTGAATTTTAGATTTTTAGGTACTGAGAGGAGTGTTTGTTCAATTTGAAACAGATTCGTAGTGATTTTAGGTATGAGAGGTGTGATTATTCAAAACGCCGCCGGAGTGATTTGGTCGTATTCCGTGAAAAAAAAAACGCACCATTGATTTTAGAATCGTTCAATTTGAAATGCACCATCGTTGTCGGTCGTTCTTTGGTGGTCACCGGCTTGATCCTAGCTGTGGTCGTCGGTCGTTCTTTGGTGGTCGTCGGCGACCGTTCATTAAGGCTAAAGAGAGGCATTGACTTTTCAAAGGGCTATATTTGGGAAAGTGATGGTCAAATAGGTTATTCTAGTCTTTTTCCCTATTTAAAATACCCTAATTAGTTATTTATGAAATAAAAATCTGAATTTTAATCACATTGTTACATATTAATTAGATACTTATAAAAATATTTATCCAATGTAAACCAACTCCAATTGAGTTAATTTATTTCATTAGTATTGAAACCTTAAAAGTAAATTAAACCACACAAACTCTATACCCTTTAAAACTAAACCCTACAAACTCGAATGCTTCTCATCAACTTTATAAGCACAAATTTCTTATAATACATATTGGAAAACATTCATTTAAAAAACAGGCTTCGATTAAGAGGAGTAAGAACCATATAAAACACTTGTAAATAGTGCATTAATAATAAATGAAATACGGTTGCATAACCGCAAAGCCCACTATCACATAACACATTAATACATGGATGAAAGTTCAAACATAAAGTGCAATTTTTCTTACGAAGGATTGAATGAATCGTACAAGAAAGATTTGTTCTAGCACGATTTTAGATATATACTTCAAAGAGATGTAATAATCACACAATCCAATTCCTGACTTTTTGTACCGAAAACATACATATGCGTTTGATATGAATGAATAGTGTATGAATAAGTAACAATGGGTTGAGTCTGATACCTTGATTCGAAAGTTTCTGGTTGCGCGTAAACTTGGTCGGCACGGCACAGAGAGAGAGATTATGTGTGAATGGAGGGAGAGGGGGTTTAATTATAAACTGCGTGGGGATTTTCCGGAGGATATGGCGGAATCTCGTTTGCTGCAGATAAGGATTTACTACCAAAAATATTGTCAATGGCGGTCCAAATTTCAAATTGAATGGAGACATATATGCATGGGGATTTATTATTAGAATTTACAAATTCATTATTCCAAGCTTGAATAATGTTCAAAATTTAACTAATCAAAGTATATTACTTTTAAAATATATAATAACTTATTTGTTTTAAAGCTAAAACTTACATTATTCAATCTAGATATTGTTGGCCCAAGACTAATTCACAATAGGCCCAAACTACATACCGGTGGATGAGCTCGACCCGCTTCTAATGTGTGAAGGGGCCACCGGTCTTTCTTAATGAGTAGAAGGATATTTCGGTTCACTTCTAATGTGTGGAGGGATTAAAACCAACTTTATTAATGTGTATAGGGTTGGTTTAGGATGCTTTTGTATTAGTCTCTAACTATGATACTTAGTCCCAAGTTAGGTTTAGAGTCTATAAATACTAGAGATCAAGGTAGGGTTTCTTGTATCAAGAGAGTATTCCTAAACAGAGAGTTTTGAGTGATTTTCTTTCTAATAAAACTTGAGAGTTATTTGAGTTTTACAATTATATTCTTGATATCAATCCTTTAGATATATTACTATTATGTTAATTCGTTTATGCTATCTCGTTAAAATTAAATTTATACTATGTGGATAATTTCTATATATATATACTAGTCTTTGATACCCGTGTATCGCACGAATAGGGTTAAAATATATAATAAATAAAATGATACAGAAAATATTAACATTCTATTAAATAAGTAAGTTTTTAAGAATAAGAAATACATGTTTAAAATAAAAAAGAAATCTAAAGGTTACAAATTAGAAATTAGAGATTTATATAAGTGTAAAGAAACAACATACCTAACTTATAAAACGACTATCAAACTATCAAACGTGATTTAATACACCTTCACTCTACAACTATAAACAAATTAGTTTGATAGTTTTTTAGAAAAAGGAAAAGCAAATTTCGTTTATATATAGTTCTACTATACAAACTTATATGTGGAGGCTGCATAAATTAACATTCATAAAAAACATATAAACAAATTAGTTTGATAGTTTTTAGAGAGGATACACATTTGTATATTGAAAGTATAAAACTTATAAAATATGAAACATTGATAAAAATAATTAAATGATTTTAGCTTTGTTTTAATCTTCTCGTAATATTTTAGCGTTATAAAATGATTTTTATTCTCTTTATGTATTGTATTTTTTAATATTAAGCATAATCAGAATCAAATTCTCGAACAACAATCGACAGGACGTAGGATTAAAGTAGTCAAATCCAAAAATAGTTACCTAAAGATGATTGCAACTGCTAGATGACAATGATGGAAGAAAAACCGTGGCCAAGTCAATACACGCTCTTTAGGGGTAGCAATGAAACCTGAACCTGACGGGAAACCCAAAACCCGACACACATGGGACGGGTATGGGGTCGGGTAATCGTGTATGGGTCTGGGTATGAGATTACTTTTGAATTTTTTCATGGGTATGAGACGGGTCTGGGATTTGATGATATACCGGCTTACCCGCCCCGATTACCCGATAATATATACCCGCTATAATTTTCTTTGTTTTATTTATTTATTTTTAGTATATATTGTATGATTTTATTTATCTATTTTTTATTTTTCTATAATACTAGTTTATTTGTTAAAAACATTGATTTACATATTATTAAACTTATATATGTTTAGTTAATTGAGGTATTTTATTATAAGTATGATAAACATAAATTATTCGTTAGTCGATATACACCCAACGGGTATACCCGAAACCCGGGGGTATGCCCGATACCCGATGGGTAATTACCCACTAGAAACCCGACGGGTTTTGGGCCGGGTATGGGACACACTTTTATAAATGGGTATGGGGTTGGGATTACTCAAACCCGCCCCATTGCCATCCATAACGCTCTTACCCCTGACACATGGGTTGGCAGTGTTAGAGGGTCAACGACACATTGTTTGCGGTTTTGCGACACTCACTATAATTCAAAAGTGATTTTAGGCAAATGTGCTTATTAACTTATGACTTTTTTAAAAAGAGTTTAAAAAAATGTTTGGATTAATTTTTGTAATGGAAAAAACCAATAAGTTAATAACTTGTTTTTTCAAAAAATTGTTTAGTTTAGCTATTATATATAAATTGACTAAAAAGGGGTTAGGTGAATATAATGTCAAATAAGAGTAGTACGGTAATTACATCATCAAAAAGTTAAAAGTACTTTAAAAAGCTAGTTTTTCTGCTTTTTTACCCTTTACAAAAAATGCTTTTCATTTAGCCAAATACTTCTTAAAGTCGGGGAGCTTGCTTGAGAAACCTTCATTTGAACTTGCATAGTTGAGCAACTTTGATGTTTTTGTTCTTTTTCGGGATTGAATGTCAGACTGTGCATGCATCGACGTGGGAGAAACATTTATTCTCATATTGTTTTTTTATACTCCTTCAATTCAACACAATCTTCGTTATATCTATATTTCACTTCCACTAGTCTAACGATGAATCTATATCTATATATATATATTTTTTTTATTTAATAAAAATTAACAACTTAAAAATCAAATTATATAAACTAAGTACAAAGTTAAATTAAAATACATCGCTTCTATGTACAGATTATAGTTCGTTGAAATGATTACTCTTCTTATTCATTGAGCTCCATTTTGAATTTAGTTGGTCGATGGTTTGTTCGTTCATTTCCAATAACCAGTTTATTTAAATACTGCAGTACTCGACTTCAAAACGATTTAGATTTTTGTTGATATAAGACCTTCTAATATATGAAACCAAGACTTTGTTAAATCAACTTCTTTACAATCATTCTAAGGCTTACAAGTAGTCCTGTTTGCGAAGTTCCCTTTCTTTCTTTTGAATGGTGTCATCTTATTCTTCTTCCTCTTCCTCTTCCTCGCATTATTGTTTCTCCTCATGTTATTATGCTTCCTCATATTCTTGTCTTCCTCATTTCAACTGACATATCACCACAACAGTTAAAATTTCCAGTCATCTTTATCAGGTACTACTATCGTTGGTGTGAACCCACAGTCTCTACGCGTATGTGTTGTAGTACCCGATGAACCCACAGCCTCTACGCGTATGTGTTGCGGCAATGTCGCCGAGGAACCTTCAAACCCACCCCTTCCATCATAACATGTAAAGAGAGAATTAAAAGACTCTCCATTGATCAAGTACAAGTTATAACGAGACCCACATGCAAGATATATAGGAGCCAGAGAAAGTTACATTCTAACAATAATCTTGATAAAATGGCTATTTAGGCGAACAAGGTTGATCCATGATTTTCCCTTAAATTAAATCATAATATATAAACATAATGTTCAAAGGCAGAAAGAAAATCTTATATCAAAATTAAAACATAAATCTTTTAACCGAACTTTAATATCCATGAAAGAATGTACAACTTATTTCAACAAAAACCTAACCCATTTTTCTATCTAGTTTTTCTTTTAATAAATTTATGTATACCTTCTTCCCACCTTCCTTTTTTACTTGTAAATAAATATGTATCACTGTAAAAGAGTATCATTGTTTTCTTGAGTTGAAGAGACTGTAGTATCAGAGGCTCCATCATCAATGGACAAATTGGTAATTTCGGCACCAATGGAGAATTCGGAGCCATCGTCTCCATTAACTGAAGGTGCCGGTGATGCTGCAACAGATGAAGGGGATGATTCCGAGTCATCTGTAGATTGCAGAAGGCTCCAGTACATAATGCTGGCTGTTAGCATAAGTATCATCTTCTGGTTCACCTGTTAAGATGTGCGGGTAACGGGTCAAAACAAGTTCAGGTCAAAACAGGTTCGGTTCAAAACATTTACTTTTACTATGGGCATAAACGGGTCAGGTTGGGTTGATATGTTAACATTGTTGTCAATAGCGAATAGCCGTAAATAGCGACAAGCTACCTATATGCTACATAGGCGATCGCGACAAAATAGCGCCCGCTATTTCATGTTTTGCGATAAAGTAGTAGAAAATTTAAGAAATAGTTCCCATTCAAAATATACTCTATTTACATTTTTTAAAAAAACCTAAAAATTCAATTTATATACTCTGTTTATATTTTAAGAAAACCTAAAAGCTCTATTTATATACTCTAATTATATTTAAAAACACTGAAAATATCACAGTATGGGTCACTAATTAGACCATTGCGGCAACCAACCTATACACTAGCACGCTATAGCCGCTATTGACATCAGTGTATGCTAATATAAAATGATTAGAAGGTTATATGTTTTAATGTTGCCGATCGCATTTTTTTAATGATGAATAATTGATATCTTAAAATAAAAAGATTTAAAAGGTTTTATGCTTTGAAATTCACTTTGGGTTGTATTCCAATTTCCACCCATTTGACCCATCTTTTTAGCTACTAATCTTTTTTTTTTTTTTAATGTTTTTGTCTGTTAGAGATTGAGCATAATCCAAATCAACATGTTGCCTCTACAAAAAGTATTTTAATTTACCTCCATGATGTCTTCGGGCAATAAGAAAATTGAGCACCCAAGCTTTCGTGCAATACTGATTATGTAAGTTGCATTCAACTTCTTCTCCTCATCTGTAAACACCATTACATCATGAAATTATAGCCAAAATCCATGATGGAAGATTTATACAAAATCTGGAAGATACACAAACACACATACCATACATACATATGTATCTATATGTATATGTATATGTGTGTGTGTGTATAGGAGAACATTCTTTTTAAAATCAATACTATGTTAAGAACCCTGAGAACCGCATAGAAAATGTACATATTGCTTCAATGAAAAAGGTAAAACTGAAAAAAATTTGGTTTATTTCTTTAATATTATCTCGAGTCTCCTAGATATTTTTTTAAAAAGTATACTATTTTTACACCCTCCTTACAATGTGCACATCTAATGTATATATATATGTGTGGGCCCTTGGGGGGCAAAAGTGAAATTGCACAATTTTAATGTTAGTTTACTAATTGCGTGAAAATAACTTTAAAAGTGATGGATGGTTAATCATGCATCATGTGGTGGAGTTGAATAGTTGATAGCTGAAAGACAAGGGGTACATGCACCAATTGGTCTTTATCCCGATTTGTTGAGTGTTATGTGCCTTATGTCCAAGGCTTGATGCAAAACTACAGAGCAAGGGGTCTCATTGGAAGCGGCATCTCTATGGGGTAGAGGTAAAGTTGTCTACATCTTACCCTCCTCTGACCCTACCTTCTCCTCTGACCCTACCTTAGCTTTGCTATTGGTGAGATTTACCAAGTATGATGATGATATTTATACAAAATATTATTAATCCCATATTTTTTCAAAATAAAACTTGAACATATTAAAATCTACATGCATCTTAGTAAAACTTTATGATAAACCGTACAAGAATAATGTGGTTCTCTTAGTTCTCAGCATACTATTGGTTATAAATAAACGCCCTTCTATATGTCTATATGCAAATAGCTTTTTTTTAACGGCTTACGCACACACCTCTAATCCTGAAATCCTAAATTCACACATTTGTCCACAATGGGACTTGAATCCTCAACTACTTGGTAAGGGACACCACTCCTAAACACCTTGGTACCAGTAGGCTACAAGCCCTTTGACAGTGAATTAGATAGATAGATTGATAACATACCACTTTCACCCTTGGTTACAAGGTTCCAGTTGACCACCCTAGGCTCCACCGCGCTCAAAAGCTCAAGAAAGAAAATACCATTTGAAAGGTTCTTATCCTGCCCAACCATTAATCAATCAGTTATAATGTATACCTATGATTGATAAATTAAAACTGAAAAATGGTTTCATATCCAACCTTAAAACTCTCCATTTGAGACATTCGCCCGGTGTTCTTCACTTTTTTATTCGCCCATTTCAAAATATCAGCATCGGTTATCTCCTTCCCCAGGGAAGAACGCGATCTCAAGTTTTTCAAAAGTTGGAGCATATTAAATCTCATTAACTGCCACAAGAAAGCTGCAAAAACGTACAAAAGTTATTTTATTTCTATTAAAATGAAGAAAAAAAAGCGAAGAGACGAGTCCAAGTTTAATACTTTAATTTACCAAGTATAAGTTTTTTATTCCCTTGCACAAAGTCGTTTCCAGCTACATTAACAAGTGAAAACTTCAACTGCTTCCCGATCTTAATAACTTGATTGCAGTTCTCAACTTTCCTAAACGGCATCTTAATAGGAGGTTTAGTAGCATGCTTCCAATTAACTGATCCCTGAGAAACCTTATCTACAGCTTCCAGAAGTGTCCATCTGCATGCATCCATGAACAACAGATAATTAACTAACTTATTAAAATTATTATGAAAAAAAATCAATATTTAAAGATCTACGCCTACCCATTTCTGACATCCTCAAACAAGTTATTCACGTAAGAAGAAATCCCGAGACTATTAATCCAAAGTCTGAAACATCTTTCATCTCTCGACATTTCTTCATCGTCAGTCATCATCTCAGCATAAGATACCTTTTTGTTATCAGTAGATAAACCATTTCTGCGCGATGAATATACCACAAAACATGCACACACATCAGAAAAGTAAAAAAAAAAAAAAATTAACACAATGATAACGAGTAACCCAATAGTTAACCTTTGGTGGAATATTTGTGCAACAAATGCAAGATTTAAGTTTGTGGAGCCTTCAACGATATCCTTGGGAGCCAAGTAACGCTTACAGTCCATTTTCTCTGCATGCTCAAGTACCAAATTTGCCCTCTCAGTGGGGTCCTTGGTGTCCAGAGTGTCTGGGCTGCAATGTTCCGGTGCAAGGACATTTAGCAGATAAGCATAAGCTTCTCCATCCTACAGATGTAGCAAATGACAGGGTTAAAATGGTAATTTTACTCTTCACCTTCATTTTCATTCAACATTAATTTTTAACAGATCCTAATATCACTCGACACTTATTCATTCAGTTTTATCAAACAAACATACCCAACAAAATCTCACTCAAACAATAGGGTCTCGGGAGGGTGAGATAAAAACAAACCTATTTTAAGGGCATACGGCAAGTGCCCCGATCCCCAATCGGTGGATGATGGAAGGTTATGACGTGGCAGCTCGCTCGGGAAAAAGGGGTTGAAAATCAGGGAGTTAGATTAGTGGTAACCTACACCTAAGACTAAAGGGCAACCTAAGTGAAGTACAAACAAAACTAAGAAACGCCCCAGAAAACACTAATATTACAACTTAACGGTGTGGCGTGGTTACCTTTAGATCAGACGAGAAGTTCGTGACAGGTTTCTTGTAACCTGCTTTCTTAAGATGAAAATTCATCCATTTCAACAAGACTTTCTCAGGTGCTAATCCCATTAGCTCCTCAACATCCTGCACATTATTTATAACAACACTTTATTTATAAATACAAATAACTCGCAAATAAGATGAAATTGATATAACCAATAGGTTAGGAATTACATTATTGTCCTCCACCAATTCCACAAGTTGAGGCGTCTTTCTAAGGTTGAGATCGGCCAGGAGTTGTATCTATAGGTGCCGAATGACAAACATCAACAATAACCTAAGATTAGCAAGCAGCATAATCTTGTATATATAACAAGATAATTCAATAAACAACTCACCTTTATAATTTGAGAAATTAGACCAAGAACCAAATGAGGCTGCAAAATCAACAAAACATGAAGTCAGATTTTCAAAACTATAAGCATCAAATTACGAATATAAACTCTAAATAAACAATTGTAATAACTTACTCTTCCCTCAACCAAATCCTGGTTGCCAATATTAACTACCGTACACCCTATAGCCTTAGCAGAGTTAAGACAAAGAGTATGATTTTCATTTCTTTCCCATGGATTGAGTACTCGTTTTGTGTTAATAGCGCGCTCATCAATCGTATTGGGCACCGCAACATTAATAAGTTTACTACATTACAACAGAAAACAAAATATCAAAACCACCATAAACGACAGGATTAACAAAAAAAAACATGTTTAAATACCATAGAAGAACTCCATCTCTTGCCAGCTCAAACAAGGCATTGGTAGCTGGATCTATCGGAAGAAACTGCTTCATAAATGGATCATCTCTAAGATAGCTATTGATATGAGCAACATAAGATTCTTTCTCTGATTCATCAATGGTGTGAAGTAGAGTTGTGGTTGTTGCTTTAAGAAACGAATTGTTCGAATTACCCGATCTCGCAGCAGCTTGCGAATGTAGATTCAAGTAAGCCTGCATAACCGATACGATCCGTAAAAATATTCATAACAGAATCAATGTAATTCGAGCGAATAAAAGAAGCAATCTTTACCCTCAAGAAACCTTCAAAGTCAATCCCATTGCTCATATCCACACCAGATTTAGATAACAGGTTTGTTATCTCACTCTCCTTAAACATCTCACTAAAAGGCTTCAATTTCGCAAGCAAAACAGGCAAATCGGAAGCTGTAACTTCACCATTTTGATTCTTTGATGATGTAAACTACAGATCAAACAAAAACCAATTTGATCATCCAAATCAAGACAGACTAAATGGGGTTACAAGATTAATTAAAAAAAGAAAGAAAAAAAACCTTGGATTTGAGACTACGAAGTTGAACTTGTGTGAATTGGCTTTGAAGCCAATGATCAGACACATGAACTCCTTCGAATTTAGACATCTTCTTCTTCTTCCCCAAGTTGTTAAATTGAACCCTTAATCAAGAAAATCTACAAAAACCCATAATCAGAAGGGGGAATCAACATAAAATCAAGAAAACGGGATGCAGAATTCTAGAATCGATAATCAAGAATCAGTAAAAGAAAGCCATCCATCAATTGGAAAATCGAATTGATGGAATAGTTACCGGCGGAAGGTGAAGACTATGTTGGACTGTTGGATTGAAGAAAAAAGAAGACGAAAGATTGGGAAGGAAGTTGCAAATATTGTTGGGGATTTTGCTTCCAAATGGAGGAAAGCTAAGCTGTTGTTAGGGTGAGGAAAGAAGGTGCGGCGACTATCGATTTAGAAACCACGACTGTCTTGGACTGGGTTTATCTTTTTATTTTATTTTTTTTTACAATTTTTTGTGATGGGTAATTAATTTTTTGCAAAAGTGGGGAAGATTCGCACACGCGTCTCTTTCGAAGTATAATTATTACCAACCACATTGTCATCATGGTCCTTGGTCGGTCCGTGACGTGGGGGGGTTGTGGGTCTGTCAAATCGTGACCTAAACCTTGGACTTCCATAATCCCAACATGAGGCCCTTGACTCTTCTTAGCATCAGGGGTGTAAAAAAAACTGTAAATCGAACCGTATTCGTAACAAAAAAAAACCAAACTGTTATACAATTTCGGTTTTTGGTTCGGTTTCGGTTATGAATTATAATTTTTATAAATTTCGGTTAATCCTCCATCTTCCGCCCTCCTGCCTCCATCGAGTCATCGACCATCTTCAATCCTGGAATTCTGGAAGTTCGTCACTTCGTCCTCCATTCTTCCTCTCGAGTTCATTCCTCCAGCACTCCTACCAAAATTGGATATCTTGGTTAATATTTGATTGAATTTGGATTTGATTTGGATACACTTGGTTTAAAAAAGTGTAAAATGATATTTGGTTGAATCTGGATAATACGGTTAATTCGGTTTTCAACCAAACCGAACCGAATTGCATATGGATCGGTTTCGGTTCGGTTTGACTTTTACTTATTTCGGTTCGGTTCGGTTTACGGATAGACTTTCAAAAATTTCAAAACCGAATTAACCAAACCGAATTATCCAAATTAACCGAAAACCGAACCGATGTACACCCCTACTTAGCATGAGTAGTATCTTGGTGCACCATGCGGGGTGTTGATATGGGTGTCTGCGGTTACAACATTACGATGTCATTCATCTGCCACACTTTTTGTTTTCTTAACGGGTTGTACCATCGAACTCCATTTTCAATTTTTTGTCAGTTTTCAAACGGTTACTTCCAACGGTACCCACTAACAAGATCAGAGAAGAAGAAGATGAAACTATATGTTTTGCATTAATATTCTTGGCAATTATAAATACAGATATGCATAGCCGACCATGGGCAAGGACAGGGTGGCTACTGCCCAGAGGCCATTTTTCTTGGGGCCCAAAATATTTAAAAGAAAACACTTTTATGTGTTTTATAAAATTTTTATAGTTGACAGGCTTTTAGTAATTATAAATAAATCAAGAGGAAGTGGATTCTTGAGGGGCTTACTTGTAACTTTTAAAAGAAATTAGAAAAAAATTAGGGCCAAAAGATCTTTAATTCTTGTTTCAAACTTCCTGGAAATCTCAATTATATATATTACATTTATATTTCAAAACAAATAGTATAGTGACAAAGTTTTAGACTTTTGTCACAACTCTTTTTAGTTTTATACACTTTGGTCGCCACTTTTTTAGTTTTATATTTTGAGCATGTAACTTTTAGACATTTACGTTTTATATCCCTTAACTTTTCAACTTACGTTTTTAGGATACCTTTTATAGTTTTATAGTTTAACCACAAAACTTTTAGACTTTTACGTTTTATACCTCTAAACTTTTCTACTTTCGTTTTTAGTATACTTTTAGAGTTTTCGACTTTAACCAATAGTATAGTTTTAAAGTTTTAGACTTTTGCCACCACTCTTTTTAGTTTTATAGACTTTTCTCACAACTCTTTTTAGTTTTATATTTTGAGCATGTAACTTTTAGACATTTACATTTTATATATTTTAACTTTTCAACTTACATTTTTAGTATACTTTTTATAGTTTTATAGTTTAACCACGAAACTTTTAGACTTTTACGTTTTATACCTCTAAACTTTTCTAATTTCGTTTTTAGTATACTTTTAGAGTTTTCGACTTTAACCACGACTTTTTTTATAGTTTTATACTTCAACCACAAAACTTTTAGACTTTACGTTTTTTACCCCTTAACTTTTCTACATTCGTTTTTAGTATACTTTTTATAGTTTTATACTTTGACCACGAAACTTTTAAACTTTTATGTTTTATACCCCTTAACTTTTCTACTTTTCTTTTTTAGTATATTTTTCGAGTTTTCCACTTTGGCCACGACTTTTTTATAGTTTTATACTTCGACCACACAACTTTTAGACTTTTACGTTTTATTTCCTACTTTCGTTTTTTAGTATACTTTTGATAGTTTTATACTTTCACCACGAAACTTTTAAAGTTTTACGTTTTATACCCCTTAACTTTTTCTACTTTCGTTTTTATTATACTTTTAGAGTTTTCGACTTTGGCTAATACTTTTTTATAGTTTTATACATTAACCACATTAAAACGTTTTTTACTTAAACTGATATTACTTAAACTGATAGGTAAATGGGTGGCTCGCCGCGAAGCGCGGACGAATCACCATCTTGTTGTTGTTCAAAATTCAAAGGAGTGAGAGAGGGATGAATTTCAAGTAAAAAAAAAGACTTTGTTGGTGCAAGGCACAAACCATTTTTCTCACATACTCTCTAAACATTTGTGATTTCTTGAAGTTAGGAATAGAACTATGGTTTTGAAATTCACAAATTTGATGATAGTTAGGTATTTTATGGTATATAAACTTAAAGAATATTAATTATTAGTTGCTTAGTTTTCTCAATTAATTGTTGCATCTATGATAATTTTCATGAAATTTAGAAATTTAGAAATTAGGGGTCTTGATGTTCAATTTGTGCAAGATGCCAATTTGGGCGAAATTAGATTTTGTTGTTTTGGGCATATCACAAATCTATTGATTCACTTTTTAAAATATTTTATCAATTTGATAACCCTTGTTATATTTTATATCCAAAAGTAGGAAATGTTTGGTGTTAAAGGATTAAAGATTTACATTTAGATTCGCATATACCACATATTGATGTACACGGTTCGGTTTGGACCTAAAATTCTTGAGACAAACAAAAAATCCCGATTTGATAACAAAACCAAAAATTAATATTCTAAACCAAAATGGTTTCATTCGGTTGGTTACCGCTCAGAGCCATTGAATTTTGAATAACTTAAATAATTAGTTATTTAAGCTATTAGGGATTGATTCAAATTGATTTAGCTGATATATTTATGTCATTAGCTTAATCTATAATAGGGATCAAACCCCATAATTCAATAGACCAAGAAAACACCACAAGAAAAAGAGAGAGAGAGAGAGAGAGAGAGAGAGAGAGACCAAGATTTCGGCCTCCCCCTCCCCTTCCTGCGTCGCCGCCGCCGCCACCACCTGGTGTCTCCACCGCCGTAGCTGTCGGCCATCGCTACGCCGCCACCACCACCATCGGGTCTCCACGAGTCGTCTTGTATTCTTGTCAGCCTTCTGGAAAGGTATATTGGTTATCTTTTTATGTTTGTTATCATTAGGTTTTGTCATAATGATTATGAGATCAAAACCCTAATCGTGAGACAGTCATCTAGCAAGATTGTTCGCTAAACCATAGTGTCTCGTTTGGTTTAATCACGACTAGTTATTTTCTGTTTATTCGGGTTATTTGGATCACTAGTGGGATCAATTGAGAATTGACCTTGTGTACACGCTTCCGCCATGTGACTTGTGCTTCAAGTAACGACTTTAAAATTTAAAAATCATACACAGAAACCCAACAGTGGCATCAGAGCCACTTACAACTCCGTCTAGACGAATCAGATTTTAGATCATTGTTATCATTATGTTTTGGCCATGTTTCTTGTTTGCAAGTTTTGAAAACTGTAAAACCTTAAGATTTTACAATCATGGTTAATGGTTATTTATGGTTATGATATTATATGCAATTTGAGCCAAAATATATCTTTGGTTGTTTCCATTGTTATTGTTGTTTATTTTGGAATGTATGTATTCTATTTTGGGCAATTTTGGGCCTACGATATAACAGATAGGTTTTGTATTTTATTTTATAAATAAGTGTAAAACCAAGACATACAAGGAAGATGTCGATCACAAGGAGAACAGGAGCAAATACGTTGAAGCAAGTGGGAGCATGAAGGAATTTCCAGAATTGTGTCATACGTTTTATATATTTGCATATTTTTGATTTCGCTCAATGGCTCGGTCGAAATTGAAATCTCTTGGCTCAATTGCATATATTTATTTATTGTTGTGAATGCATGTTGATGTTTGTCACGTAATAGGCCCCTAGATCACAATCTAATAACAACATAAAATAAAAGACGTTTTATTTAAAAGATTTCAAAAAAGGATTTTGGATTAAATAAGAAGTATATTTAATCCAGGTTTTCTTGAAATAAATTAAATGATATAATTTTGAAAACCAGGGTAAAAAGTTACTAAAATTGGTTCGCGAAACGACCAACCTAGTTTTAATTAAGGGATTAAAATTTAATCGGTCGAGTGATTGAAAGGAGCTTTTAAGTCATCACGAACCAACGTAAAAGCAGTTTACAAACTTATGAACGGTTTACGTCATGCAATAGACCGTACATAATATTTTAAATATGACCCCTGATTGGTATATTTAAAATATGGAACCCCAAGTGAAATCGATATTTCTGTGTCACCCTGCACTTAGGACACTTTAACCAATCTATCCGAACCCCCGGTGTAGTGACAATCCTGCATCCGGGCCTACGGTTGAGGTTGAAGGTAGGACCGCGTTTTCCATGCAACATGGACCAGGACTACAGTTCTGGTTCAAGGACAAAATTTCATTTTGCGAAGCGAAACTCGGGTGTTTAGCGTTGACCCTGCACCTGAGCGTACATATTTTGAAGTAGGGCATAGTTGGGAATAATGTACCACTTGTCAAGTTTTAACAAGTGTTCCCAAAATGAGAGTTGTGTAGTCGACACAATTGGTAATCGTTACCTACCTGCGTAACCCAGCCGTTGGAGAGAGCTAAGCCATTCAACGAGTTGAAGTGAAACAGGATCTCATCCTAATTATAATTTTGTTTTATTGGATCAAAATTAATTAGGCGTTTTTACATAAAAATTTCTAAATCTTGCTTTTCCTTTTAGATGTCATCAAGTAATTCCGATCCCGTTCTTACTTCCTCCCTATTTTCCCTTAAGTCCATCCTTGAGAAGGAAAGACTCAACAACACCAATTAACATTTTGTTTCTCTTCTAAAAGTTGTTATGTCTATACCTAAACCTTAATATGCGTGTTTTGTTCTATAGCAAATTTAGCTAAAAAAATGTTAAATACTAAGTTAAGTTTTTTTAACAACTAAGCCTAGAAAACTGGGGATAAAACGGACAACACATATTAAGTTTTTTATTTATTTTTTATTTTTTTAGAATGACGAAATTGTATTAAAAACAGGCTAGTAAGGAACTATACGGAGCGGAAGACAACATTACAAAAAGTACAATGTTTTGAAGGTGTTTTATCCATTTCATAGTACATTTGTGATTCATATCACTATATCACAACTATGAATATTGTAGGACACTAGGACGTCGTCAAATAAATTACTATATTTCATATGCCACTTAGTAGAAAAATTGTATCATTTCTAAACCTGTAAATCATTCATCATATGACAAAGATAACCACCTCTATCGGTTCCTTCCTGACCACCAGAATATTCACCTCATCAAGCCAATTTATCACATCCGATGGCTCACAACTTTTGAGGATTGCGAACCCCAACCAAGCCGAGACCAAAGACAACAACCGGGTTAAAACATAGCATTCACCAAAAAATGCAAATAGGATCCCGACTCACCATTACACACTGGACAAACAATACATGGGAAATTAATGCCTTTTCTGTCTAAGTTAACACGTGTTGAAAGACTTTTTGCCACCACTTTTCAAGCACAAATGTATATATTACGAGGGACCAATTTAAACTTCGATGTATGGCTTGGAACTAAACTCAAGATAATACCATTAAGATACCCCCACATCTCCTTAACTGAAAACAATTCCAAACCATAAAGATTCCAAAATCATGAATTTGATTTTAGGACAATCAAACATTGACAAAAATGTTCATGAGCTCCAACTGCGTGTTAAATTAATGTTGGCTCGTTAGTTCACTTAGCACATTCATTAGTTAAAAATTAATAAGTTCAGGTACACAAAATAATTCCTAAGGGTGGGGTATGTTTGCCTAAGGAATGGTTTAGGCATCAAATTCTGACCAATGAGGTGATACCAACAGGAGAGAGAAGATTGATTTAGAATTGATGATTTGGTAGGGGGTATGCTTGATTTAGGGATTGTTTAGGCATGGATTAAAACCTTTTTTTTTCATTTTTTAAACTAAAACAAATAAAATTAAACTAAAACATTTAATATAAAATAAAAACATAACAATTCATTAGATTAAAAAAAAACTTACAAAGTCCTAAAAATAACAAAAATTACCAAATTCCTAAAAAAAACACCAAAATTTATTTTTCAATTTAAAAAAAATATACAAATCTAGGGTGGTGGAGGATTTGCATTCAACTCTTCTTCAATTAGCACGACTTCCAAGTTGTTGGCGATATGCTCAGTGATGTCGAATCGTAGCTGGAAGTGTGTCTCGCTGTCGCGTATCTCTATATAAACATCCTCAGTGTCGGTCGGCTGGACTGGAGGATCACGAATGTGTACCGGTGAAATAGTCGCGCCCTCGTCTTTCAGCGTTATGTTGTGAAGTATCATGCAAGCGTACATGATATTCTCCATCAAATCTCTGTCTGTTGGCCGTGCTTTTCGATCTACTATCGCCCACTTAGCTTTCAACCTCTGAAACGCTCTTTCGACGTCTTTTCTTGCACCCTCTTCATTTTCTTCTCCTTGATTGCGTATGGATGTGTATACGCTTTTACAAAAGTAGACCAAGTGGGATATATACCATCGGCTAGGTAGTAGCCCCGTTTGTATTCCCGACCATTAACAATAAAAGGAGCTTTCGGAGCAATACCTTTCAACTCGTCCGTGAACAATGTTGACTGATTTAGCACATTTATGTCGTTGTTCGAACCTGCGACACCAAAGAAAGCATGCCAAAACCCATTTCTTGCGACGCAACCGCCTCGAGTATTACCGTTGGTTTTGGATGATCACCGCGATGATACTGTCCTTTATATTTTGTTGGACAGTTTCTCCATTCTCAATGCATACAATCGATGATACCGATCATGCCAGGGAGGCCATGTCTTTCTAAATGGGCCTCATATAAAAGAGCAAGATCATGACTAGTCGGTGAACGCAAAAATTCATTCTATAAAGTTTAATTATAACATCACAAAAGTAGTGTAAGCATTCACGTGATGTTCTTTCGGACATTTCTAAGAATTCATCGTATTCGTCAGGCACGTTACCGGTTGCCAATTGACGAATAGCTACCGTACATTTCTGTAAAGCAGTGAAACTTGGACGCCCCCTCCCGTCGAAACGAAACGTAAATCACTCGAAGTTACTCTCAATATCATGCAAGATACGATTAAACAATCTTTTAGACATTTGAAATCTATCACTAAAAATACCTTTGTGGAAACGTGGCTCGTCGGCGAAATATAGCTCAATCAAACGATCATGGCTTGCTCTACGATCTCGATAAATACTCGGCCTTGTGCTCTTCTCTCGAGATTCTTCGTCTAAAACAACACGATAACATAGATTCATGAAACTCGTTGTGTCATTGTCCGAATCGCTCGAACTACTAGACGAAGTCATAAGCTCGGGTGGCATTTTATACCATGGGCGAGGGCGATTCATGTTTTTTGAGAGAAAGAAACTAGAGGTTTTTTTGTTTAGGAAAATAAGGTGTATAAAATTTGTTGGGTATAGAGGGATTTATATAGTGTTTGAAATTGATTAAAAAAAATCCAAACGGTCAAAAAAATTGACCGTTCAACGGTCTCTACCCCTCGGTATCACTCGGCATTTAATTGCCGAAAAACCTTCAAACCCTGCCGATGCCGAAGATGCCGAGGAAGACGGTATGCATGCCTATTTCGGCATCGCCTATGCCGCTGCCCATGCCGAGCATACGGCGAGCATACCGCCCACGCTAACTAAACAAAGTTGAAAATTTCCGCTATGGTAACTACAGTACTAGGCCACATGTCACATTCCTGGGTAGTCCACGTGGCACCATCACGTGCCATTTTTTAAAATTTTTAATTTTATTTATTTATTTTTTGCTTTTCGGTGTGTAGTTTTTGCTAGTTCACATAAAATGTTTTCTTTGGTTTTGGTTTAGTTTTACATCATTACTTTTTTGTGTATATTTTCTTTTGGTTTGCATGTCTATTTTTTTTGTGTACCTGTGTTAGCCCTGCAACATCAAGCAACATGGTCGACCTATACCTTCAGGCCAAACCAATAAGAAGCATGACAGTTCACCCGACTGACCTGCTCAAGACAAGCCAGACTAAGCATGCTTAGTTTGGAACGGACACTACTGACCAACGCTCGGACACACTAGAGGTCAACACTTTTATGATCGACCTGACACAACAATTAATGTGATTACCTCAATTAGGTACTGTAGCACTCTGGTCTCGATTTTCGGTCAGATATGCATTATGCTCTAGTTCGACCTGATTACACTTAATATATCGAAACACATATTTATTCTCATTCCCGAGCTTGGTCGCACGACATCCTGTCCTACCCCTTAAGAACAACGACGCTACTTTGTAGGTTACTAAACAAGACTTAAAAGATTTCCACAACTGATCTCGGCCAGCTCTCGATTCAATCCTTCTTGTAATCGAACTCTCCTTATAGTTCGTCCTAGATCTTGATATATCTAACTATTTGGGATAACGCGATTCTCCAATGTCTAATCACAAAATGAAATATTTATATATTCAACGAGATGTTTACCCTTCCCGCGCGTTGCTGCGGGGGTTGAATTTGTATACTGAACGAAAGTAAAAAAAGTCAAGTGGTATAAAACGTAAAAGTTTAAAAGTCTCGTGGTGAAAGTATAAAACTATAGAAGTATACTAAAAGCGAAAGTATAAAAGTTAAAAGTTTTGTGACCAAAGTAGAAGACAAAAAAAGTTCAAAAAAAAAACTTTAAAAGTTAGAGGGTTAAAAAATTAAGGAGTATAAAACGTAAAAGTCTAAAAGTCTTGTGGTGAAATTATAATACTATAAAAATATACTAAGTTAAGTGGTATAAAACGTAAAAGTCTAAAAGTCTCGTGGTGAAAGTATAAAACTATAAAAGTATACTAAAAACGAAAGTAGAAAAGTTAAAAGTTTCGTGCTCAAAGTAGAAAACAACAAAACCTAAAACAAAAAAAAAGTTTAAAAGTTAGAGGGTAAAAAAGTTAAAGGATATAAACGTAAAAGTCTAAAAGTCTTGTAATGAAAGTATAAAACTATAAAAATATACTAAAAACGAAAATAGAAAAGTCAAAAGTTTTTTGGGCAAAATAGAAGACAACAAAACTTAAAATAAAAAAAAATTTAAAAGTTAAACGATACAAAACGTAAGAGTATAAAACATATATGGCCAAACTATAAAAACCAAAAGTTTAATATTTCATTAAAAAAAACAAATTGTAAAAGTTTAGGGATAGAAAGCGTTAAAGTAACAAAGTCACGTAACTAAAGTATGAAAAACAAAAAATGTCTATTCATCTATCAAATTTTATTGTATTATTAAATATGAAATTAAATTAAACATATAATCTGGAAATTAATTATTGGGTAAAAAAGACCAATCCATCCACCGCCCAACATTCGCGATCATGTGCTTGCACGACACATTTGTAGGTTTGGACCCACTCGTATCACATACGATTTTCCCCAACAACCAAACTAATTTAACTTATTCCTTGTCATACTTTATTATCTTTTATTATTATTTTTCTTAACACCAAAACAACATACAAATATACCGGCTCATTTTCATTACTCGTAACAACTTTAAAAAATAAAGGAATATCACTATCATCCATAACATCAACAGGAAAATTATATGTCGACAGTTTATAAGACAATCGAGATATGTTGACGAGGAAATAGAGAAATGACCAAGGATGCATTTTGTTTTCAGGCAATACGACCGTATTCACTAAGGGTAATACAACCGTATCGCGGATCGGATGGCCTAAAAGGGGAAGAACTGCTTGAATACGCCCGTATGAGATTTATTAAAGCTACGGCCGTATTCAAGTACCCGACCGTATCAATAGAATATGTAATACAGTCGTATCGCGGAGTTAAGGAAAAACAATATTCATAACATATGAATACAGCCGTATCAGTTAAGTATGAATACGTCGTATGTTATACGGGTTGAATCATTAAAAATATATATAATTGATAATTGCATACTTTTCTTATTACCGGAATAACCTATTACATGACATTAAATACAGAGTTAAAGTTATAACTCATAATATAGTAGTGGTGCCAACAATATTTAGAGCTCATGACTCTACTTGTATATTTGAAAAATGCAACCATACAAAAATGATTGTTAAAAAAATAATCTGACCCAAAATAGCAACTAACATTAATTTATGATTAACAAACTTGAGACTTTGAGTCTTTGTAGAAAGTTAGGTGAGTATAAGATTATAATGAACACATATAAAATCTAAATTATAATCAATATTATAATGTTATATCAATAAAAAATATTATTTTGGTATACATTAGGAAACTTACAATTTAATTAGTCACCATGTTTAAAATTCTCAAATTGGATGAACATTGATCAATTGATATGGTAGAAAAATATTTAATATTGGATCTTATGAACATGATTTTTGTCGTTTGTGAATTTCTTTATAAAAAGTATCATCCACAATGTTGATTGAATCTGTAAAATAATATTAGGTATTCAATTATTAAAATATTAAATATGATTTGCTCAATTATATTTAAAAAAACACTAAATAAGTTTTTATTGGTATTTTATAAGTTTTTTATTGGTAATTTATAAGTTTTTTTATATATTTATTAAAATAAAAATAATTTATAAAAAAATAATTTTAAATAAAATAAGATGAATTTCATAATAAAAATAAATACAAATATATCATGATTAATTATAAAAAATATGATATAATTTCCAATAAAAAAGAATTAATTAGGGAGTAGATTTGGGTGGAAAAACTTTTATGAGAATGAATATAGTGTTGACATGTGTCAATATTTGTAATCATTTATTATAATAGGAAGATTATTATTTTTCTTAACACCAAATTTATTATATTAGGTTTTGAACACTTTTTCTATTTGAAAAAGATTTATCTTTTATTACTGGATTACGACCAAAGTGCCTTACTTTATTATATTTTATTATATTTTAGTTATAGAATAGAGTTATTCATATTTTTCTAGATCCTTAATGACCTATTTAACATAGTAGGTTTAATATTTTTAGTAATTAGAGATCAACCGCACGTTGCGACGAAAAATCGAGTTTGATTTTGAGAGGCAAAATGTAATTAAGAGTATTTTGAGTTAAATGAGTTATAAAGAAAGCTATATATTATACAAATAAACAGTAAATTATCTTAGAAATCCGATTGCACATTAACTATTTCACAAACAAAACTCGAACTGTTGTAGATGTGTGCATTATGTTGAATGCCTTGATGTCTTTGTGGTATCTCCTTTGGAATCTATAAATAAGAAGTGAATCAGGAATTTCTACATATTTGAACCTATCAATATCATTAGGACCAATAATGAGATGCTGCCTATCAACCCATATGAGCGTGTGACAGTGTGGAAGCCCGTGTTTTTTTAAATTCAGTCGTGTATAGATTTGCCAAAAAGGAAAAACAATAAATATATTAATGCATATAAACATGAAATATGGAGTAAAAATTTATATGTAAATTAAATCTTAAGGCAAACCTTCTCTTACGGTACCAAACGGCCTCTTTTTGCACATGAACTCCAACATATTCTCAACCTTTAATTGAAACACACTTGTATTTACATCTGCTCTATCCTTACCCGGAATATGAACTCCTGATGCATATGTAAGGTAATCCTTGATTTCAGGCCAGCCGACATTGCATGTAAATGTCATAAAAAATTGCGGGTCACCATAGACACGACATATTGCTAATGCGTCTTGGTAGTGCTTGTACATACACCGAGGTCCCCCGGTGAACGAAGATGGTAGTAATATCCTTTTGCCAACGGACTTACCTGGTGTATCACCATGTGATATGTAACATCCCAGTTCTTAAATCGGGTACATTCGTTAAATAACATGTTAAAGTATGTAACATGAAACGTTAAAAACCCCCAACTTAGTTATATTTAATGTTATGTGAAACCATGGGGTTTAATTGGTAAATTCAAATATTGGTTAAAAATTAAAACATGGAACTAATTAGAGGGGCCAGATTTGTAATTCAAGAATTGTAGAATAAACAAGAGAAGGGGAGGAGGAGGAGGAGGTCGTATATACGACCTGGAGGACGACCAAGCCCCTCTCCTATCCCCAAGCTCGAAAATTCTGCAATTAAGTGGCCTGGGGCTGCGAAAATTTGCTACTAACTTGGAATTTCAAGTCTAATTCCTTGTCTAAACTCATACTTGAAGCAAGTAAGTAAAACTCCATTATGTTGCATGTGTTAATTTCAAGAATTAAGGGTTCAAAATATGAAATTGTTGATGTTATGTGAATCCCTTGGTGCTAGAAACTTCATTTGTAGCATAAATTTCGAATTTGTTAGTCAATTGGTGAAGTAGTCACCAAATACTTCATGTTGAGTCTCCATGTTAGATGACTACTCAAGAGAGTCATAAAGTTTGTTCCATTAACTGATTTCTATCATGATTATGATGTTATGTGATGAAATTGGTTGTATTAAGATGGGTTGGAAGGGATTTCACCTAATTGATGCTAAATGGTAGGTTGGAATGTTTAAAATAATGAATTTCATGAACCTATAATATTAAGCACGGCACGTGCTCGATGAAATGTCTAACTTATAAGAAATGCTTGAAATAATGATAAAGTGTAGGGATATTACACTATTAGAGAGCATGAAATAAGAATGAGTATGAATTTTGAAATCCATGCTTGTATTTTGTGTTAGATGGACTTGTATGGAACCATGAAAAGATAAAAACCTTGTTGTGGGGCTGTTTTGCAAGTGCCGTATATGATCACTTGTATGTCCGTTTAAGATGTATGATACATGATAGAAAAACTTGTTTTGAGTACTATGTTTTGTCTTTAAACTCCGAAAACTGAATCAGACGTAAAATGGGTCAAAACAACCCGTTAAGATGGCCATTTAGATTTCCAGCATGCTGTTTGGAATATATATAGTTGCTGTCCTGTTTTTAGAAAATTTGTATAAAATCATAGAAACATCGTTAGAAGGTGTACCATATATGGTTGGAAAGGTCTTTGAACCTACTTCAACTCATTTTTATAAATCTGAAGCTGATTCGGTCATTAAGTGGGTCAAAAATAATGATTTCCGCAGCTATGCAGATTACTCAGCATGCTGTTTGGAAATAAATATAGTTGCTGTCCTGCTTTTATAAAAATTGTATAAAATCATAGAAACATCGTTAGAAGGTGTGCCTTATATGCCTGGAAAGGTAATTCAGTCTACTACGTTCCATGTTTGAACATGGAATGCTGGAAAGACTTATAAAATAGTCAAAATGGACTGTCACTGCAGCACTGCTGAAAATGTTGCACACGAATTCATGTTTTTAAAAGCTAGTAAGAGTGAACAAGTTGAATTGCTTGTATATTGATAATTTGTGATATAAACCTAACATGGGTGATAACCTTAGTAGGTAACCAAGTGGAAGGAGCAAACAGGAACCGGGTAGGAATGGTTAAAGCTCACGAGGTAACATCTATGCTATGTTACATATTTGGTTAATGTTGCATTGATGATATAGAATGCATGATTTGATGAAATGTGATAAACTTTCCCTACGAGGCAAGTTGTTGAATTGCGTATAATTACAAAGTTAAATAATTAGAGTTAAGCTCTAAGAAGGTAATGAGTCAAAGAACAATGCATAATTAAATGGTTCATAGGAACCATGGCTAAAAGAATGTATGTCATTAGCGGTAAATGAATTGTAGGATTCATGCTAATGGGTTAAACGGGTCGAACGAATCGGAAGGATTCATCGTAATGGGTCAAAGAATAAAAGTTACTAATTGATTCATAGAGACCATAATAATGGCTAAATGAGTAATTGATTGATAACGGTTTGTAGGAACCAAATGCATGTGTAACATTATTTATGTTACATGAAGTAGTTAAGTAAATGCGTGTTTACAATTTAATGAAATAAACTATGAATTATGAGTATGGGTTACGAATGGTTCTAGGAACCTTGAAGCCCAAAGTCAAGGGTTCTCCAATGACCAATTTGACCATAGGGAAGATTCGGATGAATCATGTAGTGAACAAAAGTTGCGGAGGCGAAAATGAGCTTATAGAGTCCATGCCAAGTAAGAAGAGAAAAAGGAATCGTAAATGGTTATAGAACCATAGATTCCAAGGCTAATATGTGGTCAAACTGGGCATTGGAGTAAACCAAAGGCAAGGACCCGCCTTAACGGGTCAGATGGGTACAATAACCCAAAAGTGGTTGAAGGGATAGATACCAACTCCCTAAAGGCTATTTGATGCATAAATAGGCTGTCACATGAGTTTAGGATCATAATCCTTTAAAACTGTGCTATTTCCAATAAGTAACAAGCACACGAAGTGCATAAAACCCATAAAGGTTTAAATGACATAATTAGCTTATGGAATTGATTTGTTATACATGTTTGCCAATGGATTACGGTAAAATTAGCTTGCAATAAGGACAGGTCATTGGCAATAAAGCTATGGGTGTTCTAATGGGTCAAACGGGTTGGTTGAACCCGCATATGCAAAGTTTGAATTCGCCTTGAATAAGGTATGTTGATGTGTATGAAAACATGTTTTAGAAGTGTTTTGTGAGTGTTAAAACACTTGAAAAAAATGATGGAAACCCGGTTGGTGAAATCTGGTAGAAAACAGGGGAAAGAAAGCCAAAATTTAACTAAGTATGGAACTGGCCGAAATTGGCTAATATTCTGTCAAAAATGACCCACTGCGTACCGCCCAGAAATGATAAATTCTAGGCGGTACGCCCCAGAATGGAAAACAAATTTTTATTAGTTTTCTTGATTATTTGATGTTGTTTATACATGTTATGCAATATAAACTCACTATTGAAAGTGAGTAAATTGCAGGTAAAGGGAAAGCCTAGTGGGATGCTCATCAAGACTACAAAGAACCGATCACATCGAGAACGAACGACCCATCTTGTATTATGGTAAGAAGAACTTATATATAAGTCAAAGATCACATTTGGATGTCAAACTAATTATAAGTAAATTTTGTAAATGTAAACCACCATGATGGTATTATATGATTATCAAAAAGCATGTTTTGAACAAAAAAATTTATGGGACCGAATTTTTATAAAGTAATGACTTTGTTGGGCATCAAATTGTATACGGGTGTTACATGATATAGCATCATATATGCCATGTAGAAGTTTAGTGCGGAAAACAGCGTGATTACGACGTATATAGTGTAACCTGTTTTGTTCTATTAAAAATATGAATCCACTAAATAGTGTTGAAACAAACGTCCTCCTTATAATGGTAAACCATGTACATTTTAACGATGATGAAGGTGAAACTGTAAAACATATTTATTATCAACTGTGTATTACGTTTACTGGAGATGTTTCTAAGACACATTCTGGCGACCAACCTTGCTCAGCAAAAGGAAAGAGAAGCGGATACTGGAGGGTCATGTAGGAAGGATATATTAATTCTTTGAGGTCGACCATCCTTATTTTGAATGACAATATCAAATTCCCCAGGGCCATCATCGTGGCCACAAATAATTGCACCTATGGTACCACATGCTAGATTATCATAAATCTTTTGTTTTCCCATCATAAAGTCGAACTTAAAACTCAGGAACCGTAGATAATGAACACATATCTCTGGCTGTCCTAAGTAACCTTATCAAAGCGTTATTTTTATCAAGAATACTTATAAGAAGTCTAACAATCTTTGAATATATACCGCCATTATCAGGTATATAAAAAATACTAAAGTCTGTTACTCGCCTCATGTTGGGTATCATATATATACATCTGCATAAAACATGATCCCTTTTCTTCATCCGGATATAGAGGCTCTGTCAAGTGTGAAATTTGACCTTGTATCTTAAAAACATAAGGTCTCTTCTTATCGTTTATGTAACATCCCAAAATTTTAATAATTAAATTTCATGTTAACGTCTAGCTAAATTAAATCTTCATAGCCAAAAATAATCCTATATTGCTAGAACTTCCTATTTATGAAATAATACGGTAAATTGTGTTATTTGGTGTTTTAGTTAGTTGTGATTAAAAATAAAGGTTATAAACTAGTAATGGGTTAACTTGGTTAAATGGGGGACTAAAACTGTAATTACATCAAAGTGTAATAAACAAATTAGGAAGGGAGAGGGCTGGAGATCGATGTCTCATCCCTCCTCTGCGATTCCAACCTCCCAAACCCCCACACCCAACTCGAAATTCTGCAATCCAAGGGTGTAGAGCTGCGATTTTGCTATTAAACTTGGAGTTAGTGGTTTTCATCCCCTAAATTACTCTTGGTGTCAAGTATGCAAAACCCAACTCCTTGCATGTGATAATCTCGAAAATTAGGGGTTCAAAATCTGAAATTGTTAGTGTTATATGAATCTAATGATGTTAGGAACACCTAATGTTGCATAAATTTTTAGTTTGATGGGTAATTGATGAAGTAGTCACCAATTTCTTCTACTTGAACCTCCATGCTAGATGGTTACTCTTTAGAGTTGTAAAATTTGGTTCTATTGATTGATTACTTGCATGATTATGATGTTATTTGATGAAAATGTTTAAATAATGATGGGTTGGTGATGGATTTCACCTAAATGGCTAATCGGGAGGTTCAAGGGATTGGGTTATGTGTGTGCATACATGTATGCACACAAGATGTTCAATTAAATGTCTAAAAGAACCAAAATGTTGGTAAAACAATTAAATTGTTAGACTTTGAGCTTAAATGATCATAGAGAACAATATGTTCACAAGTTGACCCATCCTTGATGAAATTTTGATCCATGGCTATCTTGGTTAGTGAATGCCTTAATTGATTTTGTGATGTTGAGGAAACAATGTAGCTAGATATAAACTTGATGAATATGCTTGATTGCCATCTATGTGTAATTTTTTATGTGAAGCATGGAAATCATGTTAATGAAAATGTGGTATAAATGCTATGATGATAAAGGTCCTAATATTGTTAGTGACCCATTAGGTACCTGATGAAGTTGACCAAGGTAACAAGCAAGGAGTTGGTGGAAGTGGAAGCTCAAGTTCGCGAGGTAAAATTGTTTATGTTACAAGTAGTAGTTATGTAAAACGTGTAATTACATACAAATGAAATAAACCATGAGCTATTCTAAATGGATGATGAATGGTTCTAGGAAACCATGAAGCCTAATTGCCAAAAGGTTCTCCAATGATAAAATTTGACCATAAGTAAGATTCAGAGGAATCATGTAAGGGATGACAAGTTGCAATAGGCGGAAATGGGGTTTTAGAACCCATGCCATGTAATAAGTAATGGAGGATCATAAATGGTTTATAGAACCATAGATCCTCGATGCTAAATTGTGGTCAAATAAGGCATTGGGAGACACCAAAGACAAGGACTCGCCTTAACGGTTCAATGGGTACAATAACCCAAAAATGGTTGAATGAATAGGTAGTGACTCCCTAAAAGCTCTTTGATGCATAAATTTGTTGTCACATGAGTTTAGGATCACAACCCTTTAGAACTGTGTTATTTCCAATAGTAACAAGCACACGAAGTGCATAGAATTCATGCAGGTTCAAAAGATGTACTTGACATAGGAATTGAATTATCTTTCATGTATGCCAATGGGTTATGGCAAGATTAACTTGCATTGGGGCAAAATCTTAATTTTAAGGCAATGGGCGTCCTAACGGGTCAAACGGGTTGGTTGAACCTGTAAATGCAAAGAACGAATTCGATTCGGGTAAGATATGTTAATGTGATTAAGAACATGTTTTAAAAGTGTTTTATGAGGTTTGAAAGACTTGAAAAAAAGGTGGAAAACCAGTTGGTGAAATCTGGTAGAAAACAAGATGAAATAGCCAAAAATTTCGCTAAGTATGGAACTGACCGAATATGGCCAAATCCCTAGAAAATCAGCTCCAAGCGTATCGCTTGGAGAATTTATTTCAGTAGGCGATACGCCTGAAGATCCAAGTGTATCGCTTGGATGTATAGTCATCCTAGGCGCTATGCTTGAGATGGCCAAATCTGATTGTTTTTGTTTTCTTCATTGTTTAATGTTAATTATACATTGTTATGCAATAGAAACTCACTATTGAAAGCGAGTATGTTGCAGGTAAGGCGAACGCTTGAAGGGATGCTCATCAAGTGCAAGATGGACCGATCACATGAAGATTGAACAAACCGTTTCCCCTTTTTGTGTAATGAACTTATGTAAAGTTTAATGAACAACTATTGGATGTCAAACTTATTATGGGTATATTTTGTAAATGTAAACCTCAATGATGGGTTTTCTGATTGTCAAACCATATGTTTTGTACAAAAAATTTTTGGGACCGAATTTTTATAAAGTAATGGCTTTCGTTTGGCATCAAATTGTATACGGGTGTTCCAATTTATCTCATCATCAATCTCCGCACCAAATAAGGTCACCGAATACATGGAATTATATATACGAATATTACTAAGAAAATGCTCAATACCGAAAAGAGTGCGTATGCATTTAGGTGGATCAGGCTGAATCAGAAGCTTAACCTTACATTTTCTGCAACAAATACTATATTTCTGAAGCTCAAGAAGAGGTGTGGGTTTAATCTGCTCCGCGTACCAAAAAGGTGCACCACAGAAATCGCAAAATTGGTCACAACAACCAATAAACCGATAGTGACCTGATCTACTTGTGGTTTTGTGCAATTGAGGCTAAATGTGCAGTTGACACAACAGCAACAGGAAAACCTACATCTACAGAAGACTCTTGTCTAGATTGAGAAATTGGTGGTTAAGCCACCTAGTTCACTAGATGAACCCCCATGTTAGATAGCTACCTAATGGAATTGTGAAAGTGGTAGAATAATTTGATTTCTTGTGTGAAAATGATGAATTATGGTGAATTTATGATGTGTTGGAGGTGAATCCACCTAAAGCATGTAAAAGGGGTAGCTTGGAATGCTTAGGCAATGAATTAATAGTATGTTTAATAAAAGGCACATTAGGTGTTTGATGAAATGCCTAAGAGAACCATAATGCTTGAAAAATGGTTAAATTACTAGATATTGTGGTTGTATGCACGTAACTGATATCATGCCTTAGCAATGGAACCTATGTAAGTAGGAAGTTATGATAGGAATACTTGCTGTAATTTATGTGAAATATGAATATGTGCATTATTGGAAAATCTACTATAGATGATTGTGATAATGATAAAGGTCCTAACTTGGTTAGTGACCCGTTTGGTGATCAAGGAGGTAATCAAGGAAGCGGAGGCTTAAACCTACGAAGTAACATTGTTTATGTTACAAGAAATTTAGTTATGAATATGTGAACTCTTAACAAAGCTTAACAATATATAGCCTTGGGTTAATTTGAACGGGCGACGAATGGTTCTAGGAGCCATGAAGCCTTAAGGCCGGAAAGGTCCACCAATTGAAGGAATTGCCCACAAATAAGATTCGTAGGAATCAAGAGATAAATAAGTAAATTACAATGGGTGTAAATGGTGCGTAGGAACCATCACCATGTAACGAACACTTGATGATCATATATGGTTGTAGAACCATAGATCATCAAGGGATTAAAACTGACCAATGAATGAATTGAGTAGCACCAAAGGCATGGACCCGTGTTAACGGGTCAAATGGGTGAAATGGTCTCAAAATAGATAACATAATGTGTTAAAAGCAAAACATTGATAAACTGAATTATATAACTATGGTTAAATGATTTGGGGCTAGGAACCTAAAGCAAAGATGTTATGTTAGTTGTTATGAACAAAATTGAGGTCTTAAACCAATGTTGATGCGTGCATAGAGTCATAGCTATGCTAGTACTTATATACATGAGTATGGTTGTGTTATGAGTGTCATAAATCATTCCCTGCGTCGGAAAGTAGTACTTTGTCACAATGATTCCCTTAATGGGTCGAACGGGTTGGGTGAACTCGGAGGTGGTTAAAGTATCATGATCATGGCCAAGGTATGTGGTTACTCATGATAACATGTTAAAATGGTGTTTTAGGGGTTAAGGATGATGAATATGAACCCAAAGAGGACCTGGAAACAAAGGGTGAAAACAGGGGGAAACTTTGTCAAAAATTTGGCTACGTATGAGACTGGCCGAAATTTGGCCTGATCCCTTGAATTTTTGCTCCAAGCGTATCGCTTGGAGCAAAGGAAGTAGCAGGCGATACGCCTGGTCCGCCAAGCGTATTGCTTGGGGGAAGCTTTATCCTAAGCGATACGTTTGTGACCAAAGTTTAAGGTTTTTGTTTTTCTTTCATTGTTATTGCTATTTATACATTGTATGATATAGAAACTCACTATTGAAAGTGAGTATGTTGCAGGTAAAGGGAAAACTCAATAGGATGCTCATCAAGGTTTTGGCTGACCGATCACACGAAGACAAGGATTCCCGTCCCATGTTTTTGGAATAGATGATGAATGTAAATGTTGGACAAACAAATTGTGGGTGCCAACTTATTAAATAGCGCATTTGTAAATGTCTAACATGGTTTTTGATGAAAAAGTTTATGGGACCGATATCTATGAATTGAATTGTTAAGTCTTGACGTAAATTTGTGTTTGGGTCTTACATGCATCCTCAACCTCCATCGCTAGTCGTCCACGAACATGTCGACATATAAATCCATGAAAAATTTATGAAACCATTCGTTGTAGTGTGAGATTGAGAGAGAAGCCAATGCTTGCAACAACAAAACCTTCGTCAGTTAAAAACAACAAACATCAGTACAACAAAAAAGTTAAGACATGCAAGATCAGATAGAGAAGAAAACCAACAAAAACCAACACAAATTTTACCTTCGACGTAGATGCTTCAAATGAACGCTACGAAAAGAAAGAAAAAGAAGAAAGATCAAATTGAAGAAGGATGAGAGAGAAAGGAGCAAACCAACGATTTAAAGGCGAAGACAAAGACCATCATAGGAACCATCGCCGGCGAGGGCGACACTCTAGTCTCCACTTTTCTAGCTCCGATAGGCCTAAAAACCCCAGCAGTAGCAGCGGCGGAGCCACGTTTGGCCTTCAAAACACCGCCAGTCATCGCCATCGAGGTTAGCAGCGTCTAGGGTTTCAAGGATCGCCGTCGAGGTTAGCGGCGGCTAGGGTTTCAAGGATCACATTTCCGGTAAGAAATCGAACTGTGATGGTTGTTTTGTGAGAAATAACTAGGGTTGTAAACGAGCTGAGTCGAGTCGAGCCAGGGTGAGCTCGGACTCGGCTCGTTAAGAAACCGAGTCGAGCCGAGCCAGGTCGTTTATTTTAACGAGCTAAAAATTGAGCTCGAGCTCGGCTCGTTAAAAATCGAGCCGAGTCGAGCCGGCTCGTCGAGCCAGCTAGTTTATTTTTTAAAATTTATATTATTCACAAATACTGATATATAACATGAGAAAAACGTGATATTTTAGCATACTCGTAATGAAATTTTTTGAATTCAATGTTTCTTTATTTATTTTTCAATAAAAATGTATATTTCTTATTTAAAAGTATCATATCAGGTTTATATCTTATTATAATTTAATATTTTTTAAGAAAAATACTATAGGAAACTTAGTACTTGACTAAAAATATATATATATATATTATAAATAATAAACTTATGACTTTTGGGTTATATATATGTATATATACTAAAAATTGAACTTAAATTTAAACGAGCCAAGCGAGCGAGCCGACGAGTTAACTAACGAGCGAGCCACGAGCCGAGCTAACCTTGGCTCAGGCTCGGCTCGTTAGGAAACCGAGCCGAGCCGACTCGGCTCGTTTATAATCGAGCCGATTTCGAGCGAGCTAATTTCGAGTTTTTTCCCGAGCGAGCAAGCAAGCCACGAGCCACGAGTTTTTTTAATAGCCCTAGAGATAACCTTACTAAACCTTCGATTTCTGATTGCATGTGCCACATCTTCGAGAAGGAAAATAAATTGGAGAGAAGAGAGAGATATGTGAAATATGAAAGAAAAAGTGTGAGTATGAAGACTTATATAGGAAGGATTTTCGTCCATTTGTTTTGTTGGGTGTTTGGTTTAGTTGAAGTAAAGTTGTTTGCATTTACAGAGATTGATGATGGGGGAGAAAATGGAGGTGGGTCTCATTGACAAAGGTAAGCGAGGTGTGAAAGTATGGTGAGATGTCACTGGCTAAAGAATATTCTTGTCAATCTCTTAGTGGACCAAACGAAGTACAGTGAAATCCCCTTGCATCCAAGCAATTGATTTTGTTAATATATCAATAACTTGTTTTCTTTATGGCCATATATTAGTTTAAAGATATTTAAATTCTAATTTTAGCAATAATGCTATGTATAGTTATAACTCTATTATGCGTCACGTATCAAGGGGGTATTTATCACTAGAAGTGTGTTATCACAACTTCCCCTCTCATTACAGAACTTTTTTATAATTTGTGTGTGTGTGTGTGTGGGGGGGGGGGGGGGGGTTGTGGAAAACACCCCTTGTTGTTTTTTTTTGTTTTTTTTTTCATATATGGCACCCATAGAGGTTGTGTGTAGAGCATTGTATGCCTTATAACCCCCTTCATAACCCCCACTACACATACTTTAAAATATGTCATCAAACATATGTAGTTTCGCTTTTATTAGATGTTATGTGTTCATAGTTAGACAAACGTACTTTTTCTCTCTTTTTAAAGGAATTCGATAGGTACATTAGGAAAATTTCGTACCAATTTAGCCAGACGGTATCAAAGTGTATCTATCTATATACTCCACCAATCAGGTTCCTATTGATTCATGTCCCACATAAAATAACCAAATATTAGAAAACTAGCTAAGGTGTCAATCACGCGGGGTTCACGAATTGAATTGTTCAACCCAAAACTCATATATTTATTCTTGTAACACGTGTAACCCAACACACGAACCGTTGAACCTGTTTATCTAATATCATCAAATGCTTTGACGTGTTTAAGGGTAATAATCAAGAGTCAACGTGTTAATTAGATACATAGGTTGTAAAAAACGGGTTATACGGGTTAAAAACAAGTCAGAAATAGATAGTTGGTCAGCCTGTTTTACTAAACATGTTGATCGATTGACATATTTAATTAGACGGGTTAAAAAGGTCAGCCCGAACACTGAGCCATATGCCAAATTGCCAATCAAAGGCGGCCTTTCCGGTTTAATGCTAAAATGTTGACTTCTTCTAGGAGATGTCGCCAGTTTGAGCATCAATGCCTGCATCGAGTCGGGGAGGGGGGGGGGGGAGTGGTTAACCTGTTGTCAGGATTTCCGCCTATGAGAGATTTCGAGTTGGACCTAAAGCTTAAGGGATTGTGAGTTAGACTTGAAGCGTCAACAAATGATGATGATTAATATCCCGTCACAGAAGACTTGAAAAAATACTGTTAGAAAAAGGTATGACAACCAAATGCGTGACTTTTTTCGTGTCGTGTTTCAGATCCCGTCAGATCATACCATCACCCTACAAAAAATAACAAAATACTATTTTGTGCTTATTGAAGTTAAAAAGTTATTAAAAACTTGAAAATGTGAGGGTGAATATATAGTAAGATCTATATAGTAAATACTAGAATAATGCATTAGATCTACGGGGTTGGGTTCTATAGAAAACCAATATTTTATAAAAAACCAAAAAACCAAGGAAAAAAATTATTTTTTTTAAACTTTTTTTATATGTTTCTTTCATGATTTTAAGAATATTGGAAAAAGAAAAAACTTTAAAAACGTTTTCGAGTTTTTTTTAAATATAAAATAAAATTCGAATTTTAGCTTGAAATTAATATTGCACTATGCAACAATAATATAAAATTGGTTTATGAATGTCAATTCTTTGTTTTTTACATTATTCGCATAAACCACATTCATATTTAAGTTAAGTCTCTTGTTTTTAAGTAGTTTTAATTATAATGCATTATGCAATACTATTGGTACTATTGCATGATGCAATAATAAAAAATCACTAAACTTTTTATTTTTTAAATTTTTTTTCCCATAAATAAAGCTAATAAAATTATAGAATTTTTGGTGAAATTATTTTTAAAAAATATTAATATATGAAGAAGTTATAGAGAAAAAAAGGTTGGTTTTTTGGTTTTCTGGATAATTATTGGTTTTCTATAGATCTTTCCCCTAGATCTACGTTCTTAATTATTAGCTCTAAAGTTCGCATGTATATTTTATTGATCATATAGTCACGGGCCACTTGTTGCCATGGTCACACTCACAGACTCCCCAAAAGACAAACATAACACCACGGACCAGATTCACATGCCAAATCCACATGTCTAACCACCACCCTAGCCATACTTCTATAAATTCCTCCACACACACACACACACACACCCCACAACAACAAACACAATAAAAATGGCAGCAATCAGAGGCCATAACTTCCTGAGGTGTGTGTTAACAATAGCACTGATTGTATCAGTTACCAGCAGCACCACTGTACCAGCTAGCAGCACCATTGTTTGCAATGTCCAACTGACAGATCTTTTGGAATGCCTTCCAGCAATCACCGGTGCCCACCCGCCAGCACCCACCAGGCAATGCTGCAAGGTAATGCATAGGGTCAACCTTCCGTGTCTGTGCCGCTACAAGCCAAAGCTCGCCACATTCGGGGCCAACCCTGTAGCCGCCATGGCTGTACCCAAGAAATGCGGAATTAAAACTACACCAAAATGCTAGGTCATTTCATATGTTTTTAATTAATCAAGTGAGCTTCTTCTATGCTCCATTATTTAAGGCTGTTGTAATGTGAACCTTGCAGGTTCCATATTTGTTTACGTCGATAAATTTACAAAAATGTGCGTTAAAGTTATTGTTTTTTGCATAAATAAACTACCACAAAATAAAAGCAAGATATGCAACACGGTTTTATGGACCTTTGCGATCGATGATATATGTCGTTTTGGATAGGTTATCCCCTTTGACTTCTCCATGAATATCTTCTTTTCTTTGTGTTATTTGATGTTTGTCCTATGAAAGATCGTGGCTGCGGGCCCCACCGAATATAGGTCGCATATATGCATCATCAAATCTCCTCCAATAGGAGTGGATAGTGTAAACAGGTCTTTCCATTAGCATTGATATGTTCTCTTTTGCTCTAGAGAGGTTTTCAGAAGCTGATTCTTCAAAAGAAAGTAAAGGAAGTGTCATATCCTCTTTGGGGGATGTGGATCTAGATGGACTGGTGTTACTACCGGTGTTACTTGTGTTAGAAGGAAGAAGATATCTAATAAGCGGCTTCGTCAAAAAACCAAAAACCTGAAACAAAAGCCTCTATGTAAATAAGCACAAGCTAGATCGGTTTACACAAGAGCAATGGGAGTGAATACTTACAACCGTACTAAATAACACGATCACAGTAGTCGTGGTGATCATCGTGGCATTAATTGGATCGAGTGTCACACCAGATAGAGTAAACTAAATAAAAAGCATAGAAGTTATGATTATCTTGCTACCACGAGTAAAATGACTATAAAATTTAATAAACTATTACAAAGAAGTCACCTGTTTAAATGCCAAAGCAACAGAGACCGCGCCTCTCATCAAACCAGCCCACCATATTACAACCTAAACCATAAAGTAGTATTTTACAAAGTGTCACATTTAGAGCATCCGGAATCACAAAAACAGTAAAAAAATATATCTAGTAGCCGTCACATCTGAAAAAAACACCCATTTTTCAAAAACACTCAAAACAACACAATAAGAAAACCTACAAACATGGACAAATCATCACCACTTCTATTTATATAGAAAATTAACGACAAAGTTGGACACCCCTATTAATAGAAAATTTGGTCTACAAACCTCCTCCCACAGGAGTCAAGAAACCAATGTTTTAAAAACCGGTTTTTTAGTTGAACCGGAAAACCTTTCGGGACTGGTTCGACCGGTCGGACCGGTTAGACCGGCTGGTTGAACCGGTTAGGGGATTTATATATATTTTTTTATAAAAATGCTAATAAAATTGTACACCCCAACAAAAGTAGTTAAAATACAATTATAATCCACTCAAAAATAATATCAAATATGTATTTCATAAGAAAATATAAGTTTTAAACTTAAAAAAAAATAAAAAATAAAAAAAAAAGTTAAAAAAAATAAAATAAAAAAATCAGAAAACCGGTTGAACCGGAAAAAACCGGTTGAACCGGACCGGTTGAACCGGAAAAAACCGGTTGAACCGGAAAAAACCGGAAAACCGGCCGGTTCGAAGCGGGTCGGTTCAACCCAAAAAACCGGGCATTAAAGAACCGGAAAAGTGGCCGGTCCCCGGTCGAACCGGTTGAACCGGCCGGTTCGACCCGGGTTTTAAAACATTGCAAGAAACCATGCTAATTCTGGTCATGTTAATTAATATGCAACTATTATTCTTGTTTATGTAAATAGTACTAACAATAATGCTCAGAAACCAGGATTACCTGGTGTTGTCCTGTGATTTTTGATGAAGGGTCCTCACTTTTATCCATGTAGTTAGCAATAAAAGAAAGAGGGAACACAAATGCAGCGCGGCCAACCAATATCAACATCATCACAGTGCTGTATATGCCTATTGAAGTCCAAAAACTGCAACAAAAATAATAAAATATAACCATACAAGAAATGCCAAAGTGTCGAGAGGAGAATAAAATTTATTATTCGTCATACATGATCACTGGGATTAACTTCACTTGAAGACTGATATTACCTTAATGTGCTCATTCTCCACTTCTCATAGTCGAGTGCATCCATTCCCACGTAAAGAAATATGAACGTTTCTGCAATAAAAGACATCGCTGCAAAAGCATGCCTGGAATTGTAGGTCTTTTTATATGAGTAAGCACGGTATGGTCTATCGATAAACAAAAAACATGCAATTTGAACCATATGTACCGGGTTGTAATTCTTGAGCTTTCAGTTACATTATGCCATGCATAGTGTGACATCAGAACTCCAGCAAAAAAGACGGTTAATATCCCGCTCAGTTCAAATAACTGCACAAACCAAAAGAAACTAATTACCCTTTAGGACGTACTTGACTTTTGTTATTCTCAGCTTGATGTCATGCATCATTACCTCTGCCAATATGTATGACAAATATGCTATCAGAATCATCAAAGATATCTCGCGTACACTTGAATGCCTGATAAACCAAGGTCATCATAATAGAATTATGAATAATCTGCCAATCACACATATAAATGGTAGCTTCATCAAACTCTAGACGCAATGGATCGAGTATCAACCTGCCAAAGCCCAAACCTCTGAGAATATACGATGCCAAAAGCCCGGCCTGCAGAAAATTACACAAGAAAAGGAGCTGAAAACGGGTTCCAAACGTTTAGCAACAAAACTCGACTTACAGTAACTCCAAGGACAGTGCTTGTACAGAACAAATACAAGAAATTTAATACTATCCGGAGAGCAGCCTTCCCACCAAGTGAACTTGCAGTGATATTTCTAACCGCGTTGAAGAGTACAACTGATGTTGCATCATTAACAACTCCTTCACCAAATACTAGACTGTATAGCAAAGGAGTTTCATCTTGTTGCAAAACCTGCATATAGATTCTTATCAGTGATAATACTACAAGAATCTTGGTGTTCATTGATATTAAGACCAACCTGTAATGTGCATACAGTATCTGTAGATGAGAAAATGGTCCCTACACCTGCAAAAATCGGTGGTTGGCAATAAGGTTAGTGATTACCTATGGATCTTTTTTCAATGGGTCGGTTCGGACCATGTTAGGTCACGTAAATAATGATAACTTTTGTTGCAACTAGGAAAACTAAGTTTCATGATCACGAAAATGTTAACTACATTTCGATAACCATTAAAAGGAAATAACTTACGTACTTAGTCGAATTAGAAGCTATTTTTTATACTTTTCAAGTAAATTCAAAAATCCCGAGGCTCGACACTAATAAATCTCGAAGGTTGGTCAAAAAAGTATAATTATATGTGTACACTTTTTGTTTCTTTTCTTAGAACCACAAACACACACTCACTCATGTATTCTTAAAATTGCCCAAACCAGTCATTATTTGGGTTTTTCGGTTGTTTTTTCATTTAACTTTCAGTCGGTCCGTACTAAAACTTTGGATTTGTGGCAAACGGTTTGGTTTGCTGGTTTATACCAGAACAAACCTCTCTTTAACAGTTTGGTTTCAGTTTTCGATACCATCTTGACGGTTCGACCTTAATTACCTAAAAACCATCAAAATCAGACCATAAACATCCCTAATCATTACGACGATGAAAAAATAAGATAGGAATTTGAAAGATGATCATACTAAGATACTCGCTGATGGTCAAGCCCTTGAGCCCCAATTTCGGGAACAACCACCAGCAACCTGCACACAAAAATTCCAAAATCAGATTAAGACCCAAGAAGACAATGAAACAATACCAAGATGATTGATTTCTCACCTGCTGAAACGATGGATGTGGATATGAAAACACCGGTAACTCCAAACAGCATGATCGGTATAAAATTATGGAAAAACTGTTTCTTTTTCACCGAAAATCTGCAAGAATGTAAACCCCAGGATCAAAAGTCAAAACAAAAACAAATCTCAGCAACTGACTAAGTGATGTGATGATAACCAGTTAGTTAGTTTACGTAGTACCCTGCATTAAAGATTATAGGTGGAAGAAGATAAATGAAGAAGAGCTGTTCATCAAATCTCAGCAACTGGGAACTCTTCCATTTGCTCGTGAACAGGATAATCGTCCCAACAACAAGACCCTGTTTTCATTGTTTCTGTGAGTAGTTAATTCCTTAGTTATTAAATGAGGGAGGGAAGAAGTGTACGTACGATGATGATGGCGGTGATTGACTCGTTGACCCAGCGATTCTCGTCGAGCAAGTGTCCGATGACTAGACAGAGGCAGAGTACGGCGACGAATAATGTGATCGGAACCACCTGCTGGTGGGTGGTGCCGAGGTTGATGGCTGCATCATCGGAGGTGAGATCCATTTGATTTGGGTGTTACTGTGTCTGTGTGTATGAATGGAGCTCCGATGTGCTGTTATGTTGCTCCGGTGGGGAAGACAAACATGCAGGGAATTAACAGTCGCCGGCGGATTTTTGTGTGACAAGGATACACGTGTTGCTTTCTTGTGTTTGGAGGTTTTGTCTCTTTCTTTCGAGATTGGTGGCCGGATCGAGGGGTTATCAACTTTTCGGTACCAAAATTTATAAGGCATAAAGCTTACGTAAAAACGCTTGATGGTAGTTTTGCGATTATCTGGTTTAAGGGATTAATCGGAAATTAATCGTTATTAGTAGAATTAATTGATGATTTTTTTTTAACGGCGATTTCATTAAACAAACGGGCCTAGCAAGACGCAAGGCCCGACGACAAACAACAAACAAACGATTTACATTTTGAAAGCACACCAATCCTCCCAAGAAAACGCCCTAGACCTCAGCCTATTACCCACCCAAAGAAAGCTAACGCTTTTAATGTCATTGAAGACACGATTCACCGAAGGATTAATTGATGATTGATTGATAATTGGTTAAAGGCTGTTAAATGATTAGTCAATGATTAATCGAAGATTTGATGGCATTTTTACGACTAACGATACTAATATCACGTGAGCTTTGTATAAAATTAAACATCATCTCATCTAGGGGATAGGGCTATAAAACGCAGGGTTAATTTGATCGGTCGGATTAGGTTTTTTTTCTTAAAAAAAAAACTCACCTACAATCCGACCTCATTAAAGGTTTTGGAGGTTTGGTTAGTTTTGGGTTACAGATCAATAGGATTATGTTCTATTTGGTGATCTACCTCTAACAAAAATGTTATGAATTTATATTTTTTCAAAAAATAATATATTATGACTATTCTCTTAAAAATTGTAAGTGTAATTGTTTGAAAGAAAATGTGACTTAGACTTAGTTCCATATTACATAAGCTTGGTACCAGACTACCAACACAAACATCATCTCATCCTATTTGTATCAACATAATTCAGGGAGGGTGTGTGGTGTTATCATATCGATCATCTTACAAAATGTGCACAAACTATAGACTATAGAGCAGGGACAACAAAGTCCAAATGAGAACCCATATTTTATTGGATTATGAACCAAAATTATATGTTTCTTGATTATGGATGGTTTTGACATGTGGTAAGGTTTTTTATTTTTTTAACAGTGTTTAGAACTACTTCCAAATCTTCAATATCCGAGTGAGTCTTTCTAAGACGAGATTGGATTTTTCATTGTTTCAAATTCGTCACAAATTGGGTTTTATTTCTTGGTTAACAAAAAGTTCTGTTCATCACAGAACTAGGTTTTGATTTTGATTTTTGCTTTTAAAATTTGGGATTTGGATTTTTACTCTGATTTTGATTTTTTTTTATCTCATACTCAATATATGAAGGGAATTTGATTTATCAAGATTTTGACGAGGGGTTGGTGGCGGTGCTACTAGTCGGGATTCCCATAATAAACGGGGGGTGGGGGTGGGGGGTGGGGTGGGGGGGGGGGGTGGGGGGTGGGGTGGGGGGGGGGGGTAGGGGGGTGTTTGGTGTTTGATCAGTCAAATCGAAACGTGGTCATGTCAATGGTGAGCATGGTTTGGTTCGGTTTTTGGCTCGAACCGAACCGAAACCGAATGTTTCGGTTCCTAGAAAAAAAAACCATTCGGTTTCGGTTCTTTTCGGTTTTTTTTTGGTTTTTTCGGTTTTTTTCGGTTCGATTTTTTTCGGTTTCTTTTTCCAGCATACTGTATGATCCATAGCTTAATCAACTGATAGTAAATATAATGTACCCAAAGTAAGAGTTTTAACTTCAACTGATGATTAATATCAATGTGTTTATAGCATCCAAGAAACCAAACAAATTTGACATCAGTTTAACTTCAAAAATAATTATGAACCCCATATCAACATATAAGCTAACTAGCTGATACATATTTACAAAACCACATAGATTGCAACCTAAAAACCCAAATACACATACACCGATACGCACTAAACTCCTACGAATTCAATTCTAGATACCGTCATAACCCAATTAACCAAACGTGTATATAGAAATCAGCATGATATGATACAAGTTACCACTTTACATTAGTTTGAGCAAACCCTAGAAGACATTAAGAGGCGTACATGTACATAGTATTCGTACCGAAGAAGCGGGAAGTTGGAGATGGAAAGTCGGACGGATCACTAAAGTGTTTTTTTTTGTAATTTTATATAATTTAGAATATTATTATTAAATAATAATGTTCTAAGTTTCATAATGCCCCTTCATAAATCATTAATTTACACATATACCCTCGGTTCGGTTCGGTTTTTTAAACGGCTCGGTTTTTCGGTTCGGTTCGGTTTTTAATCGACGTGAAACCGAAACCGAACCATTATTTTCGGTTCGGTTTTTTTTGGTTCGGTTTTTTTCGGGTTTTTTTCGGTTCGATTTTTTTCGGTTCGATTTTGTCGGTTTTTTTTGTTCGGTTCGTTTTTTTTCGGTTTTTTGCTCACCCCTACATGTCATATATGTTTAATAATTATCAAAATTTAATTGATGAAAATGCAATTCATGTGAGAGGCGTATTTTCGAACAGTTTTAGGTTTAGGGACAAAATGTATTAATTAATAATGTTGGATATTTTAGTACATGTCTGTTTGAACGTCATCGAAACTAATAGGGGTTTGGGGCAGCATCATCGAGAGAAGCGAAGTCCAAGGGGCATAGCCCCTGGCTGGGGTCGAGTTGACCTTCATGAAAAATGCATTAGAATGTTTATTTTGGACCAAAAATTCTTTAATTAAAACCTGAGGAACTTAAGATGTAATTTAATTCAAAATTTCGAAATTAGATATGTATTCATTCCATTCTCTGGCAATACATAGCACTCAAATCCATACATAATCTTGAATCAAAATTTGATTTTATCCGAAAGGTTGATATCCACTCCAATTGTGTGATTTGAACGTGTATCACGACCTTAGATTTATCCGGTATTTTGCTCAACAGTTTCTGAATTTTCCAAACAAATAGTCCAGTCACTGTTAAATACTTAATGAAAGTTAGATGTTTTCATCAAAACTAAGGGACGAAAAATACACTTTAGTAAAAGAAAAAATATAGTCAATGGCTTGTTGTTGGAGTGACAAAAGTGATCACCTGGTATTTAAGTGACTCAGGTTCTCCTTGCTCCCAAAAATATTATTCTGAGGTATGAGGACTCTATGAAGAATGATCAGGATCTTGTGGCCTCTGGTTCAATCCCAAGAGCAATCGGGTTTTATCATTGTGGCCTTTAGACGGGTGGGTTTTTCTTGAAACTAGAGATAACTTGGTAGTGCTTAAGGGGTCCGTGCGAGTTGCGACTAGATTGAGCCATCTGACAATAATCTTTTACCATTAGATCCAATGTTTTAAAAACCGGTTCGAACCGGCCGGTTCAACCGCGAACCGCCCTCCTCACCGGTTTTTTATATCCCGTTTTTTTGGCAATAACCGGACCGGGTTAGACCGGCCGGTTTTCCGGTTTTTTTCCGTTTTTTTCCGGTTCAACCAGTCCGGTTCAACCGGTTTTCTGATTTTTTTTAATTTTTTTTAACTTTTTTTTTAATTTTTTTTTTATTTTTTAAAGTTTAAAACTTATTTTTTTTATGAAATACATATTTGATATTATTTTTGAGTGGATTATAATTGTATTTTAACTACTTTTATTGGGATATACAAGTTTATTAGCATTTTTGTAAAAAAAGATATATAAATCCCCTAACCGGTTCAACCAGCCGGTCTAACCGGTCGAACCGGTCCCGGAAGGTTTTACGGTTCAACTAAAAAACTGGTTTTTAAAACATTGATTAGATCACCATATACAAAGTACCCGACCAATTCTATGTTTTTGTTGATTGTTAAGTAAATAAAACCTGACATATTAGTTATATTTAAATTCTTTTTCTTTTTGAGAAATACTACTAAAGAAAAAGGGAAATACTAAAGCCCTAGCTGGTGTCTTCATCCTTGAGATTGAGAGAAGGCAACCATTATTCCCAACTTTACTACCACCAGTACGAACGGCCTACCTCCGGAAACGCATTGATGGCCACTCACAACCTCCTTCAATTCGCCACCAAGCTACCTTCCTCCTCCTCCTCATTCTCAGTCTCTACCGGCTGCTCGCTTTCCCCTTTCTTCTCCAAATCATCCGCTTCTCCTAGGCCTCGCCGACACCACCGCCGTTCAGCCGTATGTTGTTCTTTCTCATCAATGGACTCCGCAAAGATTAAAGTCGTCGGCGTCGGCGGCGGTGGCAACAATGCCGTTAACCGCATGATTGGTAGCGGCTTACAGGTTCATCTTATATTTAAATCTCTATTTCACTACCAATTGTTCACTCTTTTAGAACAATAACAATTTTATGCTATATCTTGTTCATGATGCCAATTTTCGATTCAATGAACCACCACAGGGTGTTGATTTCTACGCCATTAACACGGATTCTCAAGCGCTTCTGCAATCCGTTGCGCAAAATCCGATTCAAATTGGGGAGCTTTTGACACGTGGACTAGGTCTGGTTCCTTTTTGAATTATGCTCTTAATTTGGTACTGGAGATGTTGTTTTCCTTGATGGTTGAATACATAATAGCATTGAGATTTTGAGGTTTGTTTTGTTGCAGGTACTGGTGGGAATCCGCATTTGGGGGAACAAGCGGCCGAAGAATCGAAGGAAGCTATTGGAAATGCTCTCAAAGGGTCAGATCTTGTGTTCATAACAGCAGGAATGGGTGGCGGGACAGGGTCGGGTGCTGCTCCGGTGGTAGCTCAGATAGCGAAAGAAGCGGGGTATTTAACGGTTGGTGTTGTAACCTACCCCTTCAGCTTTGAAGGTCGCAAAAGATCAGTGCAGGCAGGTGACTGTATATGTTTCGTTAGGCCGATCGGTCAACCCGTTTAAATTTAGAATAGGAAAATGTTTTCTATAAGGTTATAGTACCAACTTGTTTAACTCAATTGTTAAGATGTGTTCACAACTTGATTACAACCTGTCCTGTCACTTGTTTAGATAAATGAGTTGTACAACTCATCTTAAGGTTACTTGGTTTTCTTGGTTTTTTAAAATAGTGCGCGAGGCACATGTAGGAAAACGCCTCAGGGCCTTGAGGCGGCGCCTCATGCTCAGTTGGAGTATGTAGAAACTTCTGTTGTTAAAAGCCCACAAGGCGTGCGCCTAGGCGCAGCTCAGTGCCGCCTTGTGTCCTCACTTCAAAAAGCCCAATTTTATGCTCTCATGTGCATTTTCAGGGCATGTTCCGGCCAAAAATCATAAATCAGTTACACATTTACACTAGCTAAAAAAGCTTGAAATCAATCGAAAACAACCTAAACTTAGCCCAAAACAAGCCTACAACATGTATAGTTAAAAGCACTAAAAATGGTATTTTTATACTTTGCAACTCGCTTAAGAAATCCCCTGCTTTTTAGGCACCTTGCACCTAGGCCCAACGCTCACCCTTTACGTGTTGAACGCACCTTCGATAACTATGGTAGGAACAACCAAAGGGACCAATTATTATGAATATTTTACATGGTAAAAAATGCCGATATGTTTAAATGCTGGAACACATGCAACTTTTGGTTGTATAGAAAGTTTATTTAGTTGCACATAGAGCAAAGCCTAACATGCACGAGGCTCTAGCCTCATGCCTTGCGCTTCAGGTTTTGAGGCATGAACGCCTTCGAACATCTTGCGCTTTTTAAAACCAAAAATTATTTTATGTGTATATGAGTTGGGATTGATCTATTTGACAATATATATATGCGTCGTGTTCAGGTTCATAAGTTTAACGTTGACATGATTGAAACCCTAGTATAAATCATGTTTGCTTTTTTTATATGCTACAAAGGATTATATTTTTTTTCAAACTTTTCAGGCTCTAGAGGCTATTGAGAAGCTGCAAAAGAACGTTGACACACTCATAGTAATCCCAAATGACCGTTTACTGGATATTGCTGATGAAAACACGCCTCTTCAGGACGCCTTTCTTCTTGCTGATGATGTACTCCGCCAAGGAGTGCAAGGAATTTCTGATATAATTACAGTGAGTTCTTGGTGCACCCTTAATATGGAGATTTTTATGCGTATATCACATTATATTTTCTATTTGCAGATACCAGGGCTGGTAAATGTAGACTTTGCAGATGTAAAAGCAGTTATGAAAGATTCTGGAACTGCAATGCTTGGTGTCGGGGTTTCCTCTAGTAAAAACCGAGCTGAAGAAGCAGCTGAACAAGCAACACTTGCCCCTTTGATTGGATCATCAATCCAATCTGCTACTGGAGTTGTTTATAATATTACTGGAGGGAAGGACATAACTCTCCAAGAAGTCAATAGGGTCTCGCAGGTACTCACAAATCTTAGTTAAGGCTATCAAGTAAGTTCCTCATGGCCTTGAGGTGGCACCTCATGTACTTCTAGGTCAAAATTGGTTACAATTAGGGTTTGTAGGAGGCTGATACGTAAAAACAACCAAAATTGCTCGCACCTCGGTTTCCGGGACGTAAAAGCGTTGGAGCGTCTTGTGCTTTTCTAAACCAAGATACCAATTGCCATGATTTTATTTTTCTATATTTGTTTTGTAAGTCAAATATCTGAATTTCGTTTGTCTTGTCAGGTGGTGACAAGTCTAGCAGATCCATCAGCAAACATTATATTCGGGGCCGTGGTGGATGAGAGATACAACGGGGAGATTCATGTGACTATCGTTGCTACAGGATTTGCACAGTCGTTTCAGAAATCTCTTCTTGCTGACCCGAAAGGAGCAAAACTTGTTGATAGAAATCAAGAACCAACACAACCTTTGACTTCTCCAAGATCTTTAACCATGCCTTCGCCTGCTCCATCTCGGTCCAGGAAACTCTTCTTTTAGACAATCTTTACAGTCGTAAGTTTCCATGTTCTTAATTGTTATTTGTTTGTCTTTTCTTCTACTTTCAGTATCTTGCACTCCGTATGTGTAATAGTTAAGTAGTTCTTGCAGAAATCTGAAAGTTATCCCACTGCAAAGATGATTTTTTAGCAACTTGTAAATTTAAAAGTTTGTTAGCCTAAGGGGATCAGCTTTGCTGGTTAAAAGTTTTGTTAAACTATTCATCAAAATAACTAGTATACCCTTTATGTTTAAAATATAAAAACATATATACCCCTCGTTCCTTCTTCGAGGTTGCCTCCATCATGGATCCGTCTACTCAGTCAGCTCTTGATCTGTGGCTTCAGGTAAATCGAACCTAACTTCTTATATATTGTTATCGACTTATCGGTGTTTTCCTGGTAAATCGCCCCCCTGTCACCATCAGTGATTTATAGCTGTGCATGGTTACAAACTTTTGGGTTTTGTGTATTTGAAATTGATTTGATCATGATTGATTTCATTGTTGAAACCAATTTTAGACCCTTGATATAAGTTTTTGTTTTTGATTTAGAACCTGAAGGAGGTGGTTGTGTTTGGTTTCAAATTCGCTTGTTTTTAATGGTTCAATTCAATTGTCTTTGTTATTCCCTCCTCTCTGCGTCTCCAAACTTTATCGCCAGTGCTACCTTGACTGCAAAGCAATGCACCACCACCATCTTCTTCTCTAGTAAAAATTGGCTCCAAAATCTGGAAAAACAACAATTATGCCCCCAATTCAAACAGATAAAACAAAACTGAAAATTGTGGTGGTGTTGGTAGTACACTTGTAATGTGCTGATAGATGTGGGTTATTGCTAGGGTTTCAATTTGTGGTGGTAGAATTGTGATTCATTGATCCGGTTTCGATTTATGATTTGGTGGTTGTGCATTATTGATAGCGGTAAGCCTAGTCAGAAATTAGACTTTGAAAATTTAAACAAGTAAGCCGTTAATTCTTACGGGTTTGGAAAGGCAAACATGTATCGGTCAAATGCTACCAATGGATGGTTAAACATGGGCCCGGGGCCGGAAATTGTTTCGGATGGAGCTCATGGAGGTTGAAGCAAGCCTTCTCGAATGCATGATCACTTGGACTCACGTGTCCTACTTATCTTTTCATTTCCATGCAATTTTGTTTCTAACTGCATTTCCTTTGTTTTTATTTAGGGTTATTTTGTTTCTTTTTATTAATTGTATTAGCATTAGTGGGTTATAGTCAAGCTCCTAAAGGATTGGAACGTGGGTAACCTGTTTTCTTTTAGCCCTCTATGTAAATCGCCGCAAAGACAGAAATGGAGGTTGGGAATTTTGAGTTTAAAAGTTTTTGTTGTCAAGAGATTGCATATTCCATTGCTAGTTTAAGATTGGCATCCTTTGATGGTAATCTTTGGATCCTAATCACGGGTTTGATTAAGAGATGTTATAATTAGGGGTGTTCATAAATAACCGAAATCCGAATAAACTGACAAACCGAACCATATTCATATCCGAATAAACCAATCCGAATTGTGAATTCGGTTTACGGTTCGGTTTTCAACCGTATCCGAATTGTGAATTCGGTTTACGGTTCGGATATGGTTTTGTGTTTTGTTTTTATCGGTTTATTCGGTTTATTTGGTTATCCGTTTAAAACCAAATAAGATTTTATATATATATATATATATATATATATATATATATTTATGTATGCATGTATATTTATTTATTTATAAACCCATATATGATAATGATATATCCATGTTTTTTTAATATATCATATATCCATCGTTTTTTCCCATATACTTGTTTTTATTTTTTGTAGAAATGAGAGGGATAACAGTTGATGTCGATTGAAGAAACTTCTTGATGTTTGTTTTTGTTCACTTCATGTGTTGGAAGACTATTTTTCATGAAAACTTTGAAGTTTTTTTGTTTACTCTATCGGTATGTAGGTATTTTGGCTGTAAGTATTTTGTTTGTGGGTATTTGGGTTGTAGGTATTTTGGTTGTTGGTATTTTCGTTGTAGGTATTTTGGTTGTTGGTATTTTCGTTGTAGGTATTGGTTTGGGGGTAGTTTGGTTGTAGGTATTTAGTTGGAAGTATTTTGGTTGTATATCGGATTATGGTCTTAACTCTTAAACTCTAAGGATATGTTAAAGATGTTTGTTCTTTGTTTATTTTTTTTATTAGTAAAAAATATGCAAAATATGTTATTTGTTGAATACGGTTTAAACGATTTGAATACGATTTATTCGGTTTTCAACCGAAACCGAATCATATTGAATTTGGTTTATTCGATTCGGTTTGTAAAATTTTCAATACGGTTTGGTTTGGTTATGGTTATCATAAAAAAAAACTTCAAACCGAATAAACCGAATCAAATAAACCGAATAAACCGTTAACCGAACCATTGAACACCCCTAGTTATAATGATATGCATTTACCATTACTATGCTCTTCGATTTATAGCAGCAGAGGTTTTGTTGATTTCTTGGATTTGATGTTCCTCCCCTTCGAGGGTGTGATCTTCATGACTTCCAATGCATATTCCTTAGTAATCCGTTTGTTACCTATTTAGTATAAGATCTACCGGTGTTCACATGTAAATATTGTTTGGTACCAGGTTTACAGATCTTGCAATCTCAAGGAAACAACTCAGAGCTGAACGTTAGGTTATTGTTGGTTAGGGCATGTTTTCACTTTATATGTCTCCCACGTTTTGCACATTCCTTGTTTTAGACGTGGAACAAGATACGATGCGGCCTTGCAACAATTTTGTTTGGCAAGGTCGCTTTGGTAGGCAAGGCTACTTTGGAAGATGCCTTCTTGCTTGGAGACCTAGTGATTTTATCATTTTATGCATTAACCTTCAGGGTTATATCCTAGTTTGGCTTGGCCTAGCCCTTTGGTCTCTTGGCCAGTATAGTATTCGTTGGTAAATCCACCGACGCTATGAAAATGCAACTCATATACTTGGATGCAACTCATGCTTTGATGTAGCTCGTATGTGATCGGTTATTATAGGATCACTCTATTTGGCATTAATTATATTGAAAATACATTGATGTAAGTGCAAAGTATATTAATTTAATCAGTTTCTATAATTAGTAAGTTATGATGGAAATGAGCTTAAATGGTTTTGATTAAGTTAAATAAAAGTCATAATGATCATCAAGTCGAAGCTTCTTTATAAGTTTAGTTTGAACTTTTTTATAAGTTTAATTTGAACTTTTCTTAATTAAATGATGTGTTGATGTTGGTTTTCTGGAACAGCAATGCCATAAATCGAATTCAACATTTCAACCCTTGAGTTGGGCTTCACGTAGGCTTGGTAGATAAAGAAAAAAAATGATCTTGGATCATAATTGTTGGGTTGACATGTTTTGTGGATTACAAATACAAAAGAGCAAAATATGGACTAAAAACCAAGTGGGCTACTTGGCCCAATTGAGGAAGTAAAAAGAAAAGGTTAAGAAAGATATTCACGTTGAAGATTGGCATGAGAGGGTTATTGACGTAGGAGGGCTCGAAGAGGGGCAACTCTCTTTGGGTCTGTTTGGTATGAGGTAATGGAATGAACGATGGAATGGAATGGACAAGGTAATGGATTGGTTGAGGGAATGAAACGGATCATTACCATTCCATCATCCTGTTTGGTTACCATATGGGAATGAAATGAATCTTTACTTCGTGTTGTTCGATAGTTAGTAAAAACGAATAATCGAATATAGTTTTACCAAGATTTTCATTTAAAATAATATATTTGATTTATATTTATATTTTTTAGTTTATTTTCTTTAACTTTTATTTAATTTATTTTATTATGAATTTTAATTTTTATGTTTTATTTTATTTTTTATTTTTATTTGCAAATTTAATTATATTTGTATTTTTTTTAGTTTTATTTATTATATATTTTAATTTTTATGTTTTATATTTATTTTATTTTTTTTCATTTTTATTTTATAATTTTATTTTTTGTTTCAAATTATTTCTTTCATATATTTTTTTTTATTCTTGATTTTTTTTTTCATAAAATTCTAAGATAAAAATCAAATTGAATAAACTTTTCATTCCATTACTTGAGGGAATGAAAGAAAAACACCTCACCCCTAAGGAATGGAAATCTTTATAAATGGAATGAACCACATTCCTTATGTAATGGTCCATTCCATTCCTATGTGTGCTACCAAACATGTCATTTTTGATTTCAACGTAATGACACATTTCATTCCACCCTCCATTCCTCCATACCAAACGCTACCAAAGTTTTATTGTTCTTTTTCTTTTTCTTTCTTAATTAGTTTAGTTAATTCTGATTATTGATTTCATAGTGACACTATTTAAATTGTTTATTATTATGATTGGCTATTTTTTTTTTCAATCATTTTCTCCGAGTGTAGGGCTTTTTATAAGATACAATTGATAACCAATTAAGTTAGATCAATTCAATTGTGATTTTTTGTTTAAAAAATTCGATTTTATTGCCTTTAATTTAACTGAATTGGTGGTGTGTGAATAGAACCTGTTAAGTTTCGATCCACATTTACCACTTGATTAATTATGCACCTAGTCACCTTAATGACTTCCACTATGTTAACTCTAATCAATTGCGTTTTATAGAACCTGAACCTGGATAGGATTACCTTTTTTATAATTATTTCCTAAAAGTCAAATTTTGTTCTTATTAAAGTTAAGTAATTCAACTAAGCAAGACAGTTTCTACATACTCCCTATAGATTTGACACACCTTTACTTACTCGTACCAGTTTAGGTGAGTTAAGATCGAAATAAACTTGTTTTTTAGTGCACCACGACATCTGCATTAGGATGCTGGGACGTGTCGCATACATGTGTATAAAAGAAGAAATGTCATGACGGCATGGCGCCATCATCTAGACAAAATCTAAATTAAATGAGTCATCTTCCAGCAATTGTAGCTATAGAGAGGAGCAAGGACGAAACTAATTGGGGACTAAGGGGTCCCCGTGCACCACCTCAACTAATTTATTTAAAAAAAAATTATGTGTGTTATCTCTAAAAAATCTCATAAACCTGTGCTAGACATTAGAAAACCTTTAGTCAATTATCTAACTAAATACCTATTTTATCATTTAGCCCATTATCTAACTATAGACCACTATCTAAATACTCATTTAAAAAATAATTTACCTAACTAAATGCCCTTATACCCATTTAAAAAAGAAAACCTTTTGGAATCATGATTGCCGATCGGTAATCAGAATATACCCCGCCAGTACCCTTATACTTAATACCTATTTCAGTGCTCCAACGCTCCACGTCTCACAAAATCTTGATCGCTGAGCGGAATTGGGAAGTACGTGGTTGGTCACAAGTGGGCGAACTCGACTATCGGCATTAATGCAACTTTGCATTAGTTTGTACTTATATAATAAAATCGTAATTTTAACATTTTTTTCTTATATATCAATGTTCGAGAATTTTTTTTGTGAACCTCCTAAAATATTTTTTTTAATTCTACCCATGGAGAGGAGGTGGTCGTGTTTTGTTTCTAATGTTTCAAATTAGTTAAAATAATAAGGTAAGTTAAAATAATAAAAGTTAATTAAAATAATTTTAATGATAAGAATATAATTAAAAACGTATATGTAATTATTAATATCAATAAAAGATCAAACCCATAATAATATTTAGCTATATCTATCTTTGTGTCCTGTTTAATTAGTACAATGGTGGATGTTTGTACAAACATTGTACAATGGTGGATTTGTGATGAGTATCCTTTATGTTGGTTGCATAATGAATGGGCTTTAAACTCTTTCTGCAAAAACTGATGGTGGAGAGACTTATGCAACTTGTGGAGCTGATAATAATAGCTAGATCTTTGTGTCCTATTATAATTTGCTGCTATCATCTCTTATTATGTTTTCTTTTGTGGAAGTTGACATAAGGAGTTCATAAAATACATCACAACCCTCTTTTGCTTAATGATTTCATGTTGCCCCTATGTGCATGCCAACTATCCAATACTCTCAAGTGACTATTTGTCAAAAGTACAGTGAAAACTGGGTCAAATTCATCCCCCATTTCACCATGTTTTCCAACCACTAGACTTTGAAGGTGACAAATTATGTCTTTAAATCAGGAAAAAGGTCACTTTCTTTTTTTCTTTTCTTTCACATGAAATCATGAATCAAAGTTAACAAGTAATAATGGTGCCTTGTTGTGATGTAAACAGAAGAGAAGGGGGATTGGACATTATACTTTTTTGGCTAGGTTTGGTTTGTTACTGATGATTATTGGATAACTTTCCTCCAAAACATGTTTGTTTTTTGGTTGGCCTTATAATGAGCATGTTATGGCCCCATTTTCTCTTTTGGTCTCTTTTCACCCTTATCAATATCATCTACACTTTCATCTGGGATGAATCCACATGTCATATGGATATTTGACTTAAAGTTCATCATCGCGCGATCACATATTTACTTATACGTAAACACATAGTTTTTATATATACACGAACATATATATAGTTTATTTCGTAAACACAGATTTATTACTTAAAAAACTATATAAACCATATGTATAAAACTATATTGCATATATCCATTAGATGATCAGATATATAACATGCAAATCAAGATATGGAGTAGAAGAACAGCAAATCAAGATTTCTTGCATTTTCCTGAAGCATGTGTGTGTAATTCCCATGCAAAACCCTGAATCCCATGAATTTGAAATTCTAAATATTCTCAGTTGCTTAGATCATAAATATTCTTCACTTGTAATCAATAGACATGTTAAACAAGGTTATAAATAGCATTAAAAAGAGACATGTTTACTGATATCATGTAGGGTTTGTTTGTAATATAAGTAGCATTCATCCCTTAGATTTGAATGGATATTGATGACAACCATTAATGGCTGCCTGTCATTCTTATAACATGAAGTAATTATTAAGGATGGATGTCCACATATATAGATGAAATATATAATGTATATCCATATCTATATATATCTATATCTAGGTGGGTAGGTAGGTTTTTATGGGAATAATATATATGAGCCATGTTCCCTTCATTCTTCTAATAGCTAGTTAGCATGCATTAACTTCAGTCTTGAAGCATATAGCCATAGGATACCTAAGTGGCTAGCTACACTCTACTCGATCATTTTGCTTCACCACTACGTACACTTACATATGATTTGATCTCCTTTTTAAAGCTAACCCCATTACTATATGTCCCCATAAACCAAGTGCCACTTGACGTGAATTATGCCTTTGGATAAGCTTTGCATACATGTTATATATAGGCCCTACTAACCCTACACCACCAAATTATTTAATCTTATACTACCCTAATCAAAACTGAATGGCTCGAAATTAAATGGAACGACCATTTAAAAATAGAGGCTAGGTTTAATATGATGCAAGCCCTACATGCAAATGGACAAAACCGGCCGTTTCATAAATCAATCCACAATAGAGTCGAGATTAGGGTGAAATTATCATGCAAAGAGGTGGAATAATCACGAAAAGCCAATTCCTTCGTGTGTGATCTTTGTACAATTTGTACTATGCAAAACACACTTTCTACGATAACCCTTTTTAACCTTTGAGGTGTTGAGTTTAATATTGACTTTAGACATATTTTAATAAAATAGATTTAAGAGATATATATAGTTGTTTTGTCTTATTGTTACTCAACATATTGGGCCACACATACATGATTTTCATATTTGTTATGATTTTCAAGAATTATGTGATAAAATTACGGTTTGATGGTTGGTTTTACGCAATTCTCGTGTCTTGTAGCATTCAAAGTCAAGATATGGAAAGAGGAAAATTTAACTTTTTAACCCTTTATTTGGTAGGGGCATGTGATTCAACAATTAAGAGGTCATTAGTCTCTAAAGTAGAATTAGGGTTAACTTTTCGAAATTGGCTTTACTTTAGTCAATGGGATTGGTAGTTATAACCTATGATTGGGCTAATCTTGTCGTTGTTAATTAATTAAAATTACCCGTTTGTCGTTTATATTAAGCTTTTGTTAAAGTTGGTTTCATTATTTACTTTCCAAATACTTTTTAAGTTTAAATTATTCAGAATAATAACTATTACTAATATAATAAAGAAACAGATTGCATGTATTTTAAATTTATTAGCTTGATCAACGGTAATATTATTGGCATATGATTTGGATATACGGTTTTAGGTCGTGAAAAATGTTACGTAAAATAGATAATAAGGATATTAGGTTAAGCAGTTCAACACTCTCTTTTTACAGGATCCGCGTATACGAGAGCCTTACACATTATAATTACCCTTTAAAGTTTAGAAAAATTGGATTTTATTAATCCAAGTTATTAATAGTTGGCCGATATTAATTCTAATTAAGAAATTGGCCTACATTAATCCCAATTATCATGGTGTTGGAATTCGCTGGTCCTCCGTTAGTTTTTTGTTAAGTCTGTTAGATTTTGGTGATGCCACGTCAGCAAAATAGAATGCCATGTCAGTAAAATAGACTGCCACGTCAGCAAAATACTAATGGAGTTAAACAAAACATAACGACGGTCCAATGAATTCCATCACCATAATAATAGGGATTAATGTAGGCAAATTTCTTAGTTGGGATTAATATCGGCCAACTAGTAATAACTTGGATTAATAAAATCCAATTTTCCTAAAGTTTATTTTGTTATTGAAATTTATTTGGATTTTTACACAAATTGTCACTGAACGAACGTGGAGTAAATAACATTAATTTTCTATTTTATTAAACATAAGCGTAATCTTTGGGGTGAGAGATTTTAAGGCCGTCATAAGTGGAGCCAGTTACCTAGCTACCTCTGCCAAGGGAAAAAAAGGTCTATGATAGAGACACGGATTTTTTTAAAGACATCCACCCTAACCCTCACACTTAGGCCTGAACGTCACGTTTCTTACTTTTTAGTACCACACTTAGGCCTAAACGTCACATTTCTTCAGACACGAATCTACACTTCACGTGTAGGTCTCAACTTCACACCTCATTTGCGCGCGCGAATACCGGAGAGTACGGATGCTTGACATCTGATTGAAGTGTGTCTGGTTGGTACGATGGTCGGAGCGTCATGTTTAGGTCTAAACGTGTCGTTTATCGTTTATTTTACAAGTTATATGAACCAGCCGGGATTTTCACCTCTCCTTCACCCAATTTGCATTTTCTTCAATCTTTCAACCCCCTTACTCACGCAAATCATTATGAGACATCCCTCAATCCGCATTTTAATCATGTTAAACAAATTTTGGAAGAAGTCAAGTTCGAAAGGTTCTCGTGAGAAGTCAAAGGCTCAAGTTTTGAACTAGGAGTTAACCAACAAAGATTTGAACGAGGAGTCAAATAACATCAATTTGAGCCAGGTTTAACCAGACTTTTTTTTTGTCTTTGATTATTGTTAGATCTAAGCTTCAAGTATCATAACCCTAAAAGAATAATCTCACACTGTACACTCCTGACATTCTCGTACCGTCGAAAATCCAAAAAATGTTTAACGTCACGTGAAGTTTCGAGCTGTATGTAAAGTTTATGGACAAGGGTGGTTACGTGTCGATCTCCACGTCACGCTAATTAGAGACACGAACCGAGATGTAACATGTAGGCCTTAACGTCACGTTGAGAGAGAGTGTCTGACCAAAAATCATTCGTGTCTATATGAAACCCCAAAAAAAAAACCAAATTTGGTATTTACTTCTTTGTTCAATGTTGAGAACTAACGAGGAAATATATGGCCCAAATTTAAGATCGTAAGATTTTATTAAACTAGAAAGAAGCTAAAAGAAAAAAAAAACAACTACAAGCATTAGATAAAATACAATGGGATATTATACCATCATGTCCAGTCAATCGTTCTTAAGTTGGCCCCGTGTTTTAATCACATGATGTAGATTTAATTTTCTCGAGTATCTTATCTAGATGGGTGTTGTTTTGGAATTTCTTCCCGTTCCTAGCTTTCCATAGCCATCAAAGAGTTCCAGATGCTATAGTACGAATGATTTTGGTGCAACCAGGGTTTGGATGCAACTAGAAAAGTAGATTGAGTAAGTCTCTTGTAGCATTGGAGGTGTTCAGAACAAGGTTGAATCACAAATTGACAATGTCATAGGTTTTCTTTGCCATAGGATGTAAGAAGGATGCATGTGGCTAACAGACTCGTCGCCGACTGAGCACGAGGAGCAATCGAGATTGGATAGAACAATTCCTCTTTTGGTGGTGAGCTTTGACTTTGAGGAAATTCTTCCTAAGGCTGCTTTCCACATGAAGATGTCAACTTTTTTCTAGATGCAATGAAGTCATGTTGTTTGTAGTGAAATTCCCTCTAAAGGTTTCTTTTAAGGGTTTTGCGAACTTGGGCCGTAGAGAATTTCTTATCCATGGATCCCTCCCATTCCCATGTGTTAACGGCTGAACGAAAACTTAAGGAGTCTATGATAGCGGCTAGACGATCAAGGGCAGAATGCTGGAGGGGGAGGGGGGGGGGTAGGGATACCAATGCTAGGTTAGTGTGTGACGATGGGGATGAATGTAAACTCTATCAGCAATATGGCAAGATTTTGATTTTTCAAGGTTGAAAAGCTCGGAAAATTTCTCGTTCCGACTCCTAGACGTACCCTAACCCGTTGTCGTACTAGAACCTGATGGAGTCCTCATGAGCAATAGATTTCACTGGCCTGCTTCCAAAAATCAAACTTTAAATTCAAGAGTTTTTTTTTATCACCTGAGGTATCGATTTCCAGATCCTAGGAATGAAGTTGTTGTGGGGAAGTATACTAACGTTCGTTTGGAGGAGTGGATTGCAGAAATAATTTTGGCGCAAAAAGAGGAGTTCCCATATTTAAATCTCCAACCTCATTTGAAGATTAGCACATAATTTACAACTTAAAAAAAGCCAATGCCAAGTCCACCGCAATTTTTTAGTGTCATGATGCGTATCCAAGAGACCAGAGATCAAACATATCTTCCTTTTGTTAGAAGAGGCACCCCAAAAGAAGTTTCTCATAATCGATTCCTAACATATCTTCCTTTTCTTAGAACAAGGAAAGATAATATAAGGGAAGGCTACCCAACACATATTTCATCAAAGTGGCTTTCCCATCAGCAGAGAGATTAAGGAATTTCAAGTTTGATGACCGCTTCTCGAATTTTTCAATGATTGGCTTCTATAGTTTTTGCGGAAATGCATATTAGCTTCAATAGGGATGCCCAAGTAAGTGAATGGGAGATGGTATGTTTTCCAATTAAAAATGGTGACCATATCCATTAATGGTTACTCGTTGACCCCAATTTCCATATAGGTTGCATTTCTCTAAGTTTACCTTTAGGACAGAAGTAAGGTGAAAACATCTAAGGAACCGAGTGATAAAACTAAGGGGGACCTGAAAATATTACATCATTCGCATATATGAGGTGTGATAAAGTTAGGTCATTTCCAGGTAGTTTTATACCTTGAAACATGCCAGAGTTCACCGCTCTTCGGGATGCCACGTGCAAGGCTTCCATCTCAATGATAAAGAGAAAGGGCGCTAGCAGGTCTCCCCGTCAAACACCCCTTTTGATGATGAGTTTGTGTAATGGTGACCCGTTGATGAGTATTGAGGATCAATAAGAACTTAGACAAGAGGTTATCAGACGCTCTAGACTAGATACAATACACGAGACACAACGTAGCATAAGAATATGTGTTGGGTTATGAGGCATTCGAGTCTCGGTAATAACAAAAAAAAATTAATTGAATAATTATTTACGACAAATAATTATTAGAACAATTACTGAGTAATAAGTAAATTAAATTCAAGATAATTAAATTAACGATTAATTTAATACGCAGCGGAAAAACAATTTAATTTACAAACGCGAAAAACCAGTTAATTAACGTAAACCAAATACAACAGGATTCGACGATCACCAAAACACGCAAACACCAAAACGCGTTAAAACAAGAACGCGATACAATCATAAAATAAATAAATAAATCTAAACTAATAACGAGTTTAGATATACCTGAGCGGTGATTCAAACACACGTTCGAGACACCGAAAGTCAACGGGTGACGCAAGGGTTTCGCAGGTTACGATTCGACGGGCGAATCGAACAATCCTCGCAGTTATGGATTTACCACGCGGTGACTCGAGCACCGAGAAAATCACGTACGTCGGATTGAGCGCGAACTAGGGTTTGCGGACGACGGGCGAACACACTGTATGACGGCGGTTCGCGACGATGGGGTCGGCCGGTGAGTGGGCGACGGCGAGGGAGGCGGCGGCGGCGTGCGACGGAGAGGGCGGTGGCGGCGCCGCGGCGGTGGAGGGCTGCTGCGACGGCTCGGCTTGGACGGCGGCGGCGGACGACTGGGAGGTGGCGTGGCGGCTACGACTCGACTTCGTGGCGGCGGTTCAACATTGAGGAAGAACACGCCCAAATGTGATCAACGGATTAGGGTCCTCGCGATTGGTTGAACGGATCGCCGGAGAACAAGAGAGAGGGCGGTGACTTGGGAGCTGTCGACGTCGATCGAGAGAGGGGAGGGGAGGGAGGCCGAAATTTCTAATGGAGGATTAGGGTTTCGCGTCTCCCTTAATCAGTTATATATAACTGATTAAGTTTCCGATTAGTCCCTCGTTTTTATTTAATCCTTAATCGAACCTTTAGTTGCGAGACTAACGAATATTAGCAAAAAGACTAATTCGTTAATTGTCGTCTAAGACGTAAATAATATTTAACGTCTTTTGTCGCTTAATTAATCTTGACAATTAATAATAATTAATTAATTTATTTAGTAAACCAGTTAACAAACAAATAATTAATTCTTCTGCGAATCTGCCGATTATATAGATAAGCGGACTTTAGAACCCGTTGCCTCCGGTGTAACTCTTACGGGTCTTGACCGGGTCGGGTACTTGATTTAGTCGGGTCTGGACACCTAAATCCAACAATATGCTCTAACAAACCCCCCTTAATGTGTGGTGTATCTAGCTATCTATCTATCTAACAAAACTTCAGTCTTCAATCTTCAGCAACGTTGCGTCCGATCCTTAACTTGAACTTTTGTCAGAAATAGAGCTTGCATGGCTGGATCAATCTTGAACAATCTTTGAACTTCAAGATCCACTTGTGAAAGGTATTACATACTTCCCCTTTCACCATGCTTGAGTCTTGTCACACAGAAACCTGCAATTTCAGAAGACAGAAACGCGGCTTTCTTTTTCTATTGAAATTTAATTTAATCTTGGCGCAAAACTTCTCTTCGAGAATCCAAGATATTGTTTTGAAATCATAATTTTTGAAATCATAACTTTGTATCTTGTATCGATCGGTCGAAAACAAATAAGAAGCAAAATCTTTTTTGCTTTTTGTAACTTTATATCAAAACACACTGAAAATCTTTTTGACTTTTCTAAGCTTATGCTAAAACACACCTAAACTCTTTTTGGAATTTTCAGATATGAAACATAAATGCAATACAGAAATGAAATACTGAATCACACACTATTTTTGTCTTTTGCGATAAAGATCACGACTTAGGATCATATTGGTCATGACATGCTGAACTACACTTCAATTTTAATTAATTCAGCACACAAGTCATGTCGATTGCTGGTATAATTTGTCCATCTTAAACTCAGGCACAATCATACTCATAACATCTGGATATGTTATTGTATTGATTAGATTGCATTGACCAGTGTACTCCACACTATCAGACATACTCAGATATGTATTTTCTTTTATATCACACTTTGTGATTTCATTTGTGATTTAATCACATAATGATTGAATTCATGATATCGTCAACTGTGTTCCATGTAAAAAGAAATAAGAACGTTAAATCATCTACCTTAAGGTCGATCTTTCGATACGCAGATAATGCCTCAGATTTAACAAAATAAGAAAATAAAACAAGTTGAAATTGTATAACCTAACAACAATCAGGTCGGTACTCCCGTACACGCAGAGAAAGTCCGATGAGTTATACGAAGCACCAAAGAAAATAAAGCAGAACGTCAAACGAACAACAATCAGGTCGGTCTTGTGGACACGCAGAGAAAGTCCGATCGTTTGACAAAATAAAGAAAATTAAACAAGTTTAAATTTTTGCAAAATGAACACATGTATACACAGTGACTTCTCATTTTTCTTTTCCACATATCTTTTCTTTAATATCTTGAGATACGCATCAAGATGTTGTCCACTTGGTCAAGCATTAGTATTTTTTTAATATCACATCTGAATACTTTTTGATTTAATGTCGAGCCTACCAAGCATATCGAGCAATGATCTTATGGCTTTTTCATCTATTTTATCCATGAGTCAGACAAGTAAGCCAATGTACCATCATTTCCCAAATATATCGGATACAATTTCTCATTTTTCAATGTTTTTGAAATTTTATGTTTTTCAATGTTTTTGTATTTTTCCTTTTTCTCCCCCTTAAAATGAAAACTCTAATTTTGGATTTTCATTTTAACAAAAACACAAAGACACTATTTTTGGTTTTTAAATTTTCTCCCCGTAAGCTACATACGGAATATAAAAGAAAGAAAATTGATCAATCGATACTGATACCTTGCAGTTTAAGCTTCCAGATAAACTTCAAGATTTGTAAGATATAGCATTCAATTTAAGTTAAGCAGGAGACTCCACTATCAGTAACCGCTTGAAGCTTTAAACTTCACAATCACCAAGAAGTCTTCTTGAAGAAACCTACACACTGGATTTAAAGATTAGTACTCAAAAGACCCGAAGCACACAGCTTCTGGTCGACCAGTGTCTTTAACAAAATCAGTTCCAGCCTTGCTGACCACTTTAGGTCGCCACTGCATTTGCTTTTTCATTTATAACTGAGTCATCATCATGTGATGAACCACCAACACTTGAATCAAATTTGAAAAATTGTTTCGTTTTAGATTTTGATTTGGAAGGTGTAGACCCAGTAAAAATCCTGCCTGATTCATCAATAAATGTTGCAGATTTGTTTGAAAATGTTCTTTTTACAGATTCAGGACAATCCCGTGCCATTTGTCCCTTTCGGCGACATTTATAGCACAAACGATAGGATCGTTGAGATTGGGATTTGTCCTGAACTGAAGGACATCTATCAATAAACTCAGAATCATCAGAAATATCATCAAAAATTTGAAATCTGTTAGAATGTACCCATTTCGATATAGGACTTCGAGGTGTGGAATTTGACGCAGATGATGAAGAATCCTTAACTTTTTGAGCATCTCGAGAAGAACTTTCAGACGAAGCCTTCTTCTGAATCTTTCCTCCAAACCCTTTTTCCATTGTAGACATGAACACTTGAGCCAATTGTTAAATTTGTTCCAAGCTTGTGTCTTTCTTTTCTTTTAGAGCTTTCTTGGGCATATTCTTCTTGTCTTTATTTTCAAACTTTTTACCCTCACTTCCCAAACCTGAACACTTATAACCTGATAGCTTTGATAAATCAATTTGTAAACCAGAAGGACCAGCTTTAGCAGCTTGATTGAATGCTGCTTTAATATCCTTCAACTTGTTAGTTTCTACCAAGTTAGCAGCAGCTTGTGCTTCACTCAACAAACCCTCATTTTTTCTTAATCACCTTGTCAACAGAAATGATTCCTTCATCAGACATAAACCCACCAGAGACAAACTTTGATGGTGATTTTGCAATCAGACTTTCCTTCTTTTCCACTTTCTTGTTTGAAACATTGATGTCTTCTTCTCAGCTTTCTTAGGAACAAATTCAGAATAGTCACCAATTATTTCAGAAGATTTGACAACAACCAGAGGATCAGTTTGAACCAATGAGGGTGGTAACTGATTGAATTCTTCTCCGACAAACACTCTTTTGAAATTCTCGTCGTTGCACAAATAACTGGTGAAAGAGTGTGAATTCTTCAAATTATTTAGTTGACGATTCAAATCCAGAACTTGACCATTTAAATCTGATATATTTTTCTGAGCTTCACCCAATGCCTTTTCTGATTCTATCAGCTGTTCTGAAACTCTGTTAGACAAAGACTTTTCTCTTCTCACTTTATCATGGGCATCGAACATTTCCTGTTTAACCTTTTCCACCTTTCCTTGATAAATCTCTACATTTCTTGTCAACAATTTGTTTTCTTTTGTCAGATCGGTGACTTTATCTTGTAATTTTGACTGGAGGACTTGATGATCATTGTTCGAAAGCATGATTTCATCATAAGCTTTTTGAAGTTCAAAATTGGTGATCAGAAGTGATTCCACTCTTGCTTTAGATTTCTTATACAAGGCATCAAAATCTCCAATGGCATCCTTTGCTTCGAACTCCCACTTTTCAACCTTTGTAACTAACTCAGCATTTTCATTTTGTAACTTCAAGATCTGTTCGTTATTGACACCAACAATCTCATCCAATCTTGCTTTTAGCTCTAAAACATCTTCTATCAACACTTTCTTTTCTTGTTCCAACATTGCATTAGCTTTGAAAATCTCATCAGAAAATTCACACTTTCTTTTGTAACCTTCTATCTCTTCTTCTTTCTTCTAATTTTCAACAATCAACCCTTCCTTTTCAGAAATCAATTCTCGAACCTTTCATTCTTTTTTTAGCACAAAATTCACATGTTGACTCATACCCACTAACTTCAGAATCACTTGTTTCAGATGTACTTGTTTGAGATTCAGAATCACTTGATTCAACTTGCATAGTAGCCATCAATGCATAATTTCTGGAGAATGAACTAAAAATGCAGATTCATCTGGAAAATCCTTAGCCCAATCATATCCTTCCTCGGCCACCATTTCTTTTGCATCTTTATTATGGTCATGATTATCTGAAGTACTTGGTTTATAAGAAGATTGCTTGCATTCTCGAGCAAAATGTCCTAATTTGGAACATTTGTAACATTTCAGTTTAGACTTATCTAAACCCAGTTTGCCTCCTTGAATTATAGAATTCTTGCCATGTTTATCCATAAACCTTCTTCCTCTTTCAACAAGCATAGCAAACTGCCAATCCAAATCTAATTTATGCAGTTGATCATCATCCATCTGTTTTAGATCCTCCGGAACCAAACCAGAATTACCAATTTGACTAATTATGGATCCAGACGAAGATAATATGAAAGCAGATAACAAAGCAGCTAGATCTTCGGTTGCTTGATTAGAAGTAGACTTGCTTGATGATCTATCAGGAATAATAAAACTGTAACCCGAAGAATAACCAGTATTTTCATACTTTCCAGCAAGAAAAGCTGTTGATGATGGATTACTGCTTAAATAGAATGTGATTTTGTTTTAGCATGCACAGTAGCAGAATTTTCTCCAAAATATACTTCGGGATTCTGAATAGATGGAGTTGCTGACTTTTTCACAAGTAATTCCATTTCTCGACCTTGTAATTTGCTTATCAGTCGATTGAATGTCCAACTTGAGTAGTTTGGATCATTAGACAACATCATCACAAAATTCTCCCACTTTTCGGGTAGAGCTTCCAGGAATTTCTCCTGTAATTCATCATTTTCTTTCTTAACACCTACAATGTCAAGTTCATTGATTAAATGTGAAAACCTTGCAATCAAATCTGTGATCTTCTCATTCTCACAAAGCCTGAAATTGTCAAACTCTTTCTTCAAAACTTTCTTTCGAGTGTTTTTGTACTGATCATTACCCTCACATATTTCCTTAATAGCATCCCATAATTGTTTCGAAGTTGGAAAATTCTTAAACTATTGCATCAAATCTTTGGGTAACGCCATCGTGAGAAAACTATAAGTTTTCTTTTCTCTTGCAAATACCTTCTTTTCTTCAGGCTCAAAATCACTTATCGATTTTGGTAAAGTATTAGCAATCAACGGATACTCATATTGTTTTTCAATCGGAATCCAACAATCAACATCTTGTGAGTATATGTAAGATTCAAATCTTTTCTTCCAGTTATGATAATCTTCCAATCGAAGTAATTTAGGAACTTTCTGAGTTGTTCCGATTTCATTATCATAGTTCATCATGTCTTGCATCGAGGTTTGCATAGCTGAAAACGCTTGAAATCACTCATCTTGAAGTTAACAATCGAATGTCAAAACTTCGAACTAAAAAATGGAGGTCTTCCAAGCGGATTTTGGGGGTCAAACCGGAGGGTACTAGCCGTTAGGCGAGTAAAAGTATAGATTTCGTCGAGACGAACGTTTTGGCTGGTATTAGCTCCCGTAACTCTTAACGGTTCTCAAGTTACGCCAGTTTTAGTGAAGACCACTTTTCTGTCAGCGTACCAAGCCGTCGACTTCCGTACCAATGAGATTCAACGTACCACCAGCGAACCAAACAAGTCAGCGTACCAAAACTCGGACCAGAAATATCAGCGTACCAACTTGGGCAGCATACCAATTTGGTACGGCGTAACTGCCAGCGTACCCAATGTTTAGAAATCAGTTTTAAGCTCAAAATCACTCGGAATTGGACATAAATGATGAAAAACAAAGAAAAACCCAATGTTTCTCACGTACTCTAGAATCCGAAAATTGACTAAATCGTAGCAGTAGAGCAACCAAATATTCTGATACCACTTGTAAAACCACGAAAACGGATCTTACTACTGCATGATTCGGTTAATCAATGAACACGGATGTAAATAAAGCTTGTGCTTTATTGATTCACTAAGAGTTACAAGCTAGAGAGAGAAACACACTCAGTTACACACATTTAAGAATATGAAGAATGACAGAACAACTAAACTCTCTCTAACACGAACTATTTATAGTCACTTACATACTGGCCGACGTACCACCTAGCGGACCAGTTGGTACGCCCGTACCAACTGGTACGGCGGACCATATGGTACGGCCATCTTGGTATGTTGACTATATGACTCACACAGACGCTCTAGACTAGATACAATACACGAGACACAACGTAACATATGAATATGCTCTAACACTTTTTGATAAATCGAACTTCTACCGTCAAGTTAAAGTTCTTTGGACGATTCTGGAGCTAGAGATCGAGCTAGGAGCAAGGGGGAAACTCTTGGGATCAAGCATTCGACTACAATTGATTGCCTGGTTATTTTTTTCTTCTTGTTTTCTAGTAATTGTTTTAGTTCTATCATGATTATGATCAAAGCTTAGATCTTTATCCGTGTTCTTGACATTACCATGATTCTTGGCTAAACTATTTGTGCCACTTAGACCATAATGACAACTAATTTGTGTTCTTGACTATTTTATCGGTTTATGACAATTCATTGATGGATGACAATTTAGTAAAGTACCTTTCTTTACTGTTTTGATGCATGTGCGTATCCTAATTGAGTATATGATTAAAATCTGTTTCTTACAATGTCTACGAATGTCTTTCGGTTTGGATGTTGTAACTGATTGTTTGCCTTAAGGTTAGCAGTTAAAGTATGGTTTAGGAGACGTCCAATTCCATAGAAATAGTTGATGATTGGATTCTTGATTTTGATATTCCACTTCACTTAGAAATTCGAGAGGTGAAAGTGTGTCAGATAATCGGGTTAGTAAGAGTCTTAGGTAGAATTGTCTCAAAAGGTAATTTCCTAGGGTTTCTAGATAGCTTGTTATTCATGTCAAATTGTAGGTAGATTAAAGGTAACTCCTTTCGACTTAGGTTTCTAGGGTGATTGAATGGGAAGGACCGAGACGAGAACCAATTGTTCGGGTACTAGAGTAGTCGTTAGGAAGGACCAAGAGAGTTGAACCAACCAACTCGTGAGCGTATTCGATCTTTATTCTTTAGGAACCGTATTGCGTCACATCCTGAGAGTGTTTTGGGGTCCAGTAAGGGTTTTTTGGGGTTATCATTAAGATCCTAGTTGACATCATAATTTTCATAGCCGAGAGAAGTCAATTGCATTAATTAGGAGTCTAGGTCTATGTGGTACTTGTTCTCTCATCTGCATTCATCTAAAGTTTCCCGCTTTTCGGTAGTTAAAGTAGTTAATTAGTTAATTAGTTAATTTATTTTCTAAATTTAAAATCAATCAAAACAAATCATTTCACATAATATTTCATTATCTTAGTTAATTTAGTTATCTAGTGTCTCTAGGGTTCAAACCCGGTCTTCCATAAGCTATACTATAATCGATAGGTATACTTGCCTAGCGGCTCGGTCTAGTTTTCGGTTTATTGAGTTTTAATTAGGTGTGTCTAGGGTAGATTTAATTTAGTAATTTTTAGTGACCGTTCCGAGCACATCAATCCCTAACAAGTGGTATCCGAGCTTAGGCTCAGTTACACATAGGGAACACACATAACGAAAGAGTTGTGGTAGATCTAGGTTTAAAAGCGTATAATTATAAAAAGTTAGATGTTTAGGGAAATACGCCGATGATCAGAATTTCAAGAGGCTGAACAGATCATGGGATGATGAAGAGGTCATGTAATTAAGATAAAGTATGGTTAGAAAGATCCAACATAGATTGGAGAGTTAGGAGACTCAAACATAATCAAGGGATCAGAAAGTATGGTGTTATTCATGAGTTTTAGAGATATAACATTGATCATAGAGGCTGGAGTTTGAGATGTGATCAAGGATCAGAACGACCTGTAAAATGACTACTACTTCTCAGAATCGCTTAGAAATAGTCATTGTGCTTGATTGTTTCATTGGGAGCAAGAATGGCAAGTCAAGATGGGGTCATGTAGGAAGTTTTACTTCTAGTTCATAGAATTTCATGGATAGGATGGGATTGTTTTTGTAAGAAGCGCACCCAGAACCAAAGTGGAGATTCAAAATGAATAAGCATGGAGAGGTTCAGAAAAATCAGTCAAAGGATATCGTGGCAGTGGGAGCACGGGATATCGTGTTTCAGTTGTAGGGACCTGCAACAGTGGGAGCACATGTCGTGTTTCATTCATAGTTCTAGGAAGACAATGGGTTAGAACTAGCTAGTACTCCAACTATAGTCTCTCCGATAGATATCTTGCTTAAAGGGAGAGTGTTTTTTCTTAGTTATCTCAGAATCTGGCGGAAAGCAGGTTAAAAAGGACAAAGAACGAGTAAAGGACAAATATAGCCATAACTAATGAGTTAGAGCTCTAGGGAGTTTCAATGGGCCTTCAGGTTAACTGATGAGGTGACCGTTGCAAGTAGTGCAAGATATTACAGAATGAAAATGGATGGCAATTTGAAGATTAAGAAATCCTTTAAGTGAGAGATTGTTAGGATTGATATGGAGACTTTATGTTGAAATATAGTTAGCCCTATTTTCGGCCAACATTAATTATGTGAAATATCTTTAGCAGGTTGTCACATACTCGTTATCTTAATTAGAAAGCCGAAATCATCTAGAATTTATGTTTCCTTTCGCCCTAAGTAATATAAGTATTATAAATAGATTGTGGGGTCATTGTAATTAGTGTGCATATAAATAAGTATAAACCTTAGTTGCAGCTTGTGAACGTATGTCACATCGCCCAAACCACGTTAATTCTAGTGTTTATTTACTTTGCTGCAGTTTCTTGATTGTGTGTGTGCGCGTTTAGATACGACTCGCTAACAACAATGCTATAGTCAAATAACCGGCCTCATTGGAGCCGTTATTGACTATCAATTGGTTTGATTTATAAGTATTGCTGAAGGTTAAGAAATATCTAATTGGTGTTGTTATTATAACCGTAAGCTTTGGAGATTTCCTAACGAGACAATAAATGTCAAATAGAACATTCTCAAAAAGGAGTTTAGTTTTGTATTTTATTGTTAATTTCTTGTGAATGGAAAGTGCCTCTGGCCGGTAATGCTATTGGGTCGAGTAGTTTCTAAATTCACATTTATATTTGAATTTAGAAATTACCTTGTTGGGTCGTGCCCGGCTCTGGCTCGTTTGCGAGTTCCCGGTTTCTTTTCCTCCTTTATGGGTTCCATTTCGGCCCTTGGCTCGGGTGGTCTCTGTTGCCCACTTCGCTCCCTTCACTGTTGCCCCGATGGGGACGTCGGAGCCAAGGGTATCTCCCGTCTCATCGCCCACCTCAAAACCCTTCACCTCTCTTCTGAAGATCGTCAGATATCTGTGCGAGGAGCCTTGTCTACCGACCTCGATATGTTTCTGGCCTTCGACAGTGCCTTAAAATGCCATGGTGTGTGGTTGTGCGGGAGGTGTATGAGGATTCATGCCTTGAGTCGTGGGTTCCACGACCCTGACGGCATCGCCCGGTACGTTACCCCGATTGAGGGTGAGGGTACGCGCCTTATTGGGATCTCGGCGCCTCATTAACCTGTCGATTTGGGCTCCCTCACGTCCTCCTTCTCGTTGGACGTGGAGCTCCTTGATCGTGTTTTCAGGGCCCGTTGTACTACCGTTAAGAGCGTCCCGCACAGCTGCTGCATGGCTTTCTCCCAAGCCCTTAAAAATGCTCTCCTCACGGTGGCGGGTCGACCTGATTCCGTGGCCGCCTGGGTGCGTCTTCTTCTCCTTCCGCGGTGCACGCTGCATGTTTTTAAACCCTAGAGTCGACAGGAATGTCGCTGTGGAAATCGGAAGGCTTTGCAGTGTCGCTCCATCATGACTTCCTTATCCACCTGGGTGGGGGATGACGGGGTCGAGCAGTTGGTTGGTCGCCTCCTTGACGTTTCCGGTGGGGGGACATATGGGGCTGATAAAGATAAAGGTGACCAGGCCGCCTCTAATGTCAAACGGGGTCTCCAGAAAGTTGCGGATGGGCATTTTACTGCTGTTGTGAAGGTGCTATCTTCTTCTGGGGTTGCGCCGTACAACGCCGAAACTATTCGTGCTTTGGTGGCCAAGCACCCGTCTCGACCGGGCCCTTCCATGCCTAATGACCCTTTTGCTGAGCCCGCGCTGGTCATTACCGCTGATCGGGTCCTCGACGGCATTAAATCGTTTCCTAAAGGGACTTCTTGTGGTAGGGACGGGTTGAGGGCTCAATACTTTTTGGAACAGTCTCTGTGGGGAAGGGTATGCCATTGCCAATGACCTTTTGGGTGCTATGACTTCGGTCGTTAACTTATGGCGGGGGGGGGGGGGGAGGTGCCCAGTTAGTCTAGCGGAATTCGTTACATCGGCGCCCCTCATGCCGCTTTTAAAACCTGACAATGGGATTCGGCCTATTGCGGTGGGCACTATTTGGCGCAGATTGGTTTCCAAAATCACCATGAGGGGGGTTGCTAAGGATATGACTCAATATCTCTAAGACTTTCAGTTCGGGTTGGTGTCCCCAGCGGGGCCGAGGCTATTTTGCATAGTGTCAATCGTTTCCTGGATGCTCGGCATGCCGATGGGTCCCTTGCCATGCTCACCGTGGACTTCTCTAATGCCTTTAACCTTGTCGACCGATCGTCTTTACTACGCGAGGTTCGGCTAAGGTGCCCGACTATCTCGCCTTGGGTGGACTTCTTATACGGGCGGGCGGCTCGTTTGTACTTGGGGAACGATCATATTTGGGCCACTATGGGGGTCCAGCAGGGTGACCCGCTGGGGCCACTCCTGTTTGCCCTTGTTCTTCACCCCCTTATCCACCACATCCGGGACACTTGCCGCCTCTTTCTACAAGCTTGGTACCTCGATGATGGCACGGTCATTGGGGATGTTGAAGAGGTTGCCAGGGCACTCGAAATCATCAAGGTTATGGGTCCGCCCTTAGGGTTGGACCTAAATATAAAGAAGACCGAACTTTTCTGGCCGAATTGTGACGGTAGGAAGACTCGTCCGAGGCTTTTCCCAATTGACATCAGCAGGCCGACATTGGGGGTGAAGCTTTTAGGCGGAGCGGTCAGCAACAATGGGGGGTTTATCCAAGGTTTGGCGTTGAGGAGGGCCAATACAGTTGCTGATCTTATGCGCCTCCTCCCCAAACTTGGTGATCCCCAATGTGCCCTCCTCCTGCTCGTTCGTGCATGGGTATCACCAAACTTTTCTTTGGCCTCAAAACATGTCCTTTCCTTCATGTGGCTCGGGCAGCGGTGGCTTTTGACAGCGATCTTCGTGCGGCCATTGAAGATATTGTCGTGAGTGATTGGTTTTTCTTTGGGGACCTCCAATGGTGGGTTGCCTCCTTGCCCATCAAGTTGGGAGGGCTTGGGGTCTACTCGGCTGGCGAGGCCTCCTCCTATGCTTTCGTGGCCTCGAGGACCCAATCCTGGGGGCTCCAGGACCACATCCTTCGGGAGTTTGGGGTATGCTCTATGGACTCGGCGTACACGGGCGCGTTGGCTGGTCTTCGCGACTTAATTCCGGGCTTTGATCTTAGCGGTTTCTCTAACAAGGACACCGCCCCACCCAAAGCCCAACATGTTTTGGCGAATGTCCTTTTTAGTATAACCGTGAGAGAAATGGAAGCTGCTTTCGGGATGACAACTAGGGAAAAGGCGGTGTGAGAATCCTTCCCCAACCACATGCTCAAGATTTCCTCCTCGTCCTCCCCATTAATGGGCTGGGGCAGCACATGTCGCCAGTCGAATACCGGGCAATTCTTAAATATCGGCTTATGATCCCCCTGTACCCGAGTGATTAGAGATGTCCAGTGTGCAGCAAGGCATGCTTGGATGCTTATGGGGAACACGCGGTCCATCAAAAAAAGCTCCCCGGTTTCAAATACCGACATGATCTGGTCCGGGACATTTTATTCGACATTTTCAAAAGAGCCGGGATATCTGCGAAGAAGGAAGCCCCGGTTAATTTTTTGTCGGATCCATCGAACGGGCGTTCCTCCCTTCGCCTGGCGGACGTCCTTGTCTTTGGGTGGAAGCACGGGAAGCACGCCTGTGTCGACCTTATGGGGGTTTCCCCTCTCGTGGGGTTCAAGGGCTCTGGTTTTCGTGCAGGCCAGGCTGCCACGAATGCTGCTATAGGGAAGGTGCACAAACATGAGGAAGCGTGTCTGGTGAATCAATATGTGTTGTTCCTTTTACGTTTGATACATTCGGCTACCTTGATCCGGAAGCCGTGGACACTTTGAGTCGCATCCAGAAGGTCATGCATGGGAATGTGGCGACTCCTAGGGTTTTGATTGTGGTTTTCACTCGGTTAGACTTTGCTATTCAGAAGGGGCTGGCAGGCAGCTTGTTGCCCGCCTTCCTTATACTTCATTTTGAGTTGTAACCGTTGTTTCGTAATTGAATATTAACAACCATTTGAGCTAAAAAAAATTATCTAATATCTTACTAGTCAGATAGTTTTAGTTATATATTCTATCGTTCCAAGAAATATATATAATTTAAAAAATAAACAGTATAAATGTTACACCTTGATCATAGCAATTATTTAACGAATTAATTAAGTAATTTTAATGGTATGTAAATCATTTTTGTTTACATAGCCTATTTAAACAGGTTATTATTAGTTACTATTACCGTTGGTCAAACTCAGTTTTTACGACCAAATAATTCTGAACAATGTCTTCCTCAAAAGCATATTTGTTGGACCAAATAATTCTGGGAAAAACATTTTTACAAATAAAGTCAGATGTTATATGCAACAATATATATTTATGTCTACCTGTTGCATGTACATTTCTTGCTTATAAAACAAATCTTATAAGCTGCTATTTATTAGCTATATGTATCGTATCAATTAATAGTTGCATAGACCGTACGAATATGATGGTCAATTGTGACCCTAACTGTTATCAATTTTATTATTTTGTATCCTTGTATTTTATTGTCCAGACAAATGGTAAATTAAAACTTGAGACTATGAGTAGGATAACTTTTAGGATTAAAAGATATTTAAATGTAGATTTTTTTATCTCCGATATCTTATTCGAAAAAGATATAATATATATATTACAAACACGTAAAAATGTCATGTGGATATTTTGTCAATCATCTCGTGTCAATGTGGCTCTCAAATCCAGTGAGTAGTGTGCAATTGTCTGGACATCAATATCCAAGGTACTTTCTGTTGATCGAATCCTGAATCGTTAATATAATAAACAGATAATAATAAGAAAGATTACCTGTAAGCATCTGGTTGAGATCAGCAGTAGTTAGGTTGTCCATCATGTGAGTAGCCTTGGTTCCCCTTTAGGGTGTATAGCTAATGATGGTGTAAGGTTTCGTGAGGGTTCACGAAACAGAGAGAGAGCCGAGAGAGATGAGAGAGAGGTCGAAAGTTTTGTGGTGGTGATTAACCTTTAATCTCTCCCTAAGAGCCTCTATTTATAATACACCCAAGGGGAAACCCTAGCCCATCTAGAAAGGGTAATTACGTCCATCAAGTAATACCAGATAGGGTTAAAACCGTAATTGATTATTTAAGATAAATGATTAAAGGACATAAGATATTTATTTATATATATATACCGAAATATATTAAGATATATAAATAAATATTGTCTTACATTCTCCCACTTGGCCGAATGATCATTTATATGAGGTACCAGATAAGTCTGATCAGAATTTAGTACTCATTTCAATTTT
>JBCNJP010000024.1:58443331-58476046 GCA_039602395.1 Deinandra increscens subsp. villosa | reverse complement strand
GATCATGGCTCCGGTGGATGTGCGTCGATCAATCCACCCGGTGGACGTTTTGCCTATCGTGGCTCGTCTTTATCGTCTTCACAATCGTCATCCCGAGTCTCTCCCATTTCTACCTCGCGTGTAGCGATTGCGATAATCGACACGCGAGGCCTTATGATAGCCACGTCCAGTTGTCCCTCAGCAGCATTGCCACGCTTTCGTTTGTTTGCCTCTCCCAGTTTGTAAGGTTTTACGGACTTCGGAGGTTTCTGTTCTTTGATAAGCTTTGTAACGAAAGCGATATTGTTCGCAAGGGTTACACCGAACAACTTGATGTAAGTGTTCTTTTTCTCTTTGATCATTTAACGTTAACTTTACTGTTTTTTAAACTAGTGATCTGTCAATGATTTAAATTTACGATAAGTGGTCTAGTTAGGTGAGACCCATTGAACTGAAGTTTTATAGATCGGCCGGTTGTAGGTGGGACCCATTGACACAAGTAAACCTGACATTTTAGTTGGACCTTATTTTTTAATAAGAACTTTTTTCTTGAAAAATATCACCTTTACAAAATTAGTCATAATTTTTAAAATTATTTATGATGTCATAAGTTACATACTGTTTGTTTAGTCCGATTAGTGAACCGGTAAAGCGGTCAGTTAGATGATTGATCTGGTTATAAAAACATTGATTGATTCTGATTACACGACTAACGGGATCATATGTTTCGGATTATATGTTCAGAGCTCGCTTAAAATGGTCTTCATATTTGTTGCACCATGTTTCATCGCTGAGGCCGCATACAAGATCTGGTGGTACACATCAGGTGCCACCGCTATTCCGTTCTTAGGCAATGCAATCCTGAGTGATGCTGTCGCATGCACGTTGGAGCTTGCATCTTGGCTCTATCGAACCGTGGTGTTCTTCCTCGTTTGTGTCTTGTTCCGCCTGATCTGTCATCTACAGATCCTTCGTCTCCAAGATTTTGCGCAAGTGTTCCATGTGGACTCTGATGTCGAATCCGTACTGAAAGAACACCTTAGGATTCGGAGGCATCTACGCATCATTAGCCATAGATATCGCGTGTTCATAATGTGGGCACTCATTCTCGTCACGATTAGCCAATTCACATCACTTCTTGACACTACTCGGTCCACAGCAGATCTCGACATATTCAAAACCGGTGAACTCGCAGTAAGTGATTCCTTACACTATGGTTAAAACTATGGATGCTAAACAGGTCGTGTTCGTAGGTTGACAGGTCCGACCTGACATGAATCTAAAAATAGTGTCAGACATATGAGGTTGAACACGACATGATAACTGATGGTTGACACGAATACAACCTGTTTAATCCGATTTTTTTTTATTTTAATATTTTTCACATATTAATGTTTTAAAATTATAATTTTACAATAAAATATGATACTAATTTAACTTGTGACACAAAGTACATATAAAAACCAAAATAAAAAAATAAATAGGTTAAACTGGTTGACAAATATATTACCCCTTTAGCTAAAAGGGTTCACGGGTTCAACTTGAAACCATCTTGCCGGGCTTAGTTCAACTATCCGGATCAGATAATCAGATTAATGACTTTTTGTAACTGATTTGTTGTTGTTTGTGTTATGTGTAGTTGGTTTCTGTAAGTTTGCTTGCTGGGATAATGATACTACTAAGGAGTGCCACCAGGATCACACATATGGCTCAAGGTGTGACCAGTTTGGCTGCTAAATGGCATGTGAGTGCAACCATTGAGTCATTTGACCCAAATGATGCAGGTGACACAGAAACCCCACCCATGGGTGTGTTGGGTAACCAACTTTTTAGCAGCAATGGTCATGCATCAGCATCTGATAATGAAGAAGATGTTGGCAGTGAAGATGAGCTGGAGAGCACTAAACTCATACCTGCATATGCTCGCAGCACCATTTCATTCCAGAAAAGACAAGCCTTAGGTAACTCCTTTTTAACCATTTCAATATTCTCAAAACGCATTTAGGTGATATATATTTGAGGCAGTGACATTCTTTATGAATCGGGAATCTCACCTGTCCACGACCGATGTGAGATTTGACCTGAGTTTTTATTTTGTTTTTGAATTTGTTGTAGTAACGTATTTCGAGAACAATGGAGCGGGGATCACGGTGTTCGGGTTTACGCTGGATAGGACTTCATTGCACACTATAGTGATGATAGAAATGTCACTTGTCTTATGGTTACTTGGAAAGACTGTTGGAATCTCTTGAAGCCTGCAACATGATCACCTTCATTGCTGAATTTTTACTAGAGTAGAAATAAAGTTTTGTGAGAAGGGTCAGTGAGCATGTATTTATCATCTATATATTATTTATTTATTTATTTATAATTTTATTCAATTTATATGTCATTTCCCAGTTTCCATTTCTTTGTACAATCTGATCAGCATTGATTGTTCATTTATATATATGTTTATTATATTCTTAATCATTGGATGCTTTTAAGTACTTTTGCATCACATTCACATGATGTTGTCTTTTTAGCCTAGCTTTTGAATCCATTTAAGAAACATATATATAATATAAAGATGTGTGGGATCCTGAGTTGTCTAGGCTATATATGAAAACAAGAACTAGTTAATTAAGTCTTATATATAAAGAATCAAAGAACCATCTGTAAGGTTAACTAAAGACCATGTGATGTGATTTATTCTATGTAACCTAAACATACTCACATGCTAACTAAAAGCTAATATTTAGTTTTATTTATATATATGTTAACAAGTCTTTTAGACCCGTGGATGCACGACTGTATTTAAAAAAAGAACAAATAATAAAATACGTCAAACATCTATAATTTGTTATATCAAGGTAAGTATTATATTATGGTAATACTTATTTCACAGAGCAGTAAAGATTTGAAATATATTTTTCGTTTGTGGAAAATTTTAAATTACTAAGCTACTTATTGCACCGCGTAGAAAATCTTTGAAATATAGCTTTGAATTGCTTTTAGTAGATACTCTCAAATTAGTTTTCTTCTTACCATATAATCTATTTACGAAGTGATCGTAAAGCTTTGAAATGCTTTTAGTAGACACTCTCAAATTAATTTTCATGTGACTATCCAGCAGAAGGTAGGTTTTGCGCCATTTGTCAACCTACAACAAAGCCTACAATCAGATCAGATCAGTTGCTCTTGCTATCTCTGTGTGTACAAATATGTGCATGTTGCGACTGAGGTCTCGTGTATGTGCAGATCAAAATATTGCTTATAGTGATATGGTATGTAATTATACAATAAAGCAGTGGTAATGTAAGCAAGGTCAAACAGATTGGTGAAGTTGAAAGCGAAAACGTTGGTCCAAAGCCCAACATGGTGCCTCTTAGCTATAACCCAATGCCTTCTTGCATGTGTGTTTATGGTAGCTATGATATAGTCAAAGCTAAATCAATGTAGAAATAATGTAAAATAGTTCGAACATAATTAATAAACCTATAAATGAATACTAACAAAAGCATAGTGGATAAGATTCAGAAGAAAAAAAAGACATAAGAAAATAGGAAGCTATAACTTACTTATATATTAAAGGCACTGAACATATTAAAAAAATAAGTAAGATGAACATGTATACGTTCAGAACAACGGAGGCAAGGAGAATGTGATTGTGACGTCTTGCAATCCTGTTAACAATTAAACAGTAGTGTAAATTACGAAATATAAAATTGAAGTATTTACAATGATAGCAAATATTTGGATAGTTATTGCTCCTCTATAGCATATCATTTTTAAAAAAAAATTATATGATGTACCTTCAAATAAAGAACATGGAAGACACAAAATTAGACCTGAAAAAAAAGTAGAATTGAAGAAATAAGTTAACATTACATATCTATTAACCATTAAACTATAGTGGGAAATACAAAACTTAAATATTGAAGTATTTATAATGATATAAAATATAAGCATAGAATGCACATCAGCAGGAAAGTTATAGGTGCTCTATAGCATGAAAAAATAAGAAAAAGCTTATAATCAAATGGATGTGTCCTTGATCACAGTGCAAATTAAAAGGAGTAATCAAAGTTGTGGGAACTAACACTCCATATATGAGAAAATAACCTGAAATGCAATCACATAAACTGAAGTTATACATTGTGGCAACATTTTAGTAACCTACAGTGTTTCTTATCCAAACACAATAAATAAAAAAAGATAATTATAGTAGATTGAGTTGAGACATGCCAAAAAAAAAAATCTCGACCTAGAGATATAGCTTAAAAATCAATGGGCAAACAGATGATATTAAATTAGGGAATTTTAATTTGTAAGAAACACTGTAATGGCGGCATGACAAAAGGCTTTTAGTTGTGATTGCTTGGTAAATGATTGATCTTTATCATGTCATTGAAAATAACAAAAATAAACAAATTAATGATTTATGTAGGAAATAATAGAATAGCTAATAATCACATTAATCATGTTTGATCGATGTAATGTTTTATTTTCGATGTTGTAGTTTAGATTAGATAGTCGACCCTTTACTGACCCATATTACCATGATCCTGATTTGTTTGCCGTAAGACAGTATGACCGTCACCATTTGTCATTTTAATTGTTGCAGCTTAGTAATAAGTTATCTTACAATAGTTAGGAAAAAAATAAGGATTTGTTGACCATTACAATAACTATTTAGTTAGAAATTAAAAATTTACTACATGTATTTTATTAGAGATTAGAAATTTATTAATTATACTGTTGAACTTTATACGTGAAACGTTCTAATAAATATTCGGAATTTAAATTTTCTAAAATATAAATTTAGAAGTTTTAAAGATCTCATAATTACATTGTATTAATACCAATGATCCCTATCCCAATTGGCTAGGGGGAGGTACCAAAGACATTATAATGGGGAAGTCTTGGGTTCAAGTCTCACTTGTAACAAAAAATAAATCAATGGGGTTACAGGTTGGGTCAGGGGGTTTTCTCACCTATGGTGAGTTTCCTCCTGATGGGGATTGGAGATGATCGGGTGGGTGGGTAATGTCTCCGTTAGTGATCCAAATTTATCGTTCAAAAAAAAATTACATTGTATTAATAATAAATTTAATATTTATTAAATGTAATATTAAATTTTACATGTGGAAAGTTAAAATAACAATAAAAAATTTAATTTGATTTTTTTTAAATTTAATTTAGAAATTTGCAAAGATTTGAAATTTCATTATATTTAGTTAGAAATTTATAATTTATTAAATGTAAGATTCAATTTTATATTTAGAAAGTTAAAATAATACATTATTAAAATTTATATATTAATCTAATCTAGTGTTAACATGTGGACATGATGATATGAAGACCCTAGAAAAGGATAACGTGACAACTATCTTAATGCTTTATTATGATTAATAAAGATTAAAAAAAACTATATTTAGAGATGGGAGTAATCTTTCATTTCTCCTACCGTCTTTTACACCCTCTCCTTTACACGTTAGCTTCATATCATTTTTCTTAACTTTTTTTCGTTTCACCCCTAAACTCCCTAACCCTTTTTTTTTAAATAAATGCATTTATTTTAATAAAAAATACAAAATAAACAAAAGGAAATGCATTAAATTACTAAAAAAAACATCATAAAAATAAACATTATTAGGCAAACTTCTAAACCCTTATATTTTCTCTTATAATACCTCAAAATGGTAAAAAAGTGAAATCCAAATTGTTATTGTTTCGGTATTGTATGAATAAACTGTCAATTTTTGATATTTTTCGCATGTGACTTATGACTTGTGAGCTTTGCTCCCATGACTTATGGGTCTAGTAGCTAAGAAAAAAGAAGACCAATTTGCGGTTATGATTGCTGTTAAGCCTTCCTCCATAACTGATCTAGCAGTTAGGTTACTATAGAGGACAATGATATCCAATTCAACTAGCATATGTGTGAAGGCTAATTTTCGATTTAGGCCATTACGGCTCGGCCCAAGTTATATCCCATAAGTCGATGGGTGCATAAGGGGTTTTAGGGTTAATTATCTTTCTTGTTCCTTAAGTTAGTTAACACTATAAATATCAAACCGAGTTCAGGGTTTTGACATGAGATATAGTTATTGTATCAGGGTTTTTGAGTTATATTTCCTAGTATACTAAAAGTGAGTCATTTTTATAATTGTGTGGTTATTATTGTCAAACTTGAATTGATATCAGAGCTGGTTCAAGGTTTTAATCGATCTATGTTAACCTAGTTGTTGTGAAAGATTATCAAAAGTGGAAGCAACCGTCGAAGAACCGTCACAACAGACCTCAGATTTGCAAACCATGGTCGACGATGCAACAACCACACCACCTAAGAAGGAGATCGGACCCTCCTCGGTCTAATGTTCTCAACTACCACTATATCGTGTGGGCCATGAGAATGGCAATTGTCAAGGTACACAAGGTATGGGAGTTAATAGACCCGTGTGCCGCCAGTAGTGAGAAAGAAGCCATGGCGACAACGTTGTTGTTTAAATCCATAGCCGAAAATTTGATCTTGCAGGTACGCAATCAGGAGAATGCAGAGGCTATTTGGGAGGCTATAAAGAATTGGCACTTAGGTGTTGGACGGGTAAAAGAAGCACAATTGCAAACTCTGACTATGGAATTTGACAACCTGAAGATGCAAGAAACAAAAACCATCGATGACTTTGCAGGAAAGTTATCAAGTATTGCATCCAAAGCGGCATCACTCGGAGAAGAAATTGAGGAAGAAAAGTTGGTAAAGAGGTTTCTAAAGGGCACTCCAAGAAGTAAATATATACAAATGGTTGCTTCTCTTGAACATGTATGGATATCAAGAAACATGATTCGAAGAGGTTGTAGGTCGTCTGAAGGCTAATTACGAGGAGAGAATCAAAGAAGATGATATCCAAACAGAATCCCAATGCAAAGAATCGGGGAATGTTCTCTCAAAGCAAAAACCAAGGAAAATTTGATGCCAAGGGTTCATCGTCATACGATGCAGCCGAGACATCTTTTCAAAATCGTGGCAAAGAAAAACTAAAGAAAGATCGTTCCAAGCTTATATGTTATCATTGTGACAAGCCTGGTCACTTCACGTCAAACTGTCTCGATATAAATTAAAAAAGACAAGAAGTAAACATCGCTGAAATAGAGGTAGCCAATACGATGAGGTATGTGCATGAGGTTGTATACCTCGATGAAAAGAAATTAATACCAAAGGTGTTTGAAGAAGAACAGGAAGTAACATCTGGTATTTAGATAACGTGATCATATGACAGGAATCGATCATATTTCTCGAAGCTTAACGAAAGAATAACTAGAAGGATTAAGTTTGGTGACGGGTCGAATGTTGAGATAAAAGGTAAATGTTTGATCCTCTTTCAAGGAAAAAATGTTGAGATAAAAGGTAAATGTTTTAATTTTAATTTTTTTCGGGCCCACTTCCATAACCGTTTTTTATGCATGGATTAGGAAGATAATCGCATGAACATCATCCAAAATCTGTGAGGTTTGGCGCCTGAAATGGGGAGAGAATAAAGGAAACAAACATTTATCAATTTCAACTTTTTAACAACGACAAATTTCAGATTCAACGTAACTACTGATAACCTTTTCATTTCTGAAATTGAATCAAATAATAGAAAGGAAGAAGAAACACAAACCTTTGATTTGGGGCCTGGCCTTCGAGAATCTGGAATTCTTATTTCAGATTTTCGATTACAATGGATATTGGTTCGGCTCCGATCAATCGGTGTTCTAAAGAACACCAGAAGGTTTATCAAGATTGGTTCGTTTGCGCTGACTCAGGTTTCCCCCCTTTTCCCTTCGCTTAGCTCGCCTCGTGCGTTGTTTCAAATTTCAATCGATTGTTGTGTGTTTTCTGATTTTGAGATTTTAGATGGCGATGGGCGAATTACTGGTACTGATGCCACAAAGTTCTTTGCAATGTCCAATTTATCTCGACAAGATCTCAAACAGGTGAATTTTACAAACAGTATGCCAATTTGTAGTAAACCCTAGATTTTACATTTCTACGTAATATCACTTTCTATGTCCTTGCAGCTGAAATGCCTAAAAAATGTGATTTGGTATTATTGAAGCCTTTTTTGATTTCATATGATGAGCTTAAAGTTGGTGGTTAATTGGTAGGAAAAATTGAGCTCATCTCATACCTTAGCCTTCAGGGGTGGTTAATTGGTAGGAAATTTGGCATTAATATTTACAAATAGGCCACCCTTCCTCTAGCACAGTTGTTATGGGGTAGTTATTTGTTCATATAAACTTCTAGGGTTCAAACAGACAAACCAAACTCATGTTACAATTATTATTGGATTTAGAACCTTTTAGTTACAGAATTGGTATGCAAGAAAGTTAGTTCAAGAGTTTGTGCATTATAGCATTTTTATATGTGTTAATTGTTGATAAAAAATGGTTGACAAATTGATGTGGCATGTTTCATTCATTATATTCTCTTTTTCTATTGGCTTACACTTCTATAACTATTAAATCGTTGTTACTTGCTTCTGGTTTATTTCATTCTTTTTCGTGTTGTTCATAATTCTACTTCTAAGGTCTGGGCGATTGCGGATTCTAAACGACAAGGCTTTCTTGGTTTCAAAGAGTTTGTTACTGCAATGCAGGTAGTTATTTGTTCATATAATTTGTTTTCTTGTTGCTGCATTATATTGTTCTAAAAGCTCATCGCTTACTATTTGTAAATTTCAGTTGATTTCCTTGGCACAAGCTGGACATACAGTGAGCAGTGACCTCGTAAATTCAGACAGTATGTCATACAGTTAACCAACTTTCTTTGAAATTATGTTATTGTTAATGTTCTTATGATTGGTGATGTGTTTTGGGTGTATTTTTTTATGGTGCAGTTAATGCTCAAGATTTGAACCCACCAGCAATGGAGGGTCTGGATATCTTACTATCAGTACGTATGCGACCTTTTCATTTTATCAGTACGAATGCGATCCTACAGCTTTCAAATGGTTCTAGATTGCACTAATTTATTTATCAATATTTCAGAAAAACAAGCGTCGTACGAAGTCAAGTGATCTTGATTTGAGTGGTAATGGTGAATAAAGTACTTATGTTAACTATGCCTCTTGAGGGAAAGCAAGCCTACTATGTCTGATGTACATTTTTAATATTGTTTTAGGTAGTTCTCAGATTGAGATTTCAGCTTCTGGAAAATATTCAAAGAAGGTATGATTAATCTTCATTTCTCGCACAAATTACAATGAAAAAACTAAATGAATTACCAAAGATTGTATAACCTCGATCGGTTGTCTATGTTTTCATCCCAATGTTTTGTGTGAATACTTAGATTCCCTTAAAGACTGTTACATCAATCGTTGATGGCCTGAAGAAGCTATACATTCAGAAGCTAAAGCCTTTAGAATCCATTCATCGTTTTAATGAATTTGTTTCTCCCACTTTGGTAAGTTATCCTTACGTTTCACATGGTTTTCGAAGCATTATGTGGATTATTCATAATATTTATATAAAAAAAGGCATGACTGATTGACCGGTGATAATAAGTTTTCTTGTGAATTGTTGCTGGTGCTTGTTTTAGACCAACAGTGATTTTGATGCGAAGCCCATGGTGATGCTTTTGGGTCAGTACTCAACAGGGAAAACAACATTCATTAAACATTTGCTTAGAAGTGGTTATCCAGGTAAGTTTTTCATTCTCTCAACACTGCAAGTTAGAGGTAGCAATTTCGATAAAATAAGTTACGAATGAGTTATATTTTATCTCTAGTGGATGAAGCAAGAAATTTATAAAATAACTAAAAAGGAAACACGAAAAAAGGGTTTAATATAGAACCTCAGTCTGTTTGCAATATCAGATAGAAAATGTTATGAGTAACCCAACCTCAGCCCTACAGAAAAGTATCCATATAGACTAGTTACCACCCACCCGTTTTTCCACCTTTACCACAACTCTCTCTCTCTCTCTCACATATGTGTTTCCTATCATTGTATCTTTGCATCAGGAGCTCATATCGGCCCTGAGCCTACTACAGACAGATTTGTTGCTGTCATGGTATGTCCTAGATCCTTTTAGGATATATATATATTTGGCAGCTGAACTTTTTGCAGTTATAAAAAATATATATATATTAAAAAATAAATTGAACTAGCTGAACATACTCTGTCCGCATTTCTTTTGATTCCTGCAGAATGGAACCGATGAGAGAAGTATACCAGGGAATACAGTTGCCGTTCAAGCAGACATGCCGTTTAATGGTCTAACTAGCTTTGGAAGTGCATTCTTGTCAAAATTCGAGTGTTCTCAAATGGCTCATCCTGTGAGTTATTATTGTTAAAGCATGCAAAAGTTATGCGAGTTTAACATTTTCCTAATTTCTTTAAAACCAATCATATGTTATGTTGTTCGACCAAAAAAAGTTGCTGGAGCATATCACATTTATCGACACCCCTGGAGTTCTATCAGGAGAAAAACAAAGAACACAAAGAAGCTACGACTTTACAGGTGTCACATCTTGGTTTGCTTCAAAATGTGATTTGATTTTACTTCTGTTTGATCCTCATAAACTCGATATAAGCGATGAATTCAAACGGGTCATATCATCTTTAAAAGGACACGATGACAAAATCCGTGTGGTCTTGAACAAGGCTGATCAAGTTGACACCCAACAAGTAAGAAAACAATTGTCCCTCTGTTTATTCCAATCTGGTCGCTAATTTTTGATTTTTTTTTTGTAGCTCATGAGGGTGTATGGAGCACTAATGTGGTCACTTGGTAAAGTTTTAAACACTCCAGAGGTTATGCGTGTTTACATCGGGTATACTATGATTGACATCTCATTTCATTTGTGTGTTGTTAATGTTTTTGGTTTTTATAAACTCATGTGACGGTTTTTGAGGCCAGTTCGTTCAATGACAAACCCATAAATGCAATTGATGATGGGCCACTTGGGGCAGTATTATTTGAGAAAGAGCAGGATGACCTTCTAAATGACTTAAAAGACATACCTAAAAAGGCTTGTGACCGGAGAGTGAGTTAATTTATTGCATTTTAGATCTTTTAATTCATGTTGAGTACCCTATTTATAACTTTGGTAAACACTCTAGAACACATATTTTCTTATTCTGCGCGATAAAGTCACTCAACCTGATTTTAGCATATTAAAGTCCCTAAATTTGTAAAAAATACATGAAAGAGTCCCTCAACTAGATTCTGGAATATTCAAGTCCCCAAAATTGCCTAGAATGTACATACCTATGAAAAGAAGTTAAAATAATGACTTGCTACGTCTTAAACCATGAAACCAGTCAAAATTTGATGAAGCAAGGTTCATCAACTATATTATTTGCACCAACATAAGAGGTAATAACTCATTGTTTAAAACTTTTTTTTTCACAAATACGTTCATGTTAGACAAGTTTTGTGACATTAATATATCAAATTAGGTTGAGCCGTTGAGGTCCACTTTCGTGAAAAATAAGAAAGTATGTTGGGTTTTTATGGTTTTGACCGTATGACTTATGTATCATTAAACATGATATACATATTCTTAATAGATCAACGAGTTTGTGAAACGCGCTAGGGCTGCCAAGATTCATGCTTACATCATGAACCAGCTTAAGAAAGAGATGCCTAGCTGGATAGGGAAGGCTAAGGCTCAACAGAGGCTAATTGATAATCTTGACACCGTTTTTGAAAAGATTCAAAGGGAACATCATTTACCCCCGGGTGATTTCCCAAATGTTGATAGCTTTAGACAGGCGCTAAACGGATACAATATAGACAGATTTGAAAGAGTGAAGTCGAGAATGATACAGGCTGTTGATGACATGCTCGCTTATGATATCCCGAATCTTCTAAAAACATTCAGAAATCCGTATGAATGATCCGGGATTTGTAGAGAAATTCAATCAGTGTATATAGTTATACTATGTCACCATCTGCAGGCCTTGAGATAACTTGCAGCTGGGTGTTAAATGGTAAGTGTCATTTTTGTTAGGAGTACAACTTAGCGTTTTTGCAACGTGTTCGAAGGTTGACGTCCTTCCAACTTTATTAACAGAAAATGTATCCAATACTGAGGTTCTTGCAAATTTCCCATGGAGGGGATGATGTCATGTATGATTATTTAATATGCAATAAAATTGAAGTTGCTATTGGTATCAAATGCATAGTCCTTTACTTCAAGATTTGGCTTGCTTGCTTTAACTTCAAGATGGGTTCGTTTCGGTAATATTTTCATTTGAAGCAAGTACCCTTCTCTCTCTCATTTCTGCAGATCATAAAAAAAAAATAGTGTGATGGACCTCTTTGATATCACTAATATAGTAATATGTTATATGAATGACCTGGGAACACTTCTTTTACTGTTGAGAGTATCCACACAGTAAAGTTAGTTTATACATTGTGTTGTCCTATTCTACCTAGCTAGATCTTAAAATTTTGAATCTTAAAGTTAGGTGTACTTTGTATTAACGTATTTTGAATTGGCTTTGGTCTCATTCTTCTTGACGAATTATGAACTAACACTTTGCTTAAGCATTTTGTATATGGATTCGTAATGTTATCTTTTGACCTCACTTAGTCAATCGTCATATTTGTTGTTGAGAGTAGTTGTCGTACCGTATTATGTGTACGTCAAATGTGCTTTGATTTGCCATTGTATATTAAGTATTCGTCTGACTACACTTTTAGTGGTGATTGAGGCGGCAATAATGGACTTGGAAAATGCATAGGAATGCAATGGTGAGGGAGTTGTTGTCAGAAACGACTCAGAGTGACTGTGATGTAAAAATAAAGTGATATGCTTCCTTTCGGATTAAATGGTCAAAGAAGAAATTAAAGAGAAACATAGATCTTTGGATAACTTTTCTGATGATCATTAACCCACAAAAAAGGGATTTGGGTGGAGGGTATGGTAGCTTTGAAGCTTGAAGCTGTATCCAATCACCTTGCGCCATGTCAGGAGAGTGAAAAAAAGTGAGTTTGAAGCTTCAAAGTAGTAGAATGATCGTATGGTTGTAAATTTGAAGCTTCAAAGCTAGTTTGGTAAATTAAATTAATAGTGGAATTTTTGGTAAATTGTGTGGGACAAATTGGCCTAGATATTCACCCACTCTCACAGCTTCTTGCGGCTTGGAGAAGCTGCAAAAGCTTAAAATTGAAGCTGTGAAAATGAAGCAGCAAAGCACTGGAGCGAAGTTGGGAAGGTGGCGATGGTAGGCGATGGTATCTGTGTGAAGTAGTGGGTGAAGTGTTGGGTTTCGACAGTGGTATACGGGTGCCCGGTGACGTTTTAAAACAAACAAACTTGACCTTTAGTTAAAACATTACCGACCAGGTTTAGTAAATTAAGAGTTAAAACGAATTAAACAGTAATCCGTTTACGCAGCGGAATTAATAATTTTACTAATTTTAAACGCGTAAACCGTTGGTGTCGAAAGTGTGTCAACAGGATCACGATCACCAAAATAATCACGCAAACACCGTTTCGCGTTAAACTAGTTAACGCGAAAACAATAACGATTACATTAATCGAAATTAAACATCTAAACTGAAACGGAGTTTAGATATACCTTCGCAGTATTCTAACAAACGTTAGAGACACCGAGGGTCAACAAGATGACACTAGGGTTTCACGGAGAAACAATCTGAACCGGCGGATTAGATCGTTTGCAAATCGCATACACCGTCTCAAACGGATTCGTTGAGAATAACAACGATTCCGTTTATGGTGGCGACAAGTGAGCACCAATCGAATCGAGACGGTGACGACGACTAGGGTTTAGCCGGGCAATTACCACGATTATTACGACGAGGGCTCGCACTCGTAAAATCGTGACGACGACGATTCTACCGGTGAGTGGTGATGGAAACGCGTCGTAGTGAAACGGAGCTATGCTAGGTCGCGACGACGAGCTAGGGTTTGTTGATGGCGACGGCCTCCATCTAGAGGTGGGCGTCACCTATGGTGAATGGAAATAGGACGAAGGTGGTCATACCTAGATGAGTCACGCGGAAGGTTCGTCCGGTAGCTTCTCGTATTACGCCGTCTTCTAGGGTTCCACGAAGGAAGCAAGACGACCAAGCTCTAGAGGAGGTTGGTTTGCGTGAAGGGAGGGGACGAGGGAGAAGGGGGGTGGCGACACTAAAAGTGGCGCAGAGAGAGGGGAAGGGGTGTGGAGGAATGAGCAAGCAAAACTCCTCCCTAGCCCTCTATATATAATGGATGGATCCTGGGCTTTATAGAAAACCTAAGCCCATGAGGATCCAGTCCATTAACCCTTCTCCAAGTAATTTAATATTGCAAATAAACCCCCTTTAGTTTGCGATTAATTAATAAAACAACTTTATCAATTTCACAAGTCGCAAACTACGAGGAACATAAATAACTATTTATTTATTTCACCATAAAACATTAATCAAATGTTTTTCTCAGTTTATCTAATTATTTCAAGAATAATCATTTGTAATTAATTAAATGTTTATTAATCATGAATAAACATTAAATTAATTATATATTTCCGTAAATTACCGGTTAGCCAAGTAAGCGGATTTTTATCTCGTTGCCCCCAGTGTAACTCTTTACGGGTCTAACCGGGTCGGGTTCTTGGTGTTGTCGGGTCTGGACATCCAATATCCAACATGAAGTTGCAACCATACCCTCTATCCTTATAAGGCTTAATGACAATGTAGAGAAAAGAACATAATGACAACGCAAAGAAAAGAGCACGACATCATGGGTTAACAACTACTCTACTAAGTTCATGGAGGTGAAATTAAAGAAAATAACTCAAAAAACTACATATAGGCTATTAGTAATGGTAAGGCCGCATCCAGCCTTGGTAATGTGACTGCGGCTGCACCATTATGCATTCTCTCTCACCGTAAGTTTTGGAGTCACCGCGGCCTCCCACGACCTCACTCCATCCACTCTCTCTTCTCTCTCTTCCTTTTCCTCTCTTTATCTCTTACTTTTTCATTTATATAATTAAAAAAAAGTGAAGAGTGGTTTGGGGTTGATATTACAAGAGTAAAATATGAAAGTGAAATGTGATGATATGATGTTGATGTGGCAATAAAAAAAGTTGACTCAGGTCAAACCTAGCTGATCCTTTCACTAAGTTAATGACTCGGGAGAAACATGACCATCATATGGATGCCATAGGGCTTAGGTTAGCTAGTGATGTGTTTTGAATTAGTGTTTGGATGTACGGACTTTTAAACAATTATAATTTTATGTTCACTTTTGATTTACTATTTAAATGCAATTCTCAATCTTATATCTATGTTCAATTTTAATACATTTAATCCATGAATCTTGCATTCTTAATTATTCGTAGTCATTCAGACTCCTGGGAATGATTCAGAATTTAGACTGTTCTGACTTTGGACTCAAGTAGTTGACTTCTGAACTCACAAACCACATTATGAATAACGTTGGATGTAACTCGCATCAAACCATCTTCACTGATTTTAGTCATAAGATGTTTGATAATGGCATGCTCATTTAGTATCCTCTAACCTGAGATACATACTAGAACTTCCATTTACTAAGAGCTATTCTTTGACTTCTGTTAACCGTTATCGCGTAACTGCCAGTCATAAATGATTTAGTTGAGAATAAATCTGAAGTTCAATGGGAGTTGTATGTAGTTAACATGGATTATGTACTCTTACATGACATGTAACAGTTAGACCTCGTGACGCCCTCGTTGATTCAAAACGGAGAAATGTAAGGCTTTACCCAAACTTACCATGTGCTTGATTGGACAACTATGAATCTGGATCGAGAACAATGATAAGTGAACATAATATGAGAATGAGCTAAATCCATATCTCATTGATTCAGTTGATTTCTTTTACAGAAAAGGATGAATGATAACGATTGCCATAAGTCTGTTGCTACTAAACAACAAAGTACCTTGCTTAATGACTTTAAAGTGTCATACCTTGTTTGTGTAGCCATGTGCAGCTAGAGCATCATTGACCGTCTATGTTGAGATTTTATCAAACCATCTAAGTGGGACACTGATGGATTTCATATGTACGGGCCCGATAAATTAACGTGACTAACTAAGGTTTGACCCGTAAGAGTCACACCTTGGGTAACGAATATTAAATCCACTTAAATGGAATTAACTGGTAATTAGCAAAACTTTTATTATTTATACGATTTATAAATAATAATAAGTAAATAAATTTTAATTATTTAAACTTTGGTGGGCTCGGTTATTTTATATCGTGAATGGATTGTGGTCCCGGTTGAAGATTAGGGATTTGATTAATATTTTATAAATACATCTTAATCAAACTTGAAGCACACATAACTCTCCTAAATACCCAACCTTAAGCCGCCCCTCCTCCCTCTCTCAAAAGCGATTCTGGCGGGCTCCACTGCCGCCGAGGCCAGCCACCCCAGCGCCACCACCGATAACCGTTGCCCCACGCCGCCACCCGCCGCTGTTGTCCGCCGGTCGCTCGGTTTTCTATTCTGGTTCTAATTAGCACTAGTTCGTTGTTCCTCGTTGTTTTGAACGGTTAATCTTAAGGTATATCTAACTTGCTTGATTAAATTTACTGATGTATACCGTGTTTGCATGTTATAACCCTTAGATTCTGTTCGGTTTTTCACTTCTATTGTTTTAATGAATTCTTATTCCGCTGTGTGTCACATTTAAATCTGACTAACCGGTTTTGTCAAATTGATATATGATAAAAGCCCTAATCATGTTTTCGTTAAAATACCAATAATATACCACTGGAACTCAACATATTCCACCCCAAGACTTCAAGTGGGAGATTGTTGAGTTTGTAATATCGTTGGGGGGGGGGGGGGGGGAGGGGCTTGTTTGATGTGGATGACCAAAAAGGAAGGGGCCAAATTTAAGGCTCATTCCTTTGTTTCTTTGCCATCAAGGTTATTAAACCTAGCTCTCACCTATAATTGTAATTTTTGGTACTATGCTAATAAGAAAAACAATAGTTACAGCCCGTAAACTAAGCTCACACGGATTGAACCACGTTAAATATTATCGTGTTATCCTTTTCTTCCTTTCTGTTTACTACGTGACAATCGTTTGTGTGTGTTGTTGATCGCTTCCGCGTGTCATTTAATTTCTAACAATATATGCGTCTCAAATATAATATACATGAGTATATACACAAACTAACATGATATCTAATACGAAACACTAAAATGCTTAGCCTAATGAGCTTAACCCGAATAAACTCAATTGCATTGTCTATTACCACAGAAATCATGGTTTGCTTTTTATCATTTTGTACAAACTTGAAAAATAGATAAGATGAAAGGCATTATAACATCTTTATAATCAAAATGATCATATAGTAATGGATGTTTATTTTAATTTTAATAATAAAATAGTCTAAAACTAATTATTATTTGAGATTTTTAGTAAATAACTTACAAAAAATTGTCAATGATGTTACCTAATTAACATATTTGTATTTATTGTACACTAAAAGACATTTGCTTGCGGCTACCTGTGACCTGTCCTTTACCATGTGGAAACTGCAACCCTTCTAGGCCCACAAGTTAACTCCCTTCTAACTTTTGTGTCTATGTTCCCTTCATTTAAATTTGACAAAAGAGTAATAAATTTATTGGTGTTTTGCCTTTAAAAACATTTTAATTTTGAGATAGCAATGTTTGTATCAAACCGTTTGATCAGACTAGGAACCGGGCACTCCCTCAATTCGTGTGACTTGGTTAGAACACGTGGTTGAGAGTTAATATTATGACCTATACTTAGCGATAATAATTTGTGTTAGTTTGACAAATAACACTTTCAACTTTTATTTTCGTTGTCAAAGAAAATCACAGTAGCATAATCATCATATGTTACATTCCATTTTCACTTTTTTTTATTATAGTTTCTCTATTACATCATATGTCAGTTGATTATAATAATCATGTGTAAATGTATGTTAATCGTGCTATTAAGATTATATTTGACAATATATATCATTATCAGCCAATAATTTTATGACGACCTAAATTATACCTATATACAAAAACATAACAATTTACAATTTTTGTTGTATAATGTACAAGTTGCTTTGTAAGTGTTTTCTTTTAACATTTAAAGGTATTTTTAATTACAATTTCTTTTATCTAAATATATAATTTCTTTTAGTTAACTTATATTATACCTATATAAAAACAATACAATTTTTTACAACTTTTATTGCATAATGTGCAAGTGGTTTTTTTTAAATTGTTTTCTTTCAACCTCTAGATGTTTTTGTTACAATTACTTTATAATCGAGTTGCGTTAATTTCATACGTTTCTCTTTATGCGTTCACCACTCTGTTTTTTAAAATAATTTGATTTCAAAACGACACATTAAAACCCATAGCAACATATGTTTGATAGCATACGAAATATTCAAACCGTAATAAACTACGTAGAAACATGCGCCTAACAATTTCTAGTTAAATACTTTTTTCATTTTTTAAACTAATTATCATTTTTTAAAGAAAAAGTAATAAGATTAGAATTTAAGACATCCAATTTTAAAGATGGGTGGGCACGCAAAAAGAAGATTTTGAACGACCAACGACAAAAATTAAACGTTGACCGTATCTTAAAGACTGACTGACTCACTCTCCGTCTTCATCTCCACTCTGGGACTACAACAACCAACACTCAGATCCGGCCATCGCCAAAACCCTAATTTTGTCTACAACACCTGTAAGCTAACTCTTTTCTGTTTCTTCTTTTCATCTTCCTCACAAATGTACTTCTTTCTGCGCCATTTTCTATCCTATTTGTTTTACGTAATCGGTTCGAACTCGATTCGTCGAGATCTCGACTTCCAAAGTCTGTTGGTTGCTTGATTTGATGCAAATGTAGTGTTGTTTAGCTTCAGATTGGTTTAGATTTGCATAATGTGTTCTTTGTATGTTTGTGTGTGTAATTTCTGGATTTTAGATCTTGTATCGTGCAGGACTGTTAATGTAGCGGTTGATTTCGATGTTAATTATGTTTTCATAGGGTTTTTTACTTTTTATTAATCAATTTGATTTTCTGTAGCTTTGATCTGATTCTGGTGCCCTAATAAGGTAGAATATAACTTCAGTTAGATCTGAAAATTCTGATATGATGATTGATGCCTCCATCTGATTAGGTTTTTAAGTTTTGCCCAATTTGAATGTGGAATTTCAGTAGACAGTAGCTATATTCTAATGTGTTGGTTGATGGCTCACAGTTAAGAACTTACTTATTGTGCACATTCAGATTATTCTCATAATGATTGATTTTACTTTGAATAAATATGCAGGGTAGGTTGAAGTGATACAAGATGGTAGAGGTGGATGCCCAAATTCCGCTTCTTGAAGAAACAACATGCGGATCATTACTGCATCAGTTGCAAGTGATATGCATTTCCTAACACTATTTTATTTGTTGTAGTTTTTTTCTTCATCTTAATTCAGTCATATCTTTAATGAAGATATTTGGGTGAGCTTGGGTCAGTTCAATTATGGGCTCACACTCAACCTATAACCGGTGTTTCAGTCTATAGATTTTCATAACCACTCGGTTTTGTATATAAACGGTTCGATTATTGGAAAAGATGGTTTGGTTCATTTGGTTAACCATCCGTTAGCCGCTGACTTAGCACATGGGTGGAATCAAACTAGTTTCATTTGATAGTTCTGACTATATCTTTGGTTAAATAGAATGAATGTCAACTACTATTAGCATTTCTTTTTATTTGAAAGGGAGAATGAATGTCAACTACTATGTTATTTATAAAAGATTATAACGCAACCTTTTTTTATATGCAACATATTATTTGTAAAAGTAAGAAAAGTATAAAGTTTGGTTTTACCGCCGTTTTGGTTAATTCGGCTACTTATACACATAGAACCATAACCGCATCATGAAAATCACTTATTAAAAAATCACAACCGAACAATCAGTTTTTAATAGGTTTCATTATTTTATTTATGGTTTGATAATTTGGTTTTCATGCTTTCCCCTAAAGCTATCGATGCTTAAATTGCAGTTATATTTTTGGGGGGCTCCGCAAACTGACAGGCAATTAAACTTATGTGTTCTTTTGCAGAAAATTTGGGATGAAGTTGGCGAAAGTGATGAGGAAAGAGATAAGATGCTTCTTCAGATAGAGCAAGAATGTCTAGATGTGTACAAGCGGAAAGTTGACCAAGCCACAAAGTCAAGATCACACCTTCTTCAGACACTGGCAGATGCTAAACTTGAATTCTCCAATCTTCTTGCATCTCTTGGAGAGAAAACTTTTGTTGGGATTGTGAGTAATACGCCACTTTCATTTGGTTGAATTTTTCTATGAATTTTGGATGCCTATTTTGTTTCCTATGTTTTGATATGCAGCCTGAGAAGACTTCGGGAACCATCAAAGAACAACTTGCTGCTATTGCACCAGCTCTAGAACAGCTGTGGAAGCAGAAAGATGAAAGGATAAAGGAGATTTCAGATGTGCAGGCACAGATACAAAAAATATGTGGAGAAATTGGTGGCAGCAGTGACCGTTCAGGAAATCAAGTGGTTAATGTTGATGTGTCGGATTTATCCTTGAAGAAGTTGGATGAATTCCATGATCAACTGCAAGAACTTCAGAAAGAAAAGGTAACAATTTATCTCATTTTCTAAGGTATTTGTTTATTGACAATACTGTTACAAGATAGATGATGTTGACTTCTGTTTGACTTTACAGAGTGATAGACTGCACAAGGTTCTTGAGTTGGTGAGCACCGTGCACGATCTTTGTGCTGTGCTTGGGATTGATTTTTATAGCACGGTCACTGAGGTTCATCCTAGCCTGAATGATGCAACTGATGTGCAATACAAAAGCATAAGCAATGACACACTGGCGAGGCTGGCAAAGACTGTTGTAGCTTTGAAAGAAGATAAGAAGCAAAGGTTGCAAAAGGTACACACTTTCATGGCTCTTTATGGCTTTTAAGAGTAGTTTAGATAAAAAAAATTGCTTATGGGGTGTTTAATTGTGTAGAATTTCCTTCATTTTTTCATCTTTAATTTTCTAGTTTTTAATTTCCAGAGAAGTGTTGAAAATATAGAAAATGTGTTTGAAAGCAATTACATTTTGTAGTTGGAAAAGTTTAACCATGTTTAGATTATGGAGCTGTTTTTAATTTTTTATTTATCACTTCTCTTTTCATATCATTTCTCTTAAAGCCAGAATTATATAGGTGCCTACTACGCGATACAAAGTTGTAAATGGGCTGAGATACAGAAAAGGTATAAAAACGAAAGGAGTCAACAGCTTATTGGGTTAAAAATGAAAGAACTATAAAAATAAAACACGTCATCAGGTCAATCTGTGAAATATATAAGTTACAGAACTACATAAGAATAAAGCGGGTAACATGTCAAATGGGTTAAATTTTAAATAATTATAAAGATGAAATGAGCAAAGGGGTCTAATGGGTTGTATAAAATACTTTTTAGTATAAAATACTAAAAGTATATTATGGGTTGGATTTTGCAAACCTTAGGAAAAGTGGAGCTAACATTTATTAGAGAATAGTTACAAAACAATAAAAGTGGGTTTTCGAAAATACAATTATAAAATAGAAACCGACTCATCTCTTCTCCGTGCAATTTTTTTTTTTGTTGAAAAACCCTTAGTTGAACACGTTTTACAATGTTTCCATTTTTAATTTTGGAAAACATCCTCATTTCTGTCTGCATCTAAACAACCTCTTAAAATATCTGATTTTGTTTTTGTTTCTTTTACAGCTTCAAGAATTAGCAACCCAGCTAATAGATCTTTGGAATTTAATGGATACATCCGAGGAAGAACAGGGTTTGTTTGATCATGTTACATGTAACATATCTACTTCAGTGGATGAACTGAATGTCCCAGGGGCCCTTGCTCAAGATTTGATTGAACAGGTACCCTTGATTTTGATTATTTAAGTAATATAACGTATTATATAACTGATCGATTGGTTGTTGTATACCTAATTTGTTTGTTTTCAAGGCTGAGGTGGAAGTGGAAAGGCTTGATAAGCTAAAATCCAGCAAAATGAAAGAGATCGCTTTTAAGAGGCAAGGTGAGCTTGAAGAAATTTTTGCACGTGCACACGTTGAGATTGACACACACGCTGCTCGGGAGAAAATTTTGGCTCTGATCGATTCTGGAAATGTGGAACCGTCTGAGTTGCTTGCTGACATGGATAATCAGATCATAAAAGCCAAAGAAGAGGCTCTCAGTAGAAAAGATATTTTGGATAAAGTTGAAAAATGGATGTCGGCTTGTGAAGAAGAGAGCTGGCTTGATGATTACAATAGGGTAATATTATATTTATTCATGTTTAGCTTTATAGTTGAATTAATAACAATATTATTTGAGTAGAGGCCTCATTTCGAATCGAGCTTCCACTGGTTTCCGCCTTTAACCCCTTGTATGCCACCTGCTTAGCGCAAGCTGCGTTTTACGTGGTCCCACTGTCCCATTGGTAGCAGGGTATTGATGGGACTTCATGAGCTTTCCGTTAACAGGTTCTCATGTTTGTGGTTTTGGTCTATGTATAACAGGATGACAACAGGTACAATGCAAGCAGAGGTGCACATTTGAATCTCAAGCGTGCTGAAAAGGCCAGAATTTTGGTAAACAAAATTCCAGGTATGCATGATTCTTAATACGAGAGTAAGTTTTGGCAGCTAATTGGTTTTAATCTGTTAATAGAAGTTTAACGATTGGTTGGTTGCATGCATATGAATTATGATGCAGCTCTTGTTGACACTTTGGTTGGCAAGACTCGGGCATGGGAAGAAGACCATGAACTGACATTCATGTATGATGGTGTCCCATTACTCGCCATGCTAGATGAATATGCAATGCTCAGGCATGAAAGGGAAGAAGAAAAACGAAGGCTAAAGGTAAAATAATATATATTAAATACTATATTCTTTATCATATTTAAATACTTAACCTTTAAGGGGGTGACGCAGTGGGTAAGCGTTTGAGTCTCTTTAACTGACTGTCTAACTTAAATCCAGCTTCCACTGGTTTTCCACCTTTAACCCCTTCGAAGGCCAACTGCCCAGTGGAAGCTGTGTTTTATCTGATCCCATTGGTACCATGAGTTTTCCTGCAATGCGTTCTCACATTTGAAAAAAAGTTGAAATTCAAATAATGGAATGTTGACAGGATCAGAAGAAAATCCAAGAACAGCCAACAATAGATCAAGAAACTGCATTTGGTTCAAGATCGAGTCCTGCTCGGCCTGCTAGCATAACAAAGAAGGTGGCGGGCCCACGGGCTAATGGAACTCCAAACAGACGGCTATCTCTGAATCAAAATGGAGGTAGGTCAATGAATAAAGACGGGAAGAGGGACAGCACTAAGTCTATTTCTCCATTGAAACATGCAGCCATTTCAAAAGACGATGCTGCCTCACGCGTATCTGGCACCGATCCTGCTCCCACCACACCTTAAACTTAGAGTAATCGAATAAAAGTTAAATATTTTAGGACTTCTTGTTATAACCGGTAATAGTGAGGTGCATCATCTTAAACGAGTGAACTTGGTTAACGTTTAGCTTATTTCTTGCATGGGTGCTTGTTAATTACCTTATCTAACCAATGTATTATGTTTACTTCTGCCCAAAAGATAATTGGCAAGGCCACATGCAAAAACAGCTTGTTACCACATTGTCTCTCATATGAGCATCCAACAGCAACCTTGGCTGTATCATCAGATTGGTTAACTACCACCGAGCGACAGGCTAAGTGACCCATGAGGTGACACAAAGATTAATCAAGCTCACAAAGGATATCAAACGGATAACTTTTTTTTATCCGAAATCAATGATTGCATAACTGGTCGAGTTTGCCAGTTTCTGTGCAGAACTGGTGAGTTGCCGGTTCGTGTTTAACCGTTGGCCCTAAAATCAAAGGTTTGGATCAAGTAATTTTATGGAGATATAAAAGATATATATTTCAATCATTGCTATTTGTTTGAACTCCGCCTGGTAGGCTTGAACCTGGAAGTGGTTTGGCGAAGCTTAAACAAAGTGGCGTGATGATTCTCTTATTCTGATGGGCCAAAATTGTAATCCAAGGGCTTGGGTGAATGTCTCTCATAGCCAAAGAAACTGGTAAAATAAGAACATGCTAGGGTGATGCATTGATCCACTGGGACGGTACAGAAGGAGAAATAGTTGTCCCCTTGAAAAATCCAATCATGTGGGGCAGTGCCATCAAAGTTTGGCGAGTGAATCTTAGGGGTCGAGCGAGGGTTATTGGCGGGTTGTAGTTGCTTGATGAACCTGAAGAGAGTAGGATTTTGTGGTGTTTGGTGATGGTGAATGGAAGCGTGTTGAGGGTGGTGTGAATGCTTTCAAAATTGCCTGTGTTGTCCGGCATTAGATTCATGATTGATGAGTACCCGAACTAGGCGTTTGATAAGGGCTGCCAACCGATCGATCTTTCGAGGGAGGCATCAAGGATGAGGAAGCTAATGAAAACACCAATCGATAATAACCATAAGTGTTGGTTCAGGTCCCTCTATTTAAACTTAAGTACTCTTAGCAAAACTAAACTCACAAAGTATGGTGCAATATGAGATGTAGTTGCAGAGAGAAAGAAAATGAAAAGTAGAAGGAAAAGGGCTTGCTTTCTTGTTAAACAACCAAAGGCTATAAATAGCCATACATAGGAAATGTGGACTACTAAACAACCAATAAGAACCTCTACTACTTCCTAAAGAATAGGTATAAAGAGATACCCACTCTTGATTCCAATATACACATTGCTAAAACTTGGTCAAACCTTAACAATCTCCGCTTTGTTTATTACAAACAGAAACATGCAGAATTATTAGCCTAGACCCAACTAACATATTTGACCCATAACCCATGACCTATGTCAAGGTTAACCCAACAATAAGTGCGTCAAATTCGAAGAAGGTACACACCAATAAGTGTCTTGAAAAGCAAGACATTATTTAAGTGAAACACTAAGCTGAAGCAAACTAACGACTAAACATCATTAGGTAACAAAAAAGGAACAAACATTTGACTATTTGACTTCTTCCAATCCGATCTTCATATCCCCGTTTGGGTCGTTGGGTCATGATCTTGGGCCTGGTTATTTTCATCTGCATGGGCATGGACTGGACATAGGACTGATCCATAACATATTTGTTTAGTCATAACATAAACACACTTAAAGACATGAATAAAACATACCTTAAAAACATAATGAAGTTTGGGTGTATGCATATCTTCGCACGAAGTGTGTGGGAAATATCTCTTATTAAATGGGAAATATAATTTTATAGTTTTATTGAGACATAGATAGGAAATATTTGCATAAAACTATTAGTAATTGACCACTATCTTCATTGCTCCATTCACTCTCATATCAACCAATGGCACATCACACTACTGTCAGGACTGATCTAAAGCTCATCATAAACCCGGATCGTGTTCAACCTCGTGCTTGAAGATCAGAAGAGACGGGATGAATAAAGAATCTAGGATAATCTATAACAAGAAAGATGATAATCAAGTCGAATGATTTCCTTAGTCGAATGTTTACAACAAGAAATCATGACAACATTCTCTCTCTAGAAATCCATGATTCTCTCTCTCTAGAATGGAAGCTCACACACTCTCAAGACTTATCATCCTAAAGAGTCATCCACTTGTGAATGGGGGCATCCTCACTATATTTATAGTGAGGGTGACTAACTAGTGAAAACATAAAAAATGAACAAAATACAAATAAAATCAAATAACATAAATATTAATTAAATCAAAGTTGATTTAATTAATCTGAAGCTTGACTCGCTCGAACAGATCTTCCATTGACTTTTACGTTGACCGTTGATCCGAACGGTTGACTCTTTCCAGAAAACGTCTTCGGTCCAAACATGCAAGCCTCGATCATCACAACCCGCGTCTCTGAATCATTTAACGATGGATTCTTCAGTCGAATGCTTCGATAAACAGATTTGATGGTGTCAGTCACACAAGTTTTTGTTCCAACAACTACATCTCACTCCATTCCTTTCAATCAATCAAAGAAATAATGGACCACTTTACCATTTACTATTTTTCTTTTTCTAAATTACAAATATTCTAACATATTACATACTTTAAAAATAAAACTAAATAAACATTAAACAAGAAGAAATTAAAAACATTACATACTTCAAAAAAATCCTAATACAGAAAAAGTAAATACATAACATAAACATATATAATTTAGTGCATCCTCAAAAACATCCACCCAAGCCCCTTGGCTAACACCTCTTCCTCTAACGTTGAACGGTTGTGTCGCGGTGAAATGTGAATTAAGAAACGATTGGTTTTGGTGAACACACGAAAACATGGGCACTCAAACCCACAAAGACAGGTCTACAACTGGCAAATTGGCAATGGCGGATTTACCTCGGATCCAGTAGGGTTCTAGACACACACTCAAATTGCAAAATTTAGAGGTAATTTCTTGAACCAAATGATTAAGGCATCCAAGGTTTTTTTTCTGAGGCACCCAAGGTTTGTGAAACTGACTTCTTTTTAGCTATTTTTTGAAACTCAAGGCACCCAAAGTTTATGAAAACAGTTTCTTTTAAACTCTCTTTGGCACCAAGGCACCAAAGTTATCAATTTTTTTAATAAAGTAACTCATTTAATGCTCTTTTTATATTATGTTATTTTTTACTGATTTTTTACACCCACTAAACAAATTTTCTGGATCCGTCAGTGACAACTGGTCTATACGTGTCATCTAGAAACGAGTTTTGTTGATACGACATTCTTTATTAGATGGTTAATTATATCCATTTTAGTTTAATTAAGTTATAGAGTGTTTGAGTAAAAAAAAATTAGAAAACTTAATAACACATATATGCATGCATGTGAAACACGTACATCTTCTATATAATAGCCATTAATCGTCAGTTAATTTGTTCTATATATATGTTACGTACGACAAACACAAAACAAAACAACATATATAAGCAACAAAAACCATAATCCCCTTAAGTTACCAAATGATCGATCATATGCAACTATTGTTTATTTAAGTGAAAGGGAGGCTACAATATGAAAGAACTGAAGCTTTTCCAGTATCTCTTCAGCTTTGTGAGTAGCGCGGTTAGCCACCCGCAAGAACAGCTCGTCCCCGAGCTTGTCTCCTATATGAGCATCCACCAGCACTCCGCTCACACTTCGGCAGCTATTGGCTAGAGCCCGACCCACCTCCACTGCATCGTCGGGCTCGTTCACCACCAGCGGGCTACCCCCTTGGAACACCTCCAGTTTCTTTATCCTAAATGACCCATTTGCTTCCACCACTTCTTTGAAATCTTGTAAGCTCGGTGCGTATACGGGGATGTTGAAATCATCTCGTTTCTCACTCGTTATTAACCCCTGCATGCATGCATATTATTAATATATTATTGGAATATATATATATAAGAGTTAACCGTAAAGAGTAAAGAATGTCCCTAGGGTTTACCCAATTGCAGCTTAATTATGTCTCTAGATTTTTATAAAGTGCAATGATAGTCCATGAGTTTGTAAATTGTTACAAACAACGTCCCAGAACAACCGGACAATTAAGTATTATATATGTTAAGTAGATGTAAAAATAACTAAAATACCCTTGGTGCTAGATGTTTTCTACAATGATTTGCAACTCCCTGGGGTATATATTTTAGTTATTTTACGTTTGCATAACAAAAAAACTTAATTGTCTTCAACTTTCATAAAGTGCAATGACAGTTTATGAGTTTGCAAAAAAAAAAAAACATCCACAGAATAACCAGACAATTAAGTTTTCTGTTATGTAGATGTGTAAAATGACTAGAATACCCTTGGGGCCGGATGTTTTCTACAATCATTTGCAAACTCCCTGGGGTATTTTAGTCATTTTACGTCCACTTAACAAAAAAACTTAACTATCCGTTAGTTCAGGGGAGGTTTTTTTTTGCAATGATTTGTAAACTCATGAATTGTCATTACACTTTATAAAAATTGGAGATGAAAACTACAATTTAGATAAACCCAAAAGTTTTTTTTACCTTAATTTCTCCATTATATATTGTAAATGCTAAGAGAAAGAAGGTGGAGATCGATGATTGTGAAGAAATCTGTATTCTTTCATTAATTATAATTATAATGTATATATATATACAATTAAGTACATCCCATATAGAGGAGATTATGATGGTGACCCAACAACTTACTAACGACTTACAAGATAAATACAATTTAAATTATCATTTTAAATAATTGAGCACATATATGGTGAATATAAGTTGGTGCCAGGATATAAATTGGGACAATATATACATAGTTGTTCACATACAAAGAGTATAATTATTACCTCTTGGACAAGATCATCCCAGGCATCTTGAAAGTGGGTCCCAAAGAGCAATCCGGCCCCACCTTGGTCTGTGGGGTCCTCTGATGTTCGACCCAGTAGAGCAATGAATATTGACCCACCTTTCTTCATCTCTTTTGATCTCATCTGCAGAAACCCCGCAAGATCTGTCTGAAACTGTTTTCGGTATGCACTTGCCGCGATTTTGTTGGCACCATGGATGAAGATCTTTCCCCGGTTGTACGCCATCGAAGTTTTCTCTAGTACAATGTCCGGCACCTGTTCATTAAACTGGTCTAGGTTAGGAGAGTGACATGGTTCATTTTACGATTAAAACAACATGATTTTTACGATTTAGTATAAGGTTTAAATATATCGAACAAAATTTTAGAAAAACAATAGGTTTTTTTTCACCTTTTTATCTATATAATTTTATAGAAATAAAATAGTTCTTTTACGTATAAGATTCTAATATATATATATATATATATATATATATATATATATAATACTTATACTTTTCTTTTTTAGTTATAATACTTGTAAATTATCAATTTAACTATTAACTAATATTTACAAGAAAACAGTTTGATCTTTCTTTCTTGTAACTCTATCATTTTAGTAGCACGTTATAAATATCTAAGGTTATGGTTTAGTGTTAAAAGAAAAAAACAGGTTCAAACCCTAAACCCGCAAATGCCCAAGACGACCCTCCAATCCGGTCGGTCCGGTTTAGATTTAAAAAAAAAACTGAGTTAATATTGTTCAAACTGATCAAACCGGACCGTGAATACCCCTAGTACTATGCTGGTGGTTTATTATTTATGCATGTATTTAAATATAACCTGAGAGAGCCAATGCAAGGAAAACGCGGAGTAGAAAACATCAACGGATCTTGCAGGAAACAAGCGGCGGTAGAAAGAGCCGGGGACACCGGCGGCAAAGAAAGAGCGGTGGGCGGTGGAGGCGAGACACTCTTCCATGCTACCCGCACCCTGGTTTGCCAGGGGCGGGAGGAGCTGGAAGAGAGTGTTGAAGTCGTTGGAAGGGAGGTCGGCGAAGAAAGCTGAGAACTCCGGCACACCTGAGTGGCCGGAAGCCTCGTAACGCTTAGTGATGTGTTCGATGATGACGTTGATGATGAAAATGGTGTTGTTTCCGCTCGAGCAACCGAGATCCGCCACCACGAATGGCGTCTCCGGTAAGTTCAACTCCACACCGTCTAGTGTTTCCTTTAGAAGATGTAACATTGATCGAGCATGCTTTGCCTGCATGCATGTATAAATAATAACTGTAGTAAAGTCTCACAAAAACACTAGAAACCACCAAATGTTTAGCACATATATATATAAACATTTAAAATAACCAAGAACAATTAACAAAATATGAAGTAATTATAGGGCTCTTCCGGACTTTTCAAAGAAGGAAAAGAAAAAAAAATTAACAAGGAGTTGGTGATACATATTTTTGGTGTAATAAAACATTATAATTCCGTATTTTTAAACTTTTAAAAGGTAAAATAATTTAATAATTTTTTTTTATAAACTAACACCTCCTTTCTCATAAAAATGGGTCCAACAAATCCAAAAATAAAGCCTAATAAGATGGATCTTTCCTTAATACTCTATCCTCACCACAAATACATATCAAAATTCTACACATGCCATATACTTTGACATATAATGATATTTGATGGTATATATAGTGGGGGTACTGCTTTAGGATAGAATTAGATAAGTATGTATTTGAGTTTTAAAAAATTTAAAAAATTACTACTGGTATTACTTTTTGAAAATGTTTGCTGAAGTGATCACTCGAGTTTAATTAAATACATAAATAATACGTATATATGCTTTTTATAGGTTTGACATGATACCGATGTTGTGTATACAGATCCGTTCGCATGTGTATATATGCGCGCAGTGTTGAATATAAAAAGATTTATTATTATATAAATTAAGATCTAGAAAATGAGATGAAGATGAAAAAGATAGGAAATTAAGTGAAGAAGATTTACCTGGGCTTGAGAGTTGTTGGCATAACTGGCTTCATCTTTTCCTCCTTTCATACTAAGAAGCCTCTCAAGCTTTAGGTTTGTTGAAACCACCACATTGTTGTCTCCTGAGGGAGGGGCCATTGATGCTCTCTTTTCAGGTTTTCTTTTAGTGTATGTTATCAATTTACTACAAACCACTCCATATATATATACACACACTCACCCTATAACAAGGGTAGTTTTGGAAATTTTTATTTTTCTTTTAAAGAATTTTCTTTTCACTCCTGATATTTTTTTTTTCTTTTTTTTGAACAGCAAATCTATTAGCACACCAAACACTAAACAAAACAACACCAACCTCATCAAGGCAATGAGGTCTCACACAACAACAAAAACATAGAAACAGCAGATATTGATTTGGTAGAAGATGCATGTAGTGCTGGTCAACACAACTACCACAGTTTCATTTAACCGTATATTTATGACTTTATTTTCTAGAAGTATTAGTGTTTTTTTAATGATTTTCAGCTCAAGTAGTTAAGGTCAGACATTCGAAGACATTAAAATTAAAAGGTTTTGAGTTTAAATTTACATGTGACAAAAAAATAAGAGGTATAGGTTAAGTGTAATGGGAGAATTGAACTTCTTTCTTAGATTGCAAGTGGGGCAATCTGAAAAAGGAATTTTAACTTATCAAGGGAAGTACGTCAATGAGATTCTCAAGAAATACAAAATGACTGACGATGCCCATGTGTCCGCAAACTGTTACCTTGAGTTTATCACCCGACACTCACGGGGTTGATATTTATCCGACTTACTATCGGTCAATGATTGGTTATCTGATGTATTTAAGTGCTAGTCGACCATATATAATGTTTGATGTGTGTAGTTGTGCTAGTTACCAAGCAAGTCCAAAGCAATATCATGGAGTTACTCTCAAAAGGATATTTCGATATCTAAAAGGTAGACCAAAACTAGGCATTTGGTACCTTAATGATGATTCGTTTGATCTACATACTTATACTGACCGTGACTACGGAGGGTGCCAGTTAGATAGAGAAGTCAACATCTGGTGGCTGCTAATACTTGGGAAACATGCTAGTGTCTTGACAGTGCAAGAAACAAACTACTCTTCCAATTCCACTGCGGAAGCTAAGTATACTGTTGCTTCCAGTTGCTGTTTTCAGGTCATTTGGATCCAGAATCAGCTTCTGGACTATGGTTTGAAGTTCCTCTCTACTCCAATATATTGTGATAATGAGTTGTGCTTGGTATAGTCAAAAACCCCATTCAACATTAAAAAACTAAACACATTGTGATATGAGTACACTTTATTCGTGATTGCTTTAAGAGTGGGTTCATAAAAGTTATTTCGGTCAACACATAGGAACCAAAAGCTGATTATTTTACAAAATCTTTTGATTCTAAAAGATTTGAGTTCCTCGTGTCTTTGATTGAAATGATCTATTTTCAATGAATTTTTTTAACCCATCTGTATATGGTTACTGTTTTTGAATCGTTACTCATTTGTTGTGTTATGCCTTTTGCTTTCCATAAAGATAAAAAAAATATTTTTTTTTGGTTTTATTTCACAAAAGACATGTCATAAAAACTTCAAAAATATTTTCATGTGTGTTCTAACTTGTTTTTAATCTCTTTTATGTGTGTGATGGTGAGTGTTTATTTTCTTTCATCTCTTAGTGAAATTTTTGTTTTTGTATACTTAAAAAAAGGGAGGGGGGGGGGGGGGGGTTGTTGAGTATAGGGAGAGTGGTTTAAAAGCAAAAATTCTGGGGGAGAAGTGTGGATCGTTTGGTTGTGAAAATAATATGAGAAAATTTGACCTGACCTTGTGTGAATTGATATAGCTACCATTGTCTGACCCATTAATAAAGTTGACCAAAAGGCCTTTAGTTCATTGTTCAGTATGCTAGATAGGCTTGACTAATATGAAATTAACCCATTTGACGAGTATTCACCCAACGAACACACTACACAAACAATGACATAAAACCACATCACATATTTTGAAACATAAAACATGAAAGCCAAAATATGACAAAGTCTTAATCATCACCATAGGAACAAAACGACCACTCGAAACATGACAAAATTCCAAATGATAACTAGAAAAACAGTACGATTATTCTTCAAATGACAATCTTGTTGAAAACTTCAAACTGGTGCGCCATGATTGGCATTGTTGGCAGGAGGGTTGACAATCGCAAGTCTTGGGCATGCATTGCGGAGATGTCCAAGAGATCCACAGTGATAACAGGAACGGACTTACACTTGAACATTCGGGGCCTGAGCAATCAGAGGTTGGGCAGGCTGTTGCACCATGGGTTGAGCCTGCAATGGTTGAGCTTGAATAGGTTGGC
>JBCNJP010000024.1:58398831-58442831 GCA_039602395.1 Deinandra increscens subsp. villosa | reverse complement strand
TGGGTCATGCTCAGCATATAGCTTGGCTAGAAGGCAAATTTTTAAATCCGTCAGTAATGGGGACATGAATCCTATGAGGTTACAATAATAATGGACTAGCTATCGAAGGATATATAAAATGCTTTAAACTGTGTTTTCTTTATAGGATGTTTGATTCCCGCTTTGGTTAAGCCTCGTTGAGGATAACAGGTTAACTTACTGTTTTAGATAAATGTTATTTATCTGCTTTTATTAAACTCAGGAACTCACTAATCCTATGTTAACACTTTAGCATGCTTTTTTCTCAGGTCCTTAGGAGCACGCTAAGGAGCATATGTATGATTCATGGTGTATCTCTTTACCTTGCATGTGTCTGTTTAAACTATTTTATCGTTTGAGCGCCTTGGACGCAGGACAATTAAACCTTATTATGCTCGGTTTATGCTTCCGCTACTCTGAAAACATTTGTTAAAACTTTTGGACTGTTAAACTTTGGTTTTTGAATGTTTTAAACTTGCATATAGATTGTTCTGTATGTCTGATGACTGAGATCCTGGTCGGTCACGATTTCAAAGCGATACCCCGCGTGTGGATGGATTTTGAGGGTGTGACATGAAGTGTGTTGATACAATAGGTGCATGAGATGCTTTTGTTAGAAGACTACTATGCATTTTTGCCTTTAAAACCTGAACTCTGCTACTTCAAAACTAAAGTCTAGAGTATAGAGTTGGTGATCAGATTCATTTACTTATTATTATTAGGGGTCTTCATGATAGGAGTAAAATGACGAGCTCTCGATTGGATGGAAAAGCTTTTGGTCGGGCAAATTATGTGGGTCGAGCAGGTTAGGCTGACACACAAATACTTGTTCTTTCTTTTATTGAACATTTTCAAATAATTAATGTATCGAGTATGAGTGAGAAGACAATATAATCTTAGTGACAATCTTTATTTTTTAATAACATAATATTTTTGAAATTACACGAAGATGTTTGCCATGTCTGAACAAGAAGTGAAGGGAAGATGAGTATTTACATTTTAACATTTGATAATTTTTAGGTCATTGTATATGCTAACTCACCATTGGCGTTACATACATATATGGTCCATTGCAAACACTCTTCGAACGATAAAAAATACATGTAACTTTAGAGCTATATCTACTGCCACCACATGTCCTAATAGCCGTTTGTATCTTCTTCGCATCGCCTATATATGGTTTTGTGAACCGGGTTGTTCCGTTTGAAAGTTGACTTGGATTTTGATGTTCGTGCCATGGAATAAACATATCTAGGCCGTATAAGTTCATCTCTTTACCTTCATAGTATTCTATACGGAAAAAAGATCAAGACATTTTCACCGGTTAGTACAAAGCTAGTTAATAACCAACACACACTGCACTAAACACGTAGATATGATAATCAAATCTTAGTTTGGATAGAATTATTGGTTAGGTTGATCCCACCAATCATGGCATCAACCTTTAAATGTGCTTTTAAAAAGAAGACTTAAAGTATTATTATAATATTGTAAAAAAAATAAACGATGTAAGTTAAAAGAATGGACGATTGGACGTTGCTATACATATATATCCTAAAATCTAATCTCGTTCTATCTTTTTTTTTTAAATCAAATTAGATCCAAATAGCTATTTGATAATATAACAGAAGGTTGACTGAAAAATAGGGTTTGTTTTGCCAAACCTTAGATAGAACAGTTGTCCAATATGTTAGTCAAGTGATGATCATTCGTCTGATGATACGAGATTAGATTCGGGTAGTATATGCATAGCATACCCTAAATTTTTTTAACAACAAAGCTTACATTTTCTAGAACAATTTTTTTTTAACAACATTGGCTACCTTTTCTAGCTAGTACAATTCTCTACACCAACAATTTAAAAACACAACCAGAAACACACCATTTACACTGTCCTCGAGTCTAAGTGAGCAAAAAACCGGTTTCTATCGGTTTGAAAAATAATTAGTTACAAATAAGTTCACATTCTGAGCATCAAAACTAATTCCAAAGCAGTTGTCTAAAAATCCGATTCCAAACCACTTAACCCTTGGTATGAACCAATTCATATATGTTTGACATATTTTCATCTAAAACCAGTCTTAAACCGAAATCAATTTTGACTACACCGAAACCGATTTGAAAGAAAACCAGTTTGTGCATGTCTACCTCAAAGACCCTAAACAATTTATCGGTTTCTAAGTGAGCAAAAAACCGGTTTCTATCGGTTTGAAAAATAATTAGTTACAAATAAGTTCACATTCTGAGCATCAAAACTAATTCCAAAGCAGTTGTCTAAAAATCCGATTCCAAACCACTTAACCCTTGGTATGAACCAATTCATATATGTTTGACATATTTTCATCTAAAACCAGTCTTAAACCGAAATCAATTTTGACTACACCGAAACCGATTTGAAAGAAAACCAGTTTGTGCATGTCTACCTCAAAGACCCTAAACAATTTATCTATAATTAGCTAATTTTAATACTCAATTAACTGTCATCATTACGTTAATGTGGGATTAGCTTACTTGATAGAGATGTTTGCGTTTTAGTTGGAGGTCAAAGTTTAAATATTGACGTGAAAATTTTGATTGTAGCAATTGAGATAATTATGGGCTAGTATACTTTTTTGCCGCTAAAAGAAAATAAATAAAATTTGTCGTCGTTATGCATGATTGAGGTATTTGATTTCTAAAAAAGTAAAAAGCACTTGGAATCTTGTGGCTTGGCATTAACGATAAAACCCCCCATAAACCTTCATAAAGAAAGCTTTGTTCATCATCACTCACCGATCGTCATCATCGTTCTTGTCTACAATCTGGTAAATCTCTCGTTTCTGTTACAGAATTTCATGATACATACCACTCATCTTTTCCTACTCTTTCTAACGCATTTTCTTTGCTGATATCACTTCAAAATTACTTCGAATTTACCGAGGTTTTCTTGCTATATGTATACATAAAGCGAACCTAGTGGATGTGAGGACACAATTTCGTTGATAAAGTGTTATGACTCCTGTTTAACAGCATCTAAATTGCTAAATTTTTGTTTTCATGACTGATTTATATGCAAAATTGGGAAAATAGATAATTGAGGAAGGTAACAGGTTTTATGACTTTATTTATTGTTAGGTTCCTATGAAAACATTTGCTATTTTAATTTTTTGTCTTCACAAGTTTCATGACTTTATCCATTTTTATGTTCCTATGAAAACATTTGCTCTAATTTTTGCATAACTGATAGATATGTAGACATTTTTTCTTAGATTGTTTAGCATTAATTATCTTTTTTTTTCATGTAACATGCGAGTTCAATGTTGCTGAGTACTATACATTGTGTAATGTGAAATTGCAGTTGAACACAAGTTTGTTGATGAGTAAGACGGTTGATATTTCTGGATTCCCCACTTTAGAATCTGCAGATGTTGTTAAGACAACTTTGGAAAGATATACCGGTATAGGGAGTATTGAGGCTCTAGAGGTTAAACAAAAAAATGCAGGGGCAAGAGCATATGCTCGAGTCCAATTTACTACCAGAAGTAAAGTAGAACACATATTAAACCTCGCTACCAATATGCAATTATGGTATGGTAGATCTTTTTTGAAGGCTTGGGAAAAAGACATTGATCTTGTGCAGAAGCCTAGACAGTTTGCATTTGAAATGGAAGGTGTAACTCTTCATTTTGGTTGCCAGGTGTCAAAAGAGAGTCTGTCAGTGCTTCGTGGAATGAAAAATGCATCAGTGAAATTTGGATTTGGATTAAGAATGTTATACTTTGGTGTTTCATGGTTCTCAACGAGTTACAAGCTGCAACTTTCATATGACAATATTTGGCAAGTTCACCTACATTGCCCACGAGGTGTTGGTGCAAGGTTTCTTGTTATTCAGGTTAGTTTGATTGAGAGCTAAATGTACTTGTGAGTATTATGTAGCGGATTTCGGGTAAAAGATTAAAAATACCATTTGAAAGCATTAGAAGTTAGACTAATACTTAACATGATCCAGTTTAAGTTAATTCTGCAAGTTATCTTAATTATCCGATTAAAATGTGTTTCTGCTATGTCTATTGTTTACTAAGTAAGCGTCCTCTAAAGTTTTCTTGAAGATTATATGAAAGTAATGATTTTTAATTAGTTAGATTATATACATATAAGACATCCAGTTTATAAATGTAGATTTAGTGGAACTAAACTTTTTTTTTAACAACAAATTATACTACTCCTAAACTATCCCAAGTATATTACAATTAAACTCCCAATGTCAATGTTTGAACCTTGGTTGTTTAAAGACAAGAACCAAAAGTTTTGTATCCTGTCAGTCTCCATTTTTATATCTCATATCAATCAGACTATTTTCATCATCAATGGGAATATGGGATAATAAATTTAAATGCAAAGTTTGTTTTGCATTCTATTTGGTTTCTTTAAACAAAGCATCTTTTATTTTGCAGCTCTATGGTGCTCCTCGAATTTATCAGAAAGTTGAAGACAACCCTTATAACTTTTATAAGGAACTTCCCGATGATCAGTGGGTTAGGGGAATAGACTTCACTCCATTTTGTGCCATTGGACAATCATCTCATCTATGTATAGAACTTCCACACGGTGTTGAATGCCCAGATGTTAACCGCTATTTTCCATATTGTGAAGAAAGTAGGCACCCATTCGAGTTGGTGACTGGTCGTAGTTTTTCTCCAAATTCGAAGCTAGTCCCGATTGTGTCTCCCATGCAAGGCTATCTGCCATTCAATATTATTTTTAAGATTTGCTCCTTGGTTCAACATGGTTGCATCCCAGGACCCGTCCTTGATGCTAATTTCTTCGCATTGTTGGATCCTCAAAGACATGACATTGAATCAATTGAATATGTTATGGAGAAACTTTATTTTTTAAAAGATTGTTGTTATGATCCGGTTAGGTTGATAAGTGAAGAATATCGGTTGATAACTAAAGAATATCAAAAAAGGAAAAGGATATGGTCGCCTGCTATCTTATTGGATAATGGTCTTGTATATGTGAGGAGAGTTCAAATTACACCATCAAAAGTGTACTTCTGTGGGCCAGAGGTCAATGTGTCCAATCGAGTTCTACGCCACTATGCAGATTATATCGATAATTTTCTTCGTGTTTCATTTCTTGATGAAGAATTGGAGAAACTGTACTCAATAGATTTATCCCCAAAAATAGGCTGTAATGGGGAAACCAGAACTGGAATTTATAAGAGAATTTTATCAATTCTTAGGGATGGGATAGTAATTCGCAATAAGAAATTTGAATTTCTTGCTTTCTCATCAAGCCAGTTACGGGATAATTCTGCATGGATGTTTGCATCAGCTGGAAGCCTAAATGCTGCTGAAATAAGAAATTGGATGGGTGATTTTAGTAGCATTAGAAATGTTGCAAAATATGCTGCTAGACTTGGTCAATCTTTTGGTTCATCAAAAGAAAGTCTAAGTGTTCCATGGTATGAAGTTGAAGAAATTCCTGATATAAATATTATAAGAGCTGGTACTAACTATATTTTCTCTGATGGAATTGGGAAAATATCTGCTGAATTTGCTAAAAGAGTTTCAAGAAAATGTGGCTACGACTTCATTCCATCTGCTTTTCAAGTTCGATATGGCGGGTACAAAGGAGTCGTGGCCGTGGACCCCACCTCAATCATGAAATTATCATTGAGGAAAAGCATGTGCAAATTTGAATCTGACAACACAAAGTTGGATATTCTTGCAATCAGCAAATATCAGCCCAGCTATATGAACCGCCAGCTCATCACCCTTCTTTCTACCCTCGGTATTAAAGATCGCATCTTTGAGAAGAAGCAAAACGAAGCAGTTTGCTTACTAGATGCCATTTTAAAGGAGCCAATGAAGGCAGAAGAGGCATTAGAGTTAATGTCACCAGGAGAAAACACCAACATTATGAAGGGAATGCTTTCGTGCGGATATAAGCCGGATGCTGAACCGTTTCTCTCAATGATGCTGCAAGTTTTTCGTGCTACAAAGTTGCTAGAACTGAGAACTAAAACAAGGATTTTTATTCCCAAAGGAAGATCAATGATGGGATGTTTGGATGAAACCCGAACGCTTGACTATGGTGAAGTTTTTGTACAATATTCAAGTACAAGAAGAAGGCCACTGGGTGATGATTATGATGGAATCGGCTCATATAAGCACCGGATCATTATAGGGGATGTGGTGGTTGCTAAAAACCCGTGTTTGCATCCTGGTGATGTACGGGTCTTGAAGGCTATTAATGTTCTAGCATTACACCATATGGTGGATTGTGTAGTTTTTCCACAGAAAGGAAAGAGGTAAGATATATAGTTGATTTTTTTTCATTCATTCTTATTATCGAATTTATTATCGTGATTTACAATGATTATGTTTAGCTTGAATTGTGCTAACATATATGCTTCTTGTGCTATAGGCCTCATCCAAACGAATGCTCAGGAAATGATTTGGATGGTGACATTTACTTTGTATGTTGGGACCCTGATCTAATTCCGTCTCAGCAATTCGAACCAATGGATTATACCCCTCCTCCATCTATGCAACTAGATCATGATGTTACTATTGAGGTATAGATGCATTAGTAAGTATGACACATATTTATGAATAGATAGATTTGGCTTATCCCTATTGAGGCATACGTATACAAAATAAATAGTTAAAGAGAAAACGAGTCAAACCGGTTGAATGTCTCCCAAAGTGTGTATTTGTTGCATAAAACCCATAAATTGTATTTGACAGAGTAATTATTTATAACAAAGCTACCCATCTTGCCCTTTTGTTAGGGGTAGCAGTCGTGTTGATTGACGGTTTAATGAGTTCTCATGTGCGGGTTGGCAGGTTGATATTAGATGCTTGTTTTTCAATCTCCTTGTAATTTTTGTTTTTATTTTTCTAATTCAGGAAGTGCAGGAGTACTTCACAAACTACATAGTTAACGATAGTTTAGGAATTATTGCAAATGCCCACACAGTCTTTGCAGACTGTGAACCCATAAAAGCAATGGCCAAACCTTGTATAGAGCTTGCAAAGCTCTTCTCAATTGCTGTGGACTTTCCAAAAACCGGTGTTCCAACAGAATTACCCGTAAATCTCCGACCGAAAGAGTATCCGGATTTCATGGAAAAACCTGACAAAACAACATATGAATCAAAAAACGTGATTGGGAAGCTCTTTCGGAAAGTAAAACACATCGCACCACAAACCAGCCCAGTCACTTCCTTCACAAAAGATGTGGCTAAGCAAACTTACGATGCTGACATGGAAGTGCCCGGCTTTGAGCACTATATTGATGAAGCAATTGATTTTAAAACCAAATACGATTATAAACTGGGCAATCATATGGATTATTATGGAATCAAGACTGAAGCTGAACTTCTAACCAGTAGTATTATGAAAATGTCAAGATCCTTTGACCGAAGGAATGCCGCTGAAGCGGTTTGTTTAGCTATGAACTCGTTGAGGAAGGAAGCTAGAAATTGGTTCAAAAAATGCGGAGATAGAGATGATAATGTTTATGCAAAAGCATCAGCGTGGTATCATGTCACATATCATCCAGATTACTGGGGTACTTACAATGCGGATATGACACGTCAACATTTCTTGAGTTTCCCGTGGTGCGTTCATGAGAAACTTATTGAAATCAAGAAGCGAAAAGCAAGCGTCAGAAGGTATGTTGATTATGATTCATTGCACAGGCAGTTCAGCACCGCATTAAATCTGGTATGAGTATAGGTTTTTTAGTTATTATGGTGTCCTTTCAGACTCAATCTAATCTTTATGTATGTATTCGCAAGTTTGGTTTGGTTTTCATTTTGTTTCTTACTAGATGTGGTTGCTTGAGTAAGGTTTTATTGTAAATATTGTCATTGCTGATTAGTATTTCAATCAGATGTAATTATGGACTTGGTTTAATCTATGTGGAAATATGTGATATTTTATGGTACAATATAACCCTACACTACATATGATGAACATATGAACAAATGAACAAAGTTGAGAGCAAACCCATTTAAAGTAGTAACTTTTAAGTTGTAGCTAGATCTGTGTTGTCAATCTCTTTTTACAGGTGCACACTTCTTCTTCTTTGCTTGCTTTCACCCCATCTCAGCAACCGGGATCCCTTCGTTTTCTTTGCTATTTGCGCCTGTATCAGGTTCCTTTCCTTTTCTTTCGTTTTTAGGTATTTGATTCGTTCATGTTTACAGTTTTTTTTTTGCTTTTTCGTTTACTCGTGTGAACTGTTGTAGCTTCTCTCATGGAATCATGTTCTTAGACTTTTAACCATTTATATTATGTTGTTTTAGGATGGGATTTAGAATGGTGCTTAATTTGCGATGGTTTTGTGTATTTACTATCCTTTGTACTGATATCCTTGGATCTTTTCGGGATTAATATTGTCCTCTGCTGTTATCTATCACTTTTCCTTTTTATTCCTTGCAATTGATTCTGCTTTGCTTTGGTATACCTAGATTAGTATTGTTTTACTTTTCTGTTTTGGTTGCATATAATCTTTTTAGGCATTTGAAGTTATCTTCACTGTTATATGCTGAGATTTTTGTTTAAATTCTCAGCTATATTTACTATGTGTTTGATCTTTAATTTGGCACCTAGCCCCTGATGTCTTTTTTTTTAGTTGACTAGGTTGCTGTACCGTTATAAGGGAGACTTTATTATAGTTTTCAGCCCCTCTGCTCTGCATGTTAGTACTCTTGCTTCACTTTATAACATTATTTTCTCAATACTTATCTAAGGATATACCAACAAATATGTGAATTGGTGAGCAAAAGGCTAAACCTTGTGAACAATACCTGTTTTTTGTCGTTGGCTGATAGTAAAGTTACAGTATTGGTGCTAAGTTCAAATAATCAAATCATAAAACGGGTATGAATTTGATGTATAGTGTTTAAAAGTAGAAAATGATGGCAGTATGGCATACGGGACGTCCACTTCATACCATACGTTAGTTTCTTTGAAAAGTATAGACTTAATTACTCATTTACTCACTTGTATATAAATACAATTATACATTTTATTAGTATTTCTTAGCATTCCCCGTCTGCCACAATTAATTAGTATTTGTAAAAAATACACAACTAAAGCTTGTACGTTCGTTATTCACAACAAATTTGATGAAACAAACAAACAAATTCAGGTAAGATGTTTGAAATGTACATCTTTCAAGAACATATACAACTGAACATATACAACTTAAGAGGAGAATGATTGATTACCTAAAGACCATTCAGAGCTCATTCTCCATCATTATTCTTATCCATATAATTTATACATTTATCATCATTTTTTCTATCTTTTTTACTTACATCTGCAATTAAATAATATTTTTTATACATTTATCATTACATTTGCTCTCTTCAAATATCAAGTTTTAAGGATTCAACATTTTTTTCTCTCTCAAATATAGGAATGAATAATATTTTTTTCTCTCTCCTCTACTCACAACAACTCACAACTAAACCTCAAATTTTAGGGTTTACCTCATATATTTATAAGGAATGGGTTGTGAATGCTCTAACTTAGGGATGGCAATGGGCCGGGTATGAGCCGGGTATGAGACGGGTATTGATAATCCCAGTCCTATACCCGAAATAAAAAAATGCATCCCATACCCGGCCCATTACCTGTCGGGTATCTATCAGGTAATTACCCATCCGATATTGGGTATACCCATTAGATTGTTAAAAAACGTCTGCTTAGGTTTTAGTGACGATAAATACACAATAAAAAAACATCTAATCTAAAATATATAATGTTTCAGACATATAATTTCAAAATGAGTTATTGTCCGATTTCATATATTCAAAATACATATAAAGATATACGTTCACTTTCTAAACGACGACATTAGTTGCTTCGAATTTTAATGAATCTACATGTTACGTTGATTTGTCATGTCATTTTTACAATTAGAAAAAATAAAGAAAAATATCATTAATAAACCATCGCTAAAATAACAAAAATATAATATTTAGGACTTGGAGTACATTTACCTCGTAATAATTTACATAGTCACGCTCAATCGTTTTATAAAAATAGATATTTAGGACTTGGAATAAGTTACTACGTCATAAGAAATTGAAACTAATTTAATTTATACTAATGGAAAAAACTTTTATAAGAAAACTAGAAATATATATATATATATATATATATATATATATATATATATATATTTATACACATACATACATATATATATATATATATATATATATATATATATATATATATACGGTTAGGTTCAAATTAGAACTTTTTATTTTGAGAACTTTTAAGAACTAAATCATAACCACTAATTTTAGGTGAGGACCACTATAATTTATGAGGGGTTTTCCATATATATAAATTAGTGGCTGAGATTAGTTCTTTTTATTTCTCAAACCCAATTGGTTCTCAAATAATCATCTCCCTATATATATATATATATATATATAGAGAGAGAGAGAGAGAGAGTCGAGTTACGCTACATCAAGCAAAAACGCTACATCAATGCGGATTGATCTGGGGCGTCCATCAAGATCATCCAACAGCCAAGATCTATGGTGTTTTCGCCTATGGCGTTTTCGGGGGAAAAAAAAACACCATGGGCGGAAAACACCATAGATCCTGGCTGTTGGATGATCTTGATGGACGCCTCAGATCAATCCGCATTGATGTAGCGTTTTTGCTTGATGTATTTTACCCCAAATCTATATATATATATATATATATATATATATATATATATATATATATATATATATATATATATATATATAGGGTGAGGTTCATTGTAGACACTTTCGCATGTGAAATAGCTCTTTTTCACATGTGAAAGTTTCTAACTAATGAGAAAAAAGAAAAAAAGAAAAAAGAAAATTAATCACAACCATTAGATCAAGAGATCTAATGGTGAAAAAGGGTGTCTACATGTCTACACTTATGAGGGTGTCTACAATGAACTTTTCACTATATATATATATATATATAGTGAAAAGTTCATTGTAGACACCCTCATAAGTGTAGACAGGTAGACACCCTATTTCACCATTAGATCTCTTGATCTAGTGGTTGTGATAATTTCATTTTTTCCTTTTTTTCCTTTTTCTAATTGTTCAGAGCATTTAACATGTGAAAAAGAGCTATTTCACATGTGAAAATGTCTACAATGAACCTCACCCTATATATATATATATATATATATATATATATATATATATATAGAAAAGGGATTATTGAAATACCATTATAATGAAAGGGTATAATGGTAACATTAACCAATCTATTTTAGTAAATAATCTTTAAAATTTAATTCCATTTAACTGATTTCAAGATTTATAGGGATTTTCAACCCTAATATCACGTATTTTTTTTATCGTACGTTCATCCCTGCAAAATCTCCATCCACGTTTTTGTATATCCTTCGTCGATTCATACTCATTAGCGATAATCATCATCGATTTCATCCACCTAAGTAGTTCATTACGTTTATCGCTAATCAACATAATCTTCAATCACGTCCGTTCACCCCCCTCATTATCCTCCATGGTGTCCAATCAATCTATTTCCAATCAAGAGCACGGATCCAATAAAGAACACGAATCCAATCAAGAGCACGATTCCATTGATGGTGTGGAATCATTTAATCCAAATGCCGATCAGAGTTCCTCGCTTGTCTATGCCAATGAAGACAGCACCCTCCCTCTTTCTACTCCTGTTAAGAGCAACAATTTAGTTGTTCTTGAATCCGCGGATAATCCTGATGCTAATCAAGAAGGTTTGAATCTCATATAATTATATGTTACAATTACGTAATAGTTATTTCCATCACAATAAAATATATAAGTATTTTTTCTTTTGTTACATCACAATAACCGTGTATATATATATTTTTACATGTAAATTTATCAATCAGGTCGTTTTATAATACTAGTGAAACTCATTCTTACATTACTGTAGCCGTGTATATATTACAATGCGTAATATATTTTCCGATCAGTCATGTGATTTTATAATATACTTTAAGATCTTAGTTACATCAGTGTAACCGTGCCCTAGTTACACTGATGTAACAGATTTTCCTGTATTAACAAAGTAATTTTTTTAAATTTTTTTTCCTACACACATTTCGTATTATCTAACGTGTATTTTTCTTCTATTTATTATATTAGAATCTATTTGTAGTAATTTCTACGATTCTCCGAATGGGACTCGGTACTGGATCCCTAGTGTGTGACAACCCGTATTTTCCAGGTATATTTTAATATATTAATTATGTGCAATTAACTGAAATTCTATGTGCATTAGGCTAATTTGTTTAAATTAGATGCCTTTACGTGCGAACGTAGACAATCTAGGTCCGACAACAATTACCCGTAATGGAAATCAACCAAAGTTCCACCACTATTCGAAATGGAACTTCAATAACAAGAAAATTCATAAACAATGTTTTGTGAAATCTAAATATAAAGTGACTATTTTATATTTTCTAAACTTTTACGTTTGACAAACGTATTTCAAACACGTCGTTTATGCAAACGACCATTCTAGCCCAACAATACTTTGGTTTTAATTCTAAAACTTATTCAACTTCAAAACCATTTATTTTTCCTTCAAACTATTTAATTCCGTCAAACAAATTTCGTTATACATTTAAACGAAACCCGCTCACGTCGAGCAAACATTTTAATTCCAATTTGAAGTACATCATTAGTGCATAACAACATAGACACCAAATCATGACAAGTGACATTCCAAATATCCGTAAACGTCCGTATTAAACAATATTTTATTGTTACGATTACTCGTTTTACGTCGAAAATCCATTTTTCATTCCGGATATCGTTTTCGCCCAAACAAAGTCACATTGGACTCGTAGGACCAAACCGGACTCAACCCGACCCGACTCGAGACCCGGTTCGGCCCAGAAAGCCCAATGGGCCTACGGCCCAATTTCTTTTTCTTTTCTTTCTTTTCCTCGGCCCAAGCCTTTCGGCCCATTTCCTTTCTTTTTTCTCGGCCCACCGGCCCGGCCCATTCTCCTTTCCCTTTCGAATTGGGCCGAAGCCCAATCTTTTCTTTCTTTCTTCGGGCCGAAGCCCGTTTCCTCTTTTTCTTTTTCATTTGGGCCGAAGCCCAAAAACCTTCTCTTCTCTTTCTCTTAAAACCGATCGGCCTAAGTCCCTAACCAAACTAACCTATTATCTCCTAGCTAAGTCTTACATGAGACCAACTTAAACCTTCATGATTTGGTTGTGTCACCATGATCTTAAGCAAACATGTTGGCCTAAGTACACTACAAACCCAAGATCCATTGGGTAATGCTTGTAACCTCTTACACACCAACATGATTGTTCCCTAGCCACCTACTCTTCTCTCTTGTCCCTTCTCCTTCTTGGCCGGCCTATAGACTCCACCACCACACCCCTAGATTTCAATTTCCAAGCCACAAAGTACAAGGAGAACTCACTTGGTTCAAGTCCCCATCAACCTCTCTCTTTCTCTCTTGTGTTACGGTTCAAACACAACCAAACCAACCCCCTTTTCGGTTCCTATGCAACCGAACCAACCATCATCACCTCACCATCCTACTTTTAAACAATCAAGTCCCTCATTTCTCACTTATCAACTTCAAGAAAAACACTCACTTTCTCTCAATCTCTCTCTCTTTCTCTCGGCTTTCTAAGAACCGCCACCACCACCACCATTTCACCATCAATCATCTTGTTCCTAGCTTCTACAAACCTTCTTTGTTCAAGGTAAATCATTTCTTGCACCAAGAACTTCTTTATTCTTTCATTTCTTCATCTAATCTTTCAAGAACAAATCTTTCTAACCTTTGTTTTTCTTGTCAAAATCCATGACAAATCCTTGAACTTTCATCACCATTCTTTCACCATTCAAGATCAAGGTTGGGTTTGGAGCTAAACTTGGAAGCTAGTTCAACAACCCATTAACGTCATTACCGATCCGGAAAGCTTTATGTGAGGAGAACTTACCTTCTTTGATTATTTCTCACTAAATCTTTCATTTCTATATGTCACATGTCATGATTCATGATTAAGTCTTGATTTGGTTGTTGTATGAATTACTAACAAAAATAAATGTTAGTATGGTTATGTGTTTGTGATGGAAACTAGTTATGTTTAAAAGATTATTTGACAAAATATATATATCACTTGTATTTTGTTAAAAAGAATCGCTTTAAATGACCAAGGTTGGAAAATATTGATTCTTGTATGTTAAATATAATTTGGAACACTTATCTTGGTGAGAAATGGACATACAAAGTGTTAAAAATCGGATTTTTAGGAAAGATATAAGTTGTGTAAAAACTGGGCAGAGATGACACACTGTACTGCGTGTCATAAATCTGCTGTCATCTGTGAACCATATGAACAAAAACACTGAACAGGGATGACACTTATTCCTGCGTGTCATAAAACTGCTGTCATAAAGCAAAATATATATTTTTCCAAATCTTCAAACACTTGTATTTTGATTTCAAACCAAAACCAAAGTTTACTAAAAGATGATTTTGAGTCATAAAAGTGTTTACCAAGGATTTAAACATGAAACTTCAAGAAAATAGAACATGGAATTTTTATGACAAAAATACCACTTATTTTTATGAAAAATTAAGTTTAAGGCTTTTGACAAGTTGTGACCACTTAGGACTTGTAATGTATTTCTAGGGATGCCAAAGGTGTTTTACTAAACATACTAAATAATTCGAGAAGTCAAACACTTGGAAACAAAATGGTTAAATATCTTAATTACGACGCTTCGATAGAAAGATGCAATTTATTTTCAATTACGAATTGGGTCTAGTTCAAAACATGAAACGTGTTAGTTTTGACATATAAAAATACTTTATAAAGTTCGAATGAAGAAAAACATGTTTTATAAACAAACCGGACAAAAATTGTAACTTTCGGTTACTCGAAAACGTCGGATTTTACAAGTTAAACTTCCAATAATTAATTTGGCAACTCAAAACCCTAAAACACATTAGGACAAGTCCACTAATAAATCCTAAGTATATTAGAAAACTCAAAATGTCACAACATCGTCATAACAGTCAAACTGGCGAAGCCGGTTAACCACCGGACGAACCTACGCTTAATTTTACCAAAATATAACTTCGTATATTTGTGGAAACATTTATTCATATTAAAGGAAGATTATATTTATTAATCGAAAAGTCCAAAATCTTACAAATATTTAGTGAATTAAATATTTACGATTTTCCTAACGTTTAATGAAAAATAATCCCTATTATTCAATAATTATTTTTCAAACGTAATCATTATTTATTTATCCAGATAAATAATAAACTCCATCAACTTCAACACTATTTATTTGACAATAAATAAGTCCTAGGATTTCCATCACTTTCATAGGGTAATAACCAGTCGAGACTTAACCTTGAACATAGAGTGACGTATTCACTAACTCTAGATGGCCAAACCCTAATACGTCATAACATTACTTTGTAGACGTTTGCTAGGCTAAGTTCAATCAAACATACCTGACATCCACCTTCAAACAAGTGAGTCTTCACGGCCCCTTTTACTTTTCTGTTTTCTAACTTGGGGGAGAATTCAATGAATGCTTTTCAACTTCAAACTGTCTGATATTATGATAACTGTACGACGTAATGATTGCATGTTCTTTTCATTTCCCCAATCTGTGTATTCATGTTGATTCATGTTATATGCCTAAGTCCCACTATTAATTGGATTCAATTAGTTCATTCGAAACGATAGCTTGTGAGTAGATCTATTTGGGTTGACAACCCTACTCTGACTTGGTCGCTCCAGTCATGACTCCATGGTTATAGTCAAGGGGTACATTTGTTATTCTTGTCATTCGGTGTTCTTGGGGAAGAACATCAGGAGTGGGTAAACAGTTAGTTTTGAATTCAAGGTTCATGTTCGATCTTTACAACAACAGTGTCAACAAACTAATATCAAGACAAGCAACACATTTTCCAAACATGTTTTCAAACAGTTCAGTGTCATTAAACCTGTGAAACTCACCAACAATTCTGTTGACTCTTTTTATTCTTGAATTCTCAGGTGATTAAAGACTGCAACTCCATGTTTTTCTGTTGTGATCCTGCTTGTCATATCATGGTCTGCCTGCTGTGTGTTCATGCATTTCATTTTGGAGATTTAGACGCATTACGCCTTAGGGTAGTTATGTTTATAAATCTCATAACTTGTCTTTTGGAAAACTTAACGTGTAACCACTACTCTATTTCCGCTGCCACGTTTTAGATGTTTAATTTAAATGTTTGAAACTTACATTTTCAGAAGACAAATGGTTTAATTAAATGTTCATTAGACGTCATCATTCATAACCATGACCATGATGCCAAATCAGTCACATGCCCACATTTAGTCATTTTCTCGGGGTGTGACATAGTGTGCCATCTGATTCTAAACCTAAGCTGCATAGCAAATTTGATTCTTGGGAGAATGCCTATGCTTTTTACGAAGCCTATGCAGAGCAAGCTGGTTTTTCAACAAAACTGGCTCAGAGTAAAAAACAAAAGAAAACGGGAAATGTAACAATGAGATACCTTTCATGTTCAAGAGCCGCTAAACCCACTTCAATTGAGAAAGATGCAGTTGATTTGACAGACATATCTCCAACTCGCCTTACTAGTTTCAAAAGGACAAATTGCAAAACAATCATGAAAATAAGAGTTGTAAAGAATATAACTCTGTGGGAGGTATTTGAGTTTAACGAGGTACATAATCACGGTTTGCTTACTCAAGACAATTTGGATTTCTTGAGAAAACGTCGAAAGCTCACCTTTTATGAACAAGAGTTTATTAATAAATGTCGTTTGGCAAGAATCGGTCCAACAAAAGCTCATACTCTTCAAGTTGCATTGAAAGGCGGCCACCACAATGTACGCGGTACGAAAAATGATTTCAAAAATTGGTCAAGAGATAATAATGGTTATATTGGAAAAAGGGATGCTCAAATGTTTATCGACAAAATGTTAGAGTGGTCCAAGAACCTTGAGAACTATTCTTTTAATTACTTGGCTCCTGACAGGAAGACTAGATGTCTTTTTTGGGACGATGATGTCTCAAAGCGTAATTATAAGGTTTTTGGTGATGTAATCGCATTTGATGCAACCTATGATACAAACCTGTAAGTTTTTTTGTCCAAATTTTATTTTAAGAATATATTTATTTGTATTCATGTTTTTCTTAACGACACAACCATTTTTTTAGGTACAAAATGGTTTTTGTTCCTTTTACCGGTGTAGACCATCACAAAAAATGTGTTACATTCGGTGTTGGATTGCTGTCAGCTGAAACCACTAAGTGCTACTCATGGTTACTTGAAAAGTTTTTGGAGGCTCATCATGGTAAGCAACCAACATTGATATTAACCGATCAAGATCCCGCTATGAAAGCTGCAGTTAAAGCTGTGTTCGACAATACTACTCATCGTCTGTGTACATGGCACATAACTCAAAAACTTCCATTAAAGGTCGGTCATTTAAACTATATGAACAGTTCTCTATTTTCAAACATTTTCATTATTAATTTATTTCTTAAATGCATGTAATAATCATGCCTTTTATATGTTTTTTGTTAGTTAACCCACATAAATAAAAATATATTACATCACTGTAATTTAGTACAGCAACGTATATTCGAAATTGTTTCAAAAATTACATCTAATCTGAATATCTATTCAGGTTTGTGGAGATCTATTAAAGAATACAAAACTTCGTGCAGAGTTCCACAAACTAGTTTGGAACGTGTATATCAAACCTAAAACATTTGAAGAAAGATGGAAGTTGCTACTGGAGAGGTACAATTTACAGGATCACGAGTGGCTGGGTAAAATGTATCAAAAACGACGGAAATGGGTCCCGGGATATTTTCGCGATTTACCCATGTGTTGCCTAATAAAGACAACTTCAAGATGCGAGAGTTCAAATCATATTTTTAAGGTGAATTCATCTCCAACAAACAATCTTGTTCAATTCCTCCTTTGCTTTGATTCGATTTTAGACGGACAAAGATATCAGCAAAGGTCACTTGAAGTTCGTACCGAAGCAGCTGTTCCTAAATTCAAATGTGAGTCCCTGATTGAACGTCATGCTGCTCGGATATACACAAGAGACGTTTTTTAAGGACGTTCAAAATGAGATCAAGAGGTCAGAGAAAACTTGCTACATAGCAGAGCGTAAGACCGTTGATGGTATTCACGATTTTCAAGTTTGTCATCAGGATGTTAGATTGGATATCCTCAACGAATTCACTCTAAGTTTAATTAATTCTTAAGTTTTTTTTAAATATATTGTTCATATATGTTACATCAATGTAACTTTTTTTCCAGGTTTCTTTTGACAAGTCTGATAGAACTATTACATGTTCATGCATGTGGTTCAAACGTATCGGTTACCTGTGTCGGCATGCTTTCTGTGTTTTCAGACACCATAAAGTTGATGAGATTCCCGATCAGTACATCACCCCCCGTTGGACAAGAAACGTGTTACCAAGTTTCGTGTTCAGCATTGCAAATCGTTATGGGATCGACCAATCTCAAAATGCTATACTAAGACATTACTTTAATTTGTAATACTAACTGATTATTACCAGCCAAATCAGTCTTTTTCAAACTACGCAATGAAGAACTAACAATATCAAAGAAACATAAATATTAATAAACAATACTTTAATTTGTAATTTGTATCATAGAACATCACTGTAATGCTTTTTTTAATAACAGTACAGTACTGTAATTTGTATCATAGAACATCAGTATAATCAATAAAAAATATCAAAATTATGTTAATATTTATACTAGTCCACCAGTGTAACACATTCATAATATAAGAAACATATATGATTTTTACAAACTTCTATCCATAATCAAAATTGTTACAATGAAAGGCATATCAAACTTGCAATAATGTTGTTGTTCCACAAACTAATAACAGTTTGTAATTTTTATCATAGAACATCACTGTAATGCTTTTTTTAATAACAGTACTGTAATTTGTATCATAGAACATCAGTATAATCATTAAAAAATATCAAAATTATGTTAATATTTATACTAGTCCACCAGTGCAACACTTGCAAAATATAAGAAACATATATGATTTTTACAAACTTCTATCCATAATCAAAATTGTTACAATGAAACGCATATCAGACTTGCATCAATGTTGTTGTTCCACAAACAAATAGCAATTTGTAATTTGTATCATAGAACATCACTGTAATGTTTTTTTAATAACAGTAGTGTAATTTTTATCATAGAACATTAGTGCAATCATTAAAAAATAACAAAATTATGTTAATATTTATACTAGTCCACCAGTGTAACACTTGCACAATATAAGAAACATATATGATTTTTTACAAATTTCTATCCATAATCAAAAGTGTTACAATGAAAGGCATATCAGACTTGCATCAATGTTGTTGTTTCATAAACTAATAAAAATTTGTAATTTGTATCATAGAGCATCACTGTAATGATTTTACTAATAACAGTACTGTAATTTGTATCATAGAACATCAATGCAATCATTAAAAAATAACAAAATTATGTTAATATTTATACTAGTCCACCAGTGTAACACTTGCACAATATAAGAAACATATATGATTTCTTACAAACTTCTATCCATAATCAAAATAGTTACAATGAAAAGCATATCAGACTTGCATCAATGTTATTGTTTCACAAACCAATAACAAAATACAACATTATTACAATTGAATGCATACCAGACTTGTGTAAACATAGAATTATCATGAATGCAAAATTTTGTAAGATAATAGTACACTAACAACATTGAACCATTTATATATGAAAACAATTATACTTTCTAATCAATAACATCACTGTGATACTTAGAATTCAAAAATTACCTTGTAGTCTCTTTTTGTTTAAACAATTTCACTATGTTAGAACCAAATTTCTACAACACATTAGTTCTCTTAAGGATTGCACTAACAAAAACAAATCCACATTCATACACAAAATAATTACAGTTTTGTAATCGGTGTATTATTAACTGTAACTGTGTTACAGTATTACTAACTGTTACAGTATTCATCGTGCCTTTACAACAACAACAATACAAAAGGAAAAAAGAAAAACAATCACTAAATACTTTCTCCTTTCTTAACCATTTATTGTATTATAATAGTAACTGATTATTACACGGAAAATCAATCTTTCACACTACACAATGAAGAAATAACATTATCAATGAAAAACAAATATGCCTAAAAACAACCAACATCATATTTGTATTATACAGTACTGTAATATGTATAGTAGAGCATCACTGTGGATATATAACAACATTGTAACACATTCTAATTTTAAGCAAAACATATTCTGTTTTACAAATTACTAACAACAACACATAAATGTTTGCAATGAAAGACATATCATACTTGTAACATCACTCAAAACAACTATCATCAATACAAAATTATGTATTATACTTAAACAATAACAGCAGTGAACCATTTATATATCAACAATCTTATAATTAGTTAACAATAACATCACTGTAATACTTACCATTATACCATTACACTGTAATTTTTTCCTTGTTTCAATAATTACACAATGTTACACCCAATTTTCTACATCATATTAATTATCGTAAAGATTACAGTTATATAACTGTTTTCACACATTCTAACAACTAACCCAAAAAATCATTCACATTCATGTGTATTACAGTAATGTAATTGTTGTAGTTAATGCTTGTAATTTGTTCGAAATCTACTCAAGAAAACATGCAATTTGATAATGAAGCAGAACAATGTAACTATAATGTTCATAGAGTCTTAAATCATAGACTTTCATTCAAAATTAACTAATCAAGCAAGTATCTACAATGATATTCAATTTAACTCAAACAAACATACCAAAAATCGTCCCCCGTGAAAAGAATCTCACCGTCGCCGACGTTTTCCACCCAAAACTCGCCGTAATCGAGATAAATTGCATGTTCCACTTTTAATCCCCGTGCCCTAGTTACAGTACGATCTCTTAACGAGACTACGATTTTTGGTTTATCAAAATCGCATACGCACTGTAACTAACGGAAGCGTATCCAAAAACCCTAGCTTTTCTTGTCGCCGCTCCCAAGAATTTTATGGATGATGATCGGGTTATTTTGGTATTCGATATTTTAAAAGAATCTGGAACAAATATGAGTAGAGAGAGACTACGTAAAATCAGCCTTTTTTGTTTTTGGCGGTTCGATTTTTTTGGCAAACCAAATTACCATTATGCCCATCTTTAAATGATTTTTGGTAAAAAAAATTACAATCTAGCCCCTAATTGATCTGGTCTCTTAATTTTGTAATCAATGGCTAAAAGTGGGTTTTCCATGTTTTCTAGAAAAAAAAGGTTTTCTATGGATCCTCACCCTATATATATATATATATATATATATATATATATATATATATATATATATATAGGGACATGATCATTTGAAAATTAATTGGCTTTGAGAACTTTTGAAAACCATTATAAGCCACTAGTTTATATATACGGAAACCCCCCCCCCACCCCACCCCCATGAATTATAGTGGTTCCCACCTGAAATTAGTGGTTGAGATTTAGTTCTCAAAATAATATATATATATATATATATATATATATATATATATAATATTTCGGGTATTGTTTCAGGTAATTCGGGCCGGGTATCGGGCAGGTATCAACAAATCCCATACCCGTACCCGAACCCGTTTTTTTTTATTTATCAATCCCATACCGGTCCCATACCCGAATATTTGGGGCTATACCTGGCCCGGATGACTCGGGTTTCGGGTATACCCGCTGGGTTTGGGCTTTTTTGCCATCCCTACTCTAACTTTTTAGCCTAACAATGTTTAGTTTTCTTTTTTGTTTTTTTTGTTTTTTTTGAACGACCAACATGTTAGACATAATATTTGACCCAAGTTTCCAAGTTAGTAAAATATGGGGTTAAGTTTGTATTTGCTAGAAACTGTGTATGCTTAGTGTAAATATGTTAAGGGTATTAATCAAGGCATACGCCAACCCATTTAGGGTTCATCATTAGTTAATCGAAGTTCTTGTTCAATAATCAGATTGTTGTGTTGATCGATTGGTCCATGACAACAAACAATGTCCCGTAAGTAGCCCACTGGACAAACAAATCTCTCTACGGGAGTCCGAGCCAACAACACTTGTTGAGCTTATTCCAAGGAAAACCCACATTCACGAGCAACCGGATGGTAAAATGGCATGTTGGGCTCAGGGATCGAACTTGTGACATTTCAGTCCCAAGTCTCTCCATCGTTAACAAGTCCTAGTGGTTCTAACAATGTTTAGATAGTTTGCAAAACTTGTTTAGAAAAGTAATAAATGAAGTTAGAATTGATTTCTTATTGAATAGTACCAGAGAACTCAGGCCAAATCGAACTAAAAGTCCGGAGCCCTTCCCGAGTGTTAAAAATATAAAGGTTTATATTTTTTATTTATCCTTTTGGGCCAGTTTTATTGTTGGTTTGTTTGTTTTGTAGATGCCATGGGCCTGTTGGCCCATGGCCCAGCTGCTGCTGCTGTTTGGACTTATTGTTGGAGCGGGCTGTTGATGGTCGATAGGTTGTTACAACCGCTTGGAGCTCCTGGTGTATAAAGAAGCAGCTGTGGGTCTTTTAGGGTTAACGACGCGAAGAGTCTTCAAGCGCCGTTCTCGTCTTCAAAACTCTCTCTGCACTTTCTACCGCTGGTCTAGGGTTTCTTGAAGGATTCATCGTGACTTGATGAATCCTTGTGTCTGTTAGATCGTAGTGGTTGTTTCTTTGAGTGTAAAAGAGTTTTCTGATCTTGTCATCGTGTTGATGATTGTTTGATTCTGGTTGTAATCGTTGAGATTCTTGTGAAATCTCTTCAGTTTCTGTATAATAAACGTCTAATTTTCATAACTTTGTATGATGTGTTTGTCATGCCTGACTATTGTGTTAACTTGATCTCTGTGTATAAACTTGCAAGAGATAGTAAGTTAATTGTTAAGTTTGATGAAAACTGTTGTTATATTCAGGATTTGTTAACCAAGAAAATCCTAGGGACTGGTAATCAGTTAGATGGTCTGTATCTTTGTGGTGAGTCTGTTAAGTCTCATGGTGTTCATAGGAATTCTAGTAAATCTTGTGATTTTTGGCATGCTAGAATGGGGCACCCCTCTGAAATGGCTCTTAAGATGCTCAAGCTTCATTATAAGATTGACATTACAAATCTTTCTGGTCCATGTGATGTTTGCCATAAGGCTAAACAACATAGAGAACCGTTCCCATTAAGTGATCATAAGAGTTTACGTTTAGGTGATCTTGTACACTTAGATGTTTGGGGTCCTTATAAAACTCAAAGTAGAGAAGGATATAGATATTTTTTGACTGTGGTTGATGATTATTCAAGGGTTGTTTGGGTTTTTTTGTTAAAACATAAAAGTGAAGTTTTCCAAAATGTCCAAATGTTTTATAATCTAGTTGAGACACAATTTCATAAGAGAATTAAAGTTTTTAGAAGCGATAATGGAACTGAGTTTGTTAATAAACAGTTTTCTGATTTCTTGATAAACAAAGGCATTTTCCATCAAACCACTTGTGCATATACTTCTCAACAAAATGGTATTGTTGAAAGGAAGCATAGGCACTTGTTAAATGTTGCTCGTGCCTTACTGTTTCAGAGTAAATTGCCTCTTAGGTTTTGGAGTGAATGTGTTTTAACTGCTGCCTACTTGATTAATTGTACTCCTTCTTCTGTTTTAGGTGGGAAGACTCCTTATGAGTTTGTTTATGGCTTCAAACCTTCTCTTAGTCACCTTAGAAATTTTGGTTGCCTTTGTTTCAGTACTGTGTTAAATAATTCAAACAAGTTTGACTCTCATGCTGAAAAATGTGTTTTTCTTGGTTGTTCACATAATAAAAAGGGCTATAAATTATGGAGCCTTGACCATAAACAGATTATTTTTTCAAGAGATGTGAGATTTTATGAATCTATATTTCCTTTTAAAACTGAGTCTAAGTCTGCTAGTCTGGATGAATCTGTTGCTTCTGATATTGATACTATTCAATTTTTTGACCTGTATGATTCAAATGGTTTTTCAAATTCTAAGGGTGACAAAGGTCCCAATGATGAAACTCCTGATCTTGACATTTCTCATCATGGGCCTCAGTCACCGGGGTTGACTCCTGAGTCTACTGCAAGGGGGGGTAGGAAATGATTAGTCTACTTTACCCAGTAGCTCAGGATCAGCCCCTGGAAGGGCTGAGGGTGATGAAGGACATGAAACAAATGAAACTGTTGAACCTATGAGTGAACAAACAGTTAGATATGAGGGAAGTGATATTTCACAAATACCCTCTGCCACTCTTAGGACTAGGTCAGGAAGAGTCTCCACTTTACCTAAATCTTTGAATGATTTTGTAATTGAAGGGAAAATTAAATATGGTCTTGAAAAGGTTGTAAATTACTCAAATCTTTCTTTTGAAAATAAGTGTTTTGCTACAAGTTTAAACAAAAGTAGTGAACCAAAAAACTATTTTGAAGCTGTTAAAGACCCAAACTGGGTTACAGCTATGAATGATGAGATTGAGGCTTTACATAGAAATAATACTTGGATTCTTGTGGACTTACCTAAAAATAGAAAACCTATAGGATGTAAGTGGGTTTATAAAATTAAATATAAATCATCAGGTGAAATAGAAAGGTATAAAGCCAGATTAGTTGCTAAGGGCTATAGTCAGAAAGAGGGAATAGATTATGATGAAACTTTTTCTCCTGTGGTTAAGATGGTTACTGTTAGATGTGTCTTAACTATTGCGGTGTCCTATAAATGGCCTTTGTTTCAATTAGATATTAACAATGCTTTTTTATATGGAAACTTAAATGAAGAAGTGTATATGACATTACCTCAAGGCTATTATTCTTGTAATGAGACTAAAGTTTGTAAACTGAATAGGTCTCTTTATGGTGTGAAGCAGGCCCCTAGAATGTGGTATAAAAAATTGATTGAGGTGTTGTATGATCTCAGTTTTGTTCAAAGTAAATGTGATCATTCTTTGTTTGTTATGTCATCTAAAAATGTCTTTGTGGTGTTGTTGGTATATGTAGATGATATTGTCATTACTGGAAATAGTGTTTCAGAGATAGAAAATGTTAAAAAGGCATTAAATTCAAAATTCAAAATTTAAAGATCTTGGTATTCTTAAGTATTTCTTGGGTATTGAAGTTATTAATACTAGTGATGGTTTGTGTTTGTCTCAAAGAAAATACTGTCTTGAATTGTTAGCTGAGTTTGGTTTGACTGGTAGTAAACCTGTTAACTGTCCAATAGAGCAGAATTATGTTTTATCCACTTTATGTGGGAAAAATGATGTAGTTTTACATAATGTAACAGGTTATCAAAAATTAATAGGTAAATTGATTTATTTGTCTCACACCAGGCCAGACATTGCATATTCGGTACATTTCTTGAGTCAATTCATGCATAAACCGACTAATGGTCATTTACAAATTGCATTAAGATTACTTAGGTACCTTAAGAAATCTCCAGGAATGGGTATTCTCATTGTTCCTGGTTCTCTAAATGACATCCAGGTTTATACAGATGCAGATTGGGCTAAGTGTTTACAAACTAGGAAATATGTGACTGGGTTTTGTGTCTTTTTAGGTAAAACATTAATATCTTGGAAAAGTAAGAAACAAAGTACTATTTCTAGATCTTCAGCGGAAGCTGAATATAGAGCTATGTGTGCTGGTACTTGTGAAATCATGTGTCTTGTGAATTTGCTAAGTGAGCTAAACATAACTGTTAAATTACCTGTTTCTGTTATGTGTGATAATAATGCTGCTATTTGCATTTCTTCTAATCCTGTATTTCATGATAGAACTAAGCATTTTGAACTTGATCTTTATTTTTTGCGTGATCAAATCATGAAAGGTTGTATAAAGGTTGAAAGTGTTGTTTCAAAAATGCAATTAGCAGATTTGTTCACAAAAGGGTTGTTGGTTCAACAACATGAAATCTTTTGTAAAAGCTAAATATGTTTGATGTTTTCAACAATAAAACTGAGGGGGGGGGGGGGGTGTTAAAAATATAAAGGTTTATATTTTTTATTTATCCTTTTGGGCCAGTTTTATTGTTGGTTTGTTTGTTTTGTAGATGCCATGGGCCTGTTGGCCCATGGCCCAGCTGCTGCTGCTGTTTGGACTTATTGTTGGAGCGGGTTGTTGATGGTCGATAGGTTGTTACAACCGCTTGGAGCTCCTGGTGTATAAAGAAGCAGCTGTGGGTCTTTTAGGGTTAACGACGCGAAGAGTCTTCAAGCGCCGTTCTCGTCTTCAGAACTCTCTCTGCACTTTCTACCGCTGGTCTAGGGTTTCTTGAAGGATTCATCGTGACTTGATGAATCCTTGTGTCTGTTAGATCGTAGTGGTGTTTTCTTTGAGTGTAAAAGAGTTTTCTGATCTTGTCATCGTGTTGATGATTGTTTGATTTTGGTTGTAATCGTTGAGATTCTTGTGAAATCTCTTCAGTTTCTGTATAATAAACGTTTAATTTTCATAATTCTGACACCGAGGCTAGCGCCAGTCCCATCTCGTCGAAAGTGTACCTTTAAGGAATATTTTAATTTCTTTTGTTCTCACGCGGGCCCTTCCGCCCCTGGCGCTTCTCCTTTAAGCTTCGGATGCATCGTTTATTGAGTCTCTGTCCTTCTTCGAGGCCATTCGTGGGTATATCCCAACACCCGCTAGACAAACAAATCTCTCTACGGGAGCCTGAGTCAACAACACTTGTTGAGCTCATTTCAGGGAAAACCCACATTCGTGAGCAACTGGCATGTTGGGCTCAGGAATCGAATTTGTAATCTTTCAGTCCCAAAGCTACCATTAGGACAAGTCCTAGTGATTCTAACAATGTTTAGATAGTTTGCAAAACTTGTTTAGAAAAGTAACAAATGAAGTTAGAATTGATTTCTTATCGAATAGTACCAGAGAACTCAGGCCAAATCGAACTAAAAGTGCGGAGCCCTTCTTAAAGATCATTATGTTATAAAATATCATTTTTTACTAGCTAGCTAATTGTTTGGTTACATACCTTTTGCACTTAATTCATAGTTTTGGAATCTTATTTCGATTATCTTACGTTTGATTGATCGATCATTTTAGTTATTTATGTAACGGGTATTTTAATCACTAGAAATATTTATATTTTTGGCACCATTTGGGACAACGATGGGTAAATTTTATTGATATTAAGAAATTCAATGATTATTGCATATCATATCTTTTAAAGGAAAGAATATGGTTTAAATTAGTGACGAAGAGGTGTATGTGTCAGTAAACGTTTCATGTTTAGGTTTGGCAATTGGCAAGGTAACATGGCCATGTGGAATTGATACTTTGACAGCCTACACGACAGCCCTTTATATTATTGTTCGCCCATTTGGTTTAATTCAGCTTAACATGCTTTAATTCTTGTTAATATTCATATCTAGACGTATTATATGTAGTGTAAGAATCAAATAGAAGTGTGTTTTCAAGTGAAGTGTGTCGAGTCGTTTTACATGGTGTTTGACGGAAACAACTGACTACAATGTTCTTAGTATGTTATCTCAAGGCGGTTTAATCGTTTTGGAGGTCTTAAGCAAACTAAACATTTTTGGGGCTCAATTGAAACGTATATAGCTCTTATGGTTATTACTTTAACAAGACATCATTCATTTTGTGGCCTTGTTAAAGTGGGGGCTTAAAGCTCTAGCTAACTTTAATCTACTCTTAAGGTGCCCTGTGTGATTTGTCAACTTGATATGTGTGAATAACTATATAAAATAACCAACACAACATGCTTTAGGGTATGTTTCGGAGTGTTTATTTGAGTGCAAACGTGATTTTAGCTAAAAACACTTATTAACTTATTGACTTTTCAAACGTGCTTTTAGATTATCAAAAAGCCAAAATCAAAAGTAGTTTTAGATTACCCAAACAATAACTTTTTTATTAGCTTTTCAAAAAGCCAATAATTCAATAAGAAGCTTTTAAATGGAATCCTAAACATACTCTTACAATAGGTATTACACAATAGAATAATATATTTATCGCTATGTAATAAAGTAATGATAAAAACAAGAAGGCTGGTCTAGAAATTTTAAAGGCCATGTATGACAAGTTGGTCATCTCTCTCTAATGAATTGGCTGTTAAAAAATATGTAAGGCCCGTTTGTTTTTTTGTTAGAGATTTATGTCTGAATCTAAATATTACATCTGAATGTTAAGAGGTGGTCTAGAAATCTGAATCATTAATATGCGTTTGAGTTTGACCAATATTTTAAAACTGGATTTTTAAACCGGGCCGGACTTGTGTTAAAAATGGTTTAGCAGGTTGACCCAGATTATTAAACCGTATTGGCTATTCAAACCTTCTCATAATAGTTAATAGCGTTAACTAATGTCTATTACCATATCTAATCGTAGACACTAGATTGAAAATCCTAGAACTAATAACCTAACAATAAGCATACCAGGTTACCAAAACAAGGTGGTAGTCAAATAATTAGATGCAAATGCTAGTAATTAGTCAACAGTAGCGTCAAGTTATTATTAGTGTAACATAACATGTACATCAATATTTTAATAGTATTTATATAATTTAATAATTTTTGTTTAAAATCATAACACGTATATACTAATTAATCTTATTAATTAGTGTAACATGCACACCAATGATATGATTGACGGTGTGTCATCATAGTACAAGACAATACTCAAAATTTATCCCTCTTTCCGAAAATGGTCCTAAACTCGAGGGTTCTTTCCGAAAATATTCCTCTTATAAATACTCATTTGTCCTCGTTATTAACAGTTTTATAAGTCCGGTGCTAGTTAATTAGTTACTTCATTCACCAAATTAGTAAATTACCATCCAACGGTCATGGATCCAGAGAGAGCCTCTCTTATACGAAAAGAACATATATCTCGCACGAAATCGAGCGCTCACGACGAGTTACATAGCTTCCGATCATGGCTCCGGTGGATGTGCGTCGATCAATCCACCCGGTGGACGTTTTGCCTATCGTGGCTAGTCTTTATCGTCTTCACAATCGTCATCCCGAGTCTCTCCCATTTCTACCTCGCGTGTAGCGATTGCGATAATCGACACGCGAGGCCTTATGATAGCCACGTCCAGTTGTCCCTCAGCAGCATTGCCACGCTTTCGTTTGTTTGCCTCTCCCAGTTTGTAAGGTTTTACGGACTTCGGAGGTTTCTGTTCTTTGATAAGCTTTGTAACGAAAGCGATATTGTTCGCAAGGGTTACACCGAACAACTTGATGTAAGTGTTCTTTTTCTCTTTGATCATTTAACGTTAACTTTACTGTTTTTTAAACTAGTGATCTGTCAATGATTTAAATTTACGATAAGTGGTCTAGTTAGGTGAGACCCATTGAACTGAAGTTTTATAGATCGGCCGGTTGTAGGTGGGACCCATTGACACAAGTAAACCTGACATTTTAGTTGGACCTTATTTTTTAATAAGAACTTTTTTCTTGAAAAATATCACCTTTACAAAATTAGTCATAATTTTTAAAATTATTTATGATGTCATAAGTTACATACTGTTTGTTTAGTCCGATTAGTGAACCGGTAAAGCGGTCAGTTAGATGATTGATCTGGTTATAAAAACATTGATTGATTCTGATTACACGACTAACGGGATCATATGTTTCGGATTATATGTTCAGAGCTCGCTTAAAATGGTCTTCATATTTGTTGCACCATGTTTCATCGCTGAGGCCGCATACAAGATCTGGTGGTACACATCAGGTGCCACCGCTATTCCGTTCTTAGGCAATGCAATCCTGAGTGATGCTGTCGCATGCACGTTGGAGCTTGCATCTTGGCTCTATCGAACCGTGGTGTTCTTCCTCGTTTGTGTCTTGTTCCGCCTGATCTGTCATCTACAGATCCTTCGTCTCCAAGATTTTGCGCAAGTGTTCCATGTGGACTCTGATGTCGAATCCGTACTGAAAGAACACCTTAGGATTCGGAGGCATCTACGCATCATTAGCCATAGATATCGCGTGTTCATAATGTGGGCACTCATTCTCGTCACGATTAGCCAATTCACATCACTTCTTGACACTACTCGGTCCACAGCAGATCTCGACATATTCAAAACCGGTGAACTCGCAGTAAGTGATTCCTTACACTATGGTTAAAACTATGGATGCTAAACAGGTCGTGTTCGTAGGTTGACAGGTCCGACCTGACATGAATCTAAAAATAGTGTCAGACATATGAGGTTGAACACGACATGATAACTGATGGTTGACACGAATACAACCTGTTTAATCCGATTTTTTTTTATTTTAATATTTTTCACATATTAATGTTTTAAAATTATAATTTTACAATAAAATATGATACTAATTTAACTTGTGACACAAAGTACATATAAAAACCAAAATAAAAAAATAAATAGGTTAAACTGGTTGACAAATATATTACCCCTTTAGCTAAAAGGGTTCACGGGTTCAACTTGAAACCATCTTGCCGGGCTTAGTTCAACTATCCGGATCAGATAATCAGATTAATGACTTTTTGTAACTGATTTGTTGTTGTTTGTGTTATGTGTAGTTGGTTTCTGTAAGTTTGCTTGCTGGGATAATGATACTACTAAGGAGTGCCACCAGGATCACACATATGGCTCAAGGTGTGACCAGTTTGGCTGCTAAATGGCATGTGAGTGCAACCATTGAGTCATTTGACCCAAATGATGCAGGTGACACAGAAACCCCACCCATGGGTGTGTTGGGTAACCAACTTTTTAGCAGCAATGGTCATGCATCAGCATCTGATAATGAAGAAGATGTTGGCAGTGAAGATGAGCTGGAGAGCACTAAACTCATACCTGCATATGCTCGCAGCACCATTTCATTCCAGAAAAGACAAGCCTTAGGTAACTCCTTTTTAACCATTTCAATATTTCAAAACGCATTTTGGTGATATATATTTGAGGCAGTGACATTCTTTATGAATCGGGAATCTCACCTGTCCACGACCGATGTGAGATTTGACCTGAGTTTTTATTTTGTTTTTGAATTTGTTGTAGTAACGTATTTCGAGAACAATGGAGCGGGGATCACGGTGTTCGGGTTTACGCTGGATAGGACTTCATTGCACACTATAGTGATGATAGAAATGTCACTTGTCTTATGGTTACTTGGAAAGACTGTTGGAATCTCTTGAAGCCTGCAACATGATCACCTTCATTGCTGAATTTTTACTAGAGTAGAAATAAAGTTTTGTGAGAAGGGTCAGTGAGCATGTATTTATCATCTATATATTATTTATTTATTTATTTATAATTTTATTCAATTTATATGTCATTTCCCAGTTTCCATTTCTTTGTACAATCTGATCAGCATTGATTGTTCATTTATATATATGTTTATTATATTCTTAATCATTGGATGCTTTTAAGTACTTTTGCATCACATTCACATGATGTTGTCTTTTTAGCCTAGCTTTTGAATCCATTTAAGAAACATATATATAATATAAAGATGTGTGGGATCCTGAGTTGTCTAGGCTATATATGAAAACAAGAACTAGTTAATTAAGTCTTATATATAAAGAATCAAAGAACCATCTGTAAGGTTAACTAAAGACCATGTGATGTGATTTATTCTATGTAACCTAAACATACTCACATGCTAACTAAAAGCTAATATTTAGTTTTATTTATATATATGTTAACAAGTCTTTTAGACCCGTGGATGCACGACTGTATTTAAAAAAAGAACAAATAATAAAATACGTCAAACATCTATAATTTGTTATATCAAGGTAAGTATTATATTATGGTAATACTTATTTCACAGAGTAGTAAAGATTTGAAATATATTTTTCGTTTGTGGAAAATTTTAAATTGCTAAGCTACTTATTGCACCGCGTAGAAAATCTTTGAAATATAGCTTTGAATTGCTTTTAGTAGATACTCTCAAATTAGTTTTCTTCTTACCATATAATCTATTTACGAAGTGATCGTAAAGCTTTGAAATGCTTTTAGTAGACACTCTCAAATTAATTTTCATGTGACTATCCAGCAGAAGGTAGGTTTTGCGCCATTTGTCAACCTACAACAAAGCCTACAATCAGATCAGATCAGTTGCTCTTGCTATCTCTGTGTGTACAAATATGTGCATGTTGCGACTGAGGTCTCGTGTATGTGCAGATCAAAATATTGCTTATAGTGATATGGTATGTAATTATACAATAAAGCAGTGGTCATGTAAGCAAGGTCAAACAGATTGGTGAAGTTGAAAGCGAAAACGTTGGTCCAAAGCCCAACATGGTGCCTCTTAGCTATAACCCAATGCCTTCTTGCATGTGTGTTTATGGTAGCTATGATATAGTCAAAGCTAAATCAATGTAGAAATAATGTAAAATAGTTCGAACATAATTAATAAACCTATAAATGAATACTAACAAAAGCATAGTGGATAAGATTCAGAAGAAAAAAAAAGACATAAGAAAATAGGAAGCTATAACTTACTTATATATTAAAGGCACTGAACATATTAAAAAAATAAGTAAGATGAACATGTATACGTTCAGAACAACGGAGGCAAGGAGAATGTGATTGTGACGTCTTGCAATCCTGTTAACAATTAAACAGTAGTGTAAATTACGAAATATAAAATTGAAGTATTTACAATGATAGCAAATATTTGGATAGTTATTGCTCCTCTATAGCATATCATTTTTAAAAAAAAATTATATGATGTACCTTCAAATAAAGAACATGGAAGACACAAAATTAGACCTGAAAAAAAAGTAGAATTGAAGAAATAAGTTAACATTACATATCTATTAACCATTAAACTATAGTGGGAAATACAAAACTTAAATATTGAAGTATTTATAATGATATAAAATATAAGCATAGAATGCACATCAGCAGGAAAGTTATAGGTGCTCTATAGCATTAAAAAATAAGAAAAAGCTTATAATCAAATGGATGTGTCCTTGATCACACTGCAAATTAAAAGGAGTAATCAAAGTTGTGGGAACTAACACTCCATATATGAGAAAATAACCTGAAATGCAATCACATAAACTGAAGTTATACATTGTGGCAACATTTTAGTAACCTACAGTGTTTCTTATCCAAACACAATAAATAAAAAAAGATAATTATAGCAGATTGAGTTGAGACATGCCAAAAAAAAAATTCTCGACCTAGAGATATAGCTTAAAAATCAATGGGCAAACAGATGATATTAAATTAGGGAATTTTAATTTGTAAGAAACACTGTAATGGCGGCATGACAAAAGGCTTTTAGTTGTGATTGCTTGGTAAATGATTGATCTTTATCATGTCATTGAAAATAACAAAAATAAACAAATTAATGATTTATGTAGGAAATAATAGAATAGCTAAAGTTAATCACTGTCATGTGATCCTCGATCTCCTCTAGTCTATTAAAAGATAGAAAACACAGGGTTCGCATCAAATTAGCGCATAGAAAGGTGAACAACAACACTCTTACATCTAATTATGTGAAATCTATTGAAAATGAAATTAATATTTAAGTTATGTTTATTATTCATCAAGACTAAATGGAATTAGTATCTAAGTTATGTTTATTATTCATTTGGGTTGTAAAATCTACTGAATGAAAATCCCAGGAACATGACTAACTACCTGCAGGTTTCCATGACAGGTGGAAGATTCAAATTGATCGAGGTTTCACTCAAATCTTTCATAGAAGCATCAATCTGCAAAACAAATTAATAATAAACAAATTCAGTAACACCATCATCTAAGCGTTAATACAATTATTATATAATACAATAAAAATTAAGGATGAATAGTATTGTTTATGTTTTTTACAAATTGGCCACAACCTTTAGTTTTTCTTTACAACTTTAGTCCTTAAGGATGAATAGTATTGTTTATGTTTTTTACAAATTGGTCACAACCTTTAGTTTTTCTTTACAACTTTAGTCCTTAATAACATTTTGTTTGACAATTTTACTCCTTATTAAGATTTGTTAATAAGAAAATGATGTGTTACTTTCTATCCAACTACAAAATTACATGTAGCCTCTTTACAAAAAGGTGTACTTCTGTTTTGTTGTCCACGTATTTCTTGAGCCACATGTTGTGATTTTTGTAAAGCACGTGTACTCGATACGTTTGATAGTTTCTCTTTCTACTTTCTTCACCATCATAACTTTCTCTTTCTTGCTTTATGACCATTACAACTCTCTTGCTCTCTTGCTTCTCTCTTAGTGTCGTTTATCGGTGTAGATTGGTGGTTATTTTTGGTGTACGTCGTAGATGTTGCCGGTGGATGTCAACCTGACCCGCCGCCGCTCTCATTGCCGCTTTATTAGTGTAGATATGAGAGGTTCTTGGTTTTGGTGGACGCCGTTGCTGTCGCCGGTCTTTACTACGGTGGCCGACGATGTGACCTCGACCCTCACCGCTGGATTTATCGGTGTTAGATCTGAGTGGCGTTTGGGTTTGGTGGACGACGCCGTTGGTGTTCGATCTGAGCGGCGTTTGGGTTTGGTGGACGCCGACGTTTGGATTTGGGTTAGATCTGAGCGACGATGTGACCCCGACCCTCACCCGCTCTCATCTTCGATTTATTGTCCTATCTTAGCTTCATCGGTCTTAGATTTGAATGGCGTCTGGGTTTGGTGGACGCTGACGTTCTGGTGATAGAATTAAAGAGCTTGATATGTACATGCATTGATGAGAGCTTGATCAAATTTATTAATAATACAATGAAATTTGATAGATTAATAGTATACTTTTTGTTTTTCAAACTTTGGCCACGTAACTTTGGTGCTTTGACGCTTTCTACCCCTAAACTTTTATAATTTGTTTTTTTTCTTTTTAACGAAATAGTAAACTTTTGATTTTCATAGTTTGGCCACATATGTTTCATACTCTAACGTTTTGTACCGTTTAACTTTTAAAGTTTTTTTTTTATTTTAAGTTTTGTTAACTTCTATTTTGGCCACGAAACTTTGAACATTTCTACTTTCGTTTTTAGTATATTTTTATAGTTTTATACTTTCACTACAAGATTTTTAGACTTTTATGTTTTATACCACTTAACTTTTTTACACTCTAACTTTTAAACTTTTCTTTTGTTTTAGGTTTTGTTGTCTTCTACTTTGGCCACAAAACTTTTAACTTTTCTACTTTCGTTTTTAGATACTTTTATAGTTTTATACTTTCACCACGAGACTTTTAGACTTTTACGTTTTATACCACTTAACTTAATATATTTTTATAGCTTTATACTTACACCACAAGACCTTTTAGACTTTTACGTTTATACTCCTTAATATTTTAACCCTCTAACTTTTAAAGTTTTTTTTCTTCTACTTTGGCCACGAAACTTTTAACTTTTCTACTTTCGTTTTTAGTATACTTCTATAGTTTTATACTTTCACCACGAGACTTTTAAACTTTTACGTTTTAGACCATTTAACCTTTTTTACTTTCGTTTAGTATACAAATTCAACCCCGCAGTAACGCGCGGGGTGGTAAACATCTCGTTACATTAAACTTCAGTTGGATCTGTTTTACATGTTGAAAAACGGATTTGATGTTCTGGTCTTCCTACTGATTGTCATTTCTCATGCCTTTCTTTAGCCATGGAAAGGAATTAGTACCATCTTCCATTGGCAACATCCTAGTCGGTCCAGCAAACCGATCAGCCCACGTTTCCATAAAACTTGTATGAAAATGCAACAATAAACCGCGTCCAATTCTGTAGCAAACAAACAGAGTAGCAAGAATAGCATTCGCCACAATCCCAAATTCAATGCATGATAACATTAAAAAGAAAAAAAAATATAAATAGAGGAATGAAAATTCATACATAAAACCTTCAAACCAATATAATTTGATCCAGAAAGCTTAGGCCTAAACTTGATTGCAACGTGATAGTGAATCATAGTCTCAAAACATTCAATATTCAATATAATTTTGTATGATTGCAGGAATATCATTGGCCTAACTTGATTGCTAAATCGCTAGATAGAAGATGAAGAGATGAAATACATACCTGATCGCTAGATAGATAATAAAGAGATGCTTTTATGCTCGATCAGAGAGGCTTTCGATCGAGCGGTTGTCCATGAAGTAGATGAAGAGAGAATATAAACCTCAGCATTAGAGAAGCTTGCGAGAGTAGTTGTGGATGAAGAGAGAAGAGCGTGATAACCCTACCCCGATTGAAGGCTCTGATCGACAGAAGGGAAAATAGGGGTTTTGAGCTAACACGGGTTATAACATATGGGTCGGGTATTAAAGGTATGCGTGTGATTTTTAGTTGTAGATGATTTATTTAGACGGGAAAATGAGCTTAAAGAGGGCTGTGGTGACGCCACCTAAGCATCAAGAAATTCTTTTAGTAAAATAGATGATGATAGGTCAGTAACCCGTAAAATATACGGGTTGAATTTAGGTTTATAAAATGAAATAAATGGAAGGAAAAAAATAGTGGGAGATTTGAAAAATATGAATGACATAATTTTTTTAATGAATTTTGGCTTTGTTAAACGTAGGTTGAGTTCGTTTAAATTTAATAGCCATATAAATATGAATTTCGTTTATCATGTAATATATTCAATAATCACATTAATCATGTTTGATCGATGTAATGTTTTATTTTCGATGTTGTAGTTTAGATTAGATAGTCGACCCTTTACTGACCCATATTACCATGATCCTGATTTGTTTGCCGTAAGACAGTATGACCGTCACCATTTGTCATTTTAATTGTTGCAGCATAGTAATAAGTTATCTTACAATAGTTAGGAAAAAAATAAGGATTTGTTGACCATTACAATAACTATTTAGTTAGAAATTAAAAATTTACTACATGTATTTTATTAGAGATTAGAAATTTATTAATTATACTGTTGAACTTTATACGTGAAACGTTCTAATAAATATTCGGAATTTAAATTTTCTAAAATATAAATTTAGAAGTTTTAAAGATCTCATAATTACATTGTATTAATACCAATGATCCCTATCCCAATTGGCTAGGGGGAGGTACCCAAGACATTATAATGGGGAAGTCTTGGGTTCAAGTCTCACTTGTAACAAAAAATAAATCAATGGGGTTACAGGTTGGGTCAGGGGGTTTTCTCACCTATGGTGAGTTTCCTCCTGATGGGGATTGGAGATGATCGGGTGGGTGGGTAATGTCTCCGTTAGTGATCCAAATTTATCGTTCAAAAAAAAATTACATTGTATTAATAATAAATTTAATATTTATTAAATGTAATATTAAATTTTACATGTGGAAAGTTAAAATAATAATAAAAAATTTAATTTGATTTTTTTTAAATTTAATTTAGAAATTTGCAAAGATTTGAAATTTCATTATATTTAGTTAGAAATTTATAATTTATTAAATGTAAGATTCAATTTTATATTTAGAAAGTTAAAATAATACATTATTAAAATTTATATATTAATCTAATCTAGTGTTAACATGTGGACATGATGATATGAAGACCCTAGAAAAGGATAACGTGACAACTATCTTAATGCTTTATTATGATTAATAAAGATTAAAAAAAACTATATTTAGAGATGGGAGTAATCTTTCATTTCTCCTACCGTCTTTTACACCCTCTCCTTTACACGTTAGCTTCATATCATTTTTCTTAACTTTTTTTCGTTTCACCCCTAAACTCCCTAACCCTTTTTTTTTAAATAAATGCATTTATTTTAATAAAAAATACAAAATAAACAAAAGGAAATGCATTAAATTACTAAAAAAAACATCATAAAAATAAACATTATTATGCAAACTTCTAAACCCTTATATTTTCTCTTATAATACCTCAAAATGGTAAAAAAGTGAAATCCAAATTGTTATTGTTTCGGTATTGTATGAATAAACTGTCAATTTTTGATATTTTTCGCATGTGACTTATGACTTGTGAGCTTTGCTCCCATGACTTATGGGTCTAGTAGCTAAGAAAAAAGAAGACCAATTTGCGGTTATGATTGCTGTTAAGCCTTCCTCCATAACTGATCTAGCAGTTAGGTTACTATAGAGGACAATGATATCCAATTCAACTAGCATATGTGTGAAGGCTAATTTTCGATTTAGGCCATTACGGCTCGGCCCAAGTTATATCCCATAAGTCGATGGGTGCATAAGGGGTTTTAGGGTTAATTATCTTTCTTGTTCCTTAAGTTAGTTAACACTATAAATATCAAACCGAGTTCAGGGTTTTGACATGAGATATAGTTATTGTATCAGGGTTTTTGAGTTATATTTCCTAGTATACTAAAAGTGAGTCATTTTTATAATTGTGTGGTTATTATTGTCAAACTTGAATTGATATCAGAGCTGGTTCAAGGTTTTAATCGATCTATGTTAACCTAGTTGTTGTGAAAGATTATCAAAAGTGGAAGCAACCGTCGAAGAACCGTCACAACAGACCTCAGATTTGCAAACCATGGTCGACGATGCAACAACCACACCACCTAAGAAGGAGATCGGACCCTCCTCGGTCTAATGTTCTCAACTACCACTATATCGTGTGGGCCATGAGAATGACAATTGTCAAGGTACACAAGGTATGGGAGTTAATAGACCCGTGTGCCGCCAGTAGTGAGAAAGAAGCCATGGCGACAACGTTGTTGTTTAAATCCATAGCCGAAAATTTGATCTTGCAGGTACGCAATCAGGAGAATGCAGAGGCTATTTGGGAGGCTATAAAGAATTGGCACTTAGGTGTTGGACGGGTAAAAGAAGCACAATTGCAAACTCTGACTATGGAATTTGACAACCTGAAGATGCAAGAAACAAAAACCATCGATGACTTTGCAGGAAAGTTATCAAGTATTGCATCCAAAGCGGCATCACTCGGAGAAGAAATTGAGGAAGAAAAGTTGGTAAAGAGGTTTCTAAAGGGCACTCCAAGAAGTAAATATATACAAATGGTTGCTTCTCTTGAACATGTATGGATATCAAGAAACATGATTCGAAGAGGTTGTAGGTCGTCTGAAGGCTAATTACGAGGAGAGAATCAAAGAAGATGATATCCAAACAGAATCCCAATGCAAAGAATCGGGGAATGTTCTCTCAAAGCAAAAACCAAGGAAAATTTGATGCCAAGGGTTCATCGTCATACGATGCAGCCGAGACATCTTTTCAAAATCGTGGCAAAGAAAAACTAAAGAAAGATCGTTCCAAGCTTATATGTTATCATTGTGACAAGCCTGGTCACTTCACGTCAAACTGTCTCGATATAAATTAAAAAAGACAAGAAGTAAACATCGCTGAAATAGAGGTAGCCAATACGATGAGGTATGTGCATGAGGTTGTATACCTCGATGAAAAGAAATTAATACCAAAGGTGTTTGAAGAAGAACAGGAAGTAACATCTGGTATTTAGATAACGTGATCATATGACAGGAATCGATCATATTTCTCGAAGCTTAACGAAAGAATAACTAGAAGGATTAAGTTTGGTGACGGGTCGAATGTTGAGATAAAAGGTAAATGTTTGATCCTCTTTCAAGGAAAAAATGTTGAGATAAAAGGTAAATGTTTTAATTTTAATTTTTTTCGGGCCCACTTCCATAACCGTTTTTTATGCATGGATTAGGAAGATAATCGCATGAACATCATCCAAAATCTGTGAGGTTTGGCGCCTGAAATGGGGAGAGAATAAAGGAAACAAACATTTATCAATTTCAACTTTTTAACAACGACAAATTTCAGATTCAACGTAACTACTGATAACCTTTTCATTTCTGAAATTGAATCAAATAATAGAAAGGAAGAAGAAACACAAACCTTTGATTTGGGGCCTGGCCTTCGAGAATCTGGAATTCTTATTTCAGATTTTCGATTACAATGGATATTGGTTCGGCTCCGATCAATCGGTGTTCTAAAGAACACCAGAAGGTTTATCAAGATTGGTTCGTTTGCGCTGACTCAGGTTTCCCCCCTTTTCCCTTCGCTTAGCTCGCCTCGTGCGTTGTTTCAAATTTCAATCGATTGTTGTGTGTTTTCTGATTTTGAGATTTTAGATGGCGATGGGCGAATTACTGGTACTGATGCCACAAAGTTCTTTGCAATGTCCAATTTATCTCGACAAGATCTCAAACAGGTGAATTTTACAAACAGTATGCCAATTTGTAGTAAACCCTAGATTTTACATTTCTACGTAATATCACTTTCTATGTCCTTGCAGCTGAAATGCCTAAAAAATGTGATTTGGTATTATTGAAGCCTTTTTTGATTTCATATGATGAGCTTAAAGTTGGTGGTTAATTGGTAGGAAAAATTGAGCTAGCTCATCTCATACCTTAGCCTTCAGGGGTGGTTAATTGGTAGGAAATTTGGCATTAATATTTACAAATAGGCCACCCTTCCTCTAGCACAGTTGTTATGGGGTAGTTATTTGTTCATATAAACTTCTAGGGTTCAAACAGACAAACCAAACTCATGTTACAATTATTATTGGATTTAGAACCTTTTAGTTACAGAATTGGTATGCAAGAAAGTTAGTTCAAGAGTTTGTGCATTATAGCATTTTTATATGTGTTAATTGTTGATAAAAAATGGTTGACAAATTGATGTGGCATGTTTCATTCATTATATTCTCTTTTTCTATTGGCTTACACTTCTATAACTATTAAATCGTTGTTACTTGCTTCTGGTTTATTTCATTCTTTTTCGTGTTGTTCATAATTCTACTTCTAAGGTCTGGGCGATTGCGGATTCTAAACGACAAGGCTTTCTTGGTTTCAAAGAGTTTGTTACTGCAATGCAGGTAGTTATTTGTTCATATAATTTGTTTTCTTGTTGCTGCATTATATTGTTCTAAAAGCTCATCGCTTACTATTTGTAAATTTCAGTTGATTTCCTTGGCACAAGCTGGACATACAGTGAGCAGTGACCTCGTAAATTCAGACAGTATGTCATACAGTTAACCAACTTTCTTTGAAATTATGTTATTGTTAATGTTCTTATGATTGGTGATGTGTTTTGGGTGTATTTTTTTTATGGTGCAGTTAATGCTCAAGATTTGAACCCACCAGCAATGGAGGGTCTGGATATCTTACTATCAGTACGTATGCGACCTTTTCATTTTATCAGTACGAATGCGATCCTACAGCTTTCAAATGGTTCTAGATTGCACTAATTTATTTATCAATATTTCAGAAAAACAAGCGTCGTACGAAGTCAAGTGATCTTGATTTGAGTGGTAATGGTGAATAAAGTACTTATGTTAACTATGCCTCTTGAGGGAAAGCAAGCCTACTATGTCTGATGTACATTTTTAATATTGTTTTAGGTAGTTCTCAGATTGAGATTTCAGCTTCTGGAAAATATTCAAAGAAGGTATGATTAATCTTCATTTCTCGCACAAATTACAATGAAAAAACTAAATGAATTACCAAAGATTGTATAACCTCGATCGGTTGTCTATGTTTTCATCCCAATGTTTTGTGTGAATACTTAGATTCCCTTAAAGACTGTTACATCAATCGTTGATGGCCTGAAGAAGCTATACATTCAGAAGCTAAAGCCTTTAGAATCCATTCATCGTTTTAATGAATTTGTTTCTCCCACTTTGGTAAGTTATCCTTACGTTTCACATGGTTTTCGAAGCATTATGTGGATTATTCATAATATTTATATAAAAAAAGGCATGACTGATTGACCGGTGATAATAAGTTTTCTTGTGAATTGTTGCTGGTGCTTGTTTTAGACCAACAGTGATTTTGATGCGAAGCCCATGGTGATGCTTTTGGGTCAGTACTCAACAGGGAAAACAACATTCATTAAACATTTGCTTAGAAGTGGTTATCCAGGTAAGTTTTTCATTCTCTCAACACTGCAAGTTAGAGGTAGCAATTTCGATAAAATAAGTTACGAATGAGTTATATTTTATCTCTAGTGGATGAAGCAAGAAATTTATAAAATAACTAAAAAGGAAACACGAAAAAAGGGTTTAATATAGAACCTCAGTCTGTTTGCAATATCAGATAGAAAATGTTATGAGTAACCCAACCTCAGCCCTACAGAAAAGTATCCATATAGACTAGTTACCACCCACCCGTTTTTCCACCTTTACCACAACTCTCTCTCTCTCTCTCACATATGTGTTTCCTATCATTGTATCTTTGCATCAGGAGCTCATATCGGCCCTGAGCCTACTACAGACAGATTTGTTGCTGTCATGGTATGTCCTAGATCCTTTTAGGATATATATATATATTTGGCAGCTGAACTTTTTGCAGTTATAAAAAATATATATATATTAAAAAATAAATTGAACTAGCTGAACATACTCTGTCCGCATTTCTTTTGATTCCTGCAGAATGGAACCGATGAGAGAAGTATACCAGGGAATACAGTTGCCGTTCAAGCAGACATGCCGTTTAATGGTCTAACTAGCTTTGGAAGTGCATTCTTGTCAAAATTCGAGTGTTCTCAAATGGCTCATCCTGTGAGTTATTATTGTTAAAGCATGCAAAAGTTATGCGAGTTTAACATTTTCCTAATTTCTTTAAAACCAATCATATGTTATGTTGTTCGACCAAAAAAAGTTGCTGGAGCATATCACATTTATCGACACCCCTGGAGTTCTATCAGGAGAAAAACAAAGAACACAAAGAAGCTACGACTTTACAGGTGTCACATCTTGGTTTGCTTCAAAATGTGATTTGATTTTACTTCTGTTTGATCCTCATAAACTCGATATAAGCGATGAATTCAAACGGGTCATATCATCTTTAAAAGGACACGATGACAAAATCCGTGTGGTCTTGAACAAGGCTGATCAAGTTGACACCCAACAAGTAAGAAAACAATTGTCCCTCTGTTTATTCCAATCTGGTCGCTAATTTTTGATTTTTTTTTTGTAGCTCATGAGGGTGTATGGAGCACTAATGTGGTCACTTGGTAAAGTTTTAAACACTCCAGAGGTTATGCGTGTTTACATCGGGTATACTATGATTGACATCTCATTTCATTTGTGTGTTGTTAATGTTTTTGGTTTTTATAAACTCATGTGACGGTTTTTGAGGCCAGTTCGTTCAATGACAAACCCATAAATGCAATTGATGATGGGCCACTTGGGGCAGTATTATTTGAGAAAGAGCAGGATGACCTTCTAAATGACTTAAAAGACATACCTAAAAAGGCTTGTGACCGGAGAGTGAGTTAATTTATTGCATTTTAGATCTTTTAATTCATGTTGAGTACCCTATTTATAACTTTGGTAAACACTCTAGAACACATATTTTCTTATTCTGCGCGATAAAGTCACTCAACCTGATTTTAGCATATTAAAGTCCCTAAATTTGTAAAAAATACATGAAAGAGTCCCTCAACTAGATTCTGGAATATTCAAGTCCCCAAAATTGCCTAGAATGTACATACCTATGAAAAGAAGTTAAAATAATGACTTGCTACGTCTTAAACCATGAAACCAGTCAAAATTTGATGAAGCAAGGTTCATCAACTATATTATTTGGACCAACATAAGAGGTAATAACTCATTGTTTAAAACTTTTTTTTTCACAAATACGTTCATGTTAGACAAGTTTTGTGACATTAATATATCAAATTAGGTTGAGCCGTTGAGGTCCACTTTCGTGAAAAATAAGAAAGTATGTTGGGTTTTTATGGTTTTGACCGTATGACTTATGTATCATTAAACATGATATACATATTCTTAATAGATCAACGAGTTTGTGAAACGCGCTAGGGCTGCCAAGATTCATGCTTACATCATGAACCAGCTTAAGAAAGAGATGCCTAGCTGGATAGGGAAGGCTAAGGCTCAACAGAGGCTAATTGACAATCTTGACACCGTTTTTGAAAAGATTCAAAGGGAACATCATTTACCCCCGGGTGATTT